>JACVVK020000006.1:4797500-4985000 GCA_018292915.2 Batillaria attramentaria | reverse complement strand
ACCTACGGGAAACGGGAAACTGCAACGCGGGACGTCCCCGCCTGTTAGACAAAGCGCTGACTGACTCACAAGGCGCAGGTTTCACGTGGAACGTGAAATCAGGGCCCATTATGTAAAACTCGAGGTAAATGTAACCCACAGCTAGGGGCCTAACCCACATTAGGGCAAAAGAAACCCCAAAAGTAAATTTTAAAAAGGAAGCGAAGAAAGAAAGACAAAAATCCTCCCATAACGGCATAGGCACCTTGCTGGAATGGGCCCGCTTCCTGATTTAAAACAAAACAAAACAAAAAACAAAAAAACAAAAAAAATTAACCCTAGAGCTAGTTTAGTTCGGGGTTAGACTCTTATCTAAACTCCCTAACCCCGACTTTTACATGCGGGCCCTGATATCTATAGTTATCAATCGCCGTCACCGGGCGATATGCTCATATAGTAATAGTTCACACCTTGCGACACAGCAGCACACGTGCCAGCACGTGTTTGTGCTAGTACTGATAATGCCGATAACTGTCCATAACTGCTTTGTTCAGTCAGTGTCAGCAAGGGCACGTCTCCCGTGGGTGCATGAGTCAGGATATGTCAGAGGCCACAGGCCGAAAACCAAGAGCACAGCCATGTCCCTCATATGTTGGCGGTCTTCAGTGTGAAAGTCCATATCCAGTGCGTGCACGCTGAGACAGAGACTGAGAGACGGAGACAGACGGACAGACAGATAGACAGAGACGCAATGAGACATGAAATGAAATGAAATGGAACTTTTTTCTTTCTTTCTTTCTTTCTTTCTTTCTTTCTTTCTTTCTTTCTTTCTTTCTTTATTGAGAGAGAGAGAGAGAGCGGTGAAAACGCATAACAACACATTACCATCATGTGGCGCGAAGGGTCAGTTGAGGTTTATATAAGTTTCGGAATTTTTGCTTCAGTACCTACTGAATCTGCGCGCGTAATGGCACTGTCTGGGGTAGTTATGGCTAACCCATGAGTGATCGGGGAAGTCACATCCTCGATTTCAGGAGAGGGGCACCATGACTATGTCTGGGGCAACTGAGACAGAGTCCAGACGAAGGCGCCAACACGGTTTTGTTTTTGTTGTTTTTTTCAATCCCCATTGAGCAGATCGCTTGAACGCATTCGGCTGTAGACAAGCCAAGTTCTCCAATGCAGGGGGACACGAATTAATTGCAGTCAGCAAATACCTTTCTAAGGTTGGTTTTTTTTTTGTTTGTTTGTTTGTTTGTTTGTTTGTTTGTTTGTTTGTTTGTTTGTTTGTTTGTTTGTTTGTTTGTTTGTTTGTTTGTTTGTTCGTTGGTTGGTTGCTTGTTGTTGGGTTGTTGTTGGGTTTTTTCTTTTTTTTGTTTTTTGTGTTGTTTTTTTTTTTAGCACGGGACGTGGCAATTTACGCGCGTGTCACGTTTAACTCAAGGAGACAATGTTACTTGTTGCAATTCTTTTTTCTATCTTCTGTTATTATCAAAGAATTTATGTAAAGGAAATGTACCTAACATTAAACGTGGTATGTGTCGAACCGTCACCCATCCACCCACCCACCCCACCCCACTCACCTCCTCTCCCCCTCCTCTGCTCTCCCCACTCTCCCCCTGTCATTCCACTCTCTTCCCCTCCTACCTACCCACCCACCCACCCACACACCCCAAAAAGTCCCACGAAAGAACAAATTAACATTATACAGTTAATTACCCAAAACCCCTCTCCTCATTTTCTCCTCAACTGAGTTTTCATTCCCCTGAAATCAGACAGGAATCTTTCAACGAGAACCTTTTAATGAGGGTTTCTCACACACGCGTGGGAGAGAAAAATCTAACAGTAAAAAAAAAAAAAAAAGCTTGCAAACCAAAGTTCGTTAAAATAAAAAAAAGAAAGAAAGAACGAAAGAAGGTGCAACTCGCCGTAAAGAAAGAAAAAAAGTTGTGTAGAATTCTAGAAGAAAAAAAGGGGAAGCAATTAGTATCTAGCGGACTGCGTGGTTTGCCAGTTAGGTAGACTTACCCTCTCCTTAGAGGCGGGTTTGTCTATATTACTATCTACTTCCGGCCCCACCACGAATAACGATATTAATTCAGTTTTATTGTCAGAATGCCAGAATGTCAGAATTCAGTTTTAATGCCGCTACCAAACGTATCAGGTGCTTTGGTCTTTCAGAAATATGATCTCTGCTTAATATAATGGGTTACCCCCCCCCCCCCATCCCCACTACCACCACCATTTTAATAATAATAATAATAACAATAACTGTGTATTATGTGGGCGCTTTGCCCAATTACTTAAAGTGGCTCAAAGCGCCGCGAGTTGAACCCAATACGCACGTTCAGGTGAATCACACGTTCTCTCTCACACAACACTTACAGATGCATTGATCTGTTCTACCGCCAAATGACGAAGGGCAAAAGTGGTTATCAAAACCATGGCGCTTGTGTTTTGTATTTTTCCATACGAGGGCAGTAGTATTTCTACAAATCCTTCTTTTGTTGTTGGTTGGGGGTTTTTTGGTTTGTTTGTTTGTTTGTTTTGTGTGTGTGTGTGTGTGTGTGTGTGTGTGTGTGTGTGTGTGTGTGTGTGTGTGTGTGTGTGTGTGTGTGTGTGTGTGTATGTGTGTTTTGGGTTTTTGTTGTTGTTGTTGTTTTTGTTTGTTTGTTTGTTTGTTTGTTTGTTTGTTTGTTTGTTTTTTGGGGGGTAGGAACAGAGAAGGTGGGAAACTAACGTCGTTGATTAAGATCTACCTAATTAGTCAGAAACAAGAGCGGATGATTATATAGTGGGTCACAGTCTGAATCACCCCGGCCCTGTCTAGACTTCTAACCTATGCACTCACTGTCTGTGCGTTTTTGTTGACAGTCGTGATATATACAGACAGCCGTCACTGCAGTGTAACGCACATCACTGTACTCAACCCATTTCAACTCGACCCAAACACTCGACCAACCGTGGTCAGATCGCCAGCCGGCGTTCAGTTCAAGTCGACCAATACTAAATCAGATTGTCGATCGATTATTACGCTCAATAATTCGATATAATGCACCATTCTTTTTTTAAATGTCACGTCACGTGGTCTGATTGATTGGTCCAAATTACCAAGCCGAATACTATATATTTAAATTGGTTAATGCTTCCATTTTGTATTCTCACAGATTGTTCTGAGCTGTTTTCGTGGTAACTATCATCACACCATTTAGACACCGGGACACTGACATCGTCTGTAATGCTGGAACTGAGCCAACAGAAGCGTACTCGATGACGGGACGACCACACTGAGTGTAACAGCAGTCGTAACATTTGAATGTTCGACCATTCGCGCAAAGTGCAAACAACATAGTACCGCATTCAGAGCTGTACTAAACATCAATATAGAGTATTCGAGCGTACAGGCGCATATACGAGCGAAACTGTTCCAAAACCTAAACTGGCTTAGCAAAGGATGTGGGTGGGTGTTTGGGGGTTTAACGTCCTTTTCCACCACAAAGGGTGATATCAAAGACGGGGCAACGATGAAAAAGCCAGCACAAATATTTGGCCCCAGCCGGGATCGAACTCACGACCCGAGCATTAGAAGTCCAACGCTCTACCATTCGACCACCCCGGCTACCCTGGCTTAGCAAAGATGGAATTAACCCGTCTCATACTCGCGCTAAATAGAGACTTATGAGAGCTTTAGCCCGCGGTAGCTATAAACCAAACCTTAAGCCGCCCACTTATGCGCCTCTTCCACGCTCCAGACGGGGAAACGCACATGTAACCGTCGCTAAAGTAACTTATCACATAGTCCTGTAACATGTACTTCTGTCTTTACAAATCCTTCGCCGTCCCCACTCCCCACCAACACCCCCCACCCCCACAAAAAAAATCTGTTTCAGTCGTTAGCATTAGAAATCAGTATTCTTCCATGCATATAAAACGTACTGTACCTGTAGCTTTCTGTTTATTATTTAAACGTACGAGAGTTGACCCGCGCGGATGCCCCCCCCCCCCTCACCACAGACAGACAGACAGACAGACACAGACACACAGACACACACACACACACACACACACACACACACACACACACACACACACACACACACACACACACACACACACACACACACCCGCCATCCAACAAAAAATGGAACGTGAAAAGTCCACAGCTATGCTGAAACATCACAAAGGCCATTACTAAACTTGCCGTTGCTAAACTAAAATAAAAACAAACAAACAAACAGACAAAAAAAAACTAAACAGAAAAGTACGGGCCATTTTTGGTTCAAAACTGATTACTTAAGAGAGTGACAGTTCCTTTATCTGACAACGTTAAAACCTATAGGCACAATGGCCATTACTAAATTTGCCGTTGCTATACTAAAGTAAAAGCAAACAAACAAACAGACAAAAAAAACTAGACAGAAAAGAAGATGCAAAGAAAGAAAACCAGAGAGAAACTGCGGACTAACACTGATTTAAAAATAACAGAGAGAGAGACATACAGAGAAAGAAAGACAGAACTTGGAAAAACAAAGTTTTACCTTGTTTAAAGTGAAGAAGTAAAAGCAAACAAACAAACACACACAAAACAAAACACGAAAAGAAGACGCACAGAAAGAAAACAGAGAGAAACTGACTAAGACTGATTCAACAAAATAACACAGAGAGACATACAGAGAAAGAAACGGACAGAACTTGGAAGAACAAAAGTTTTACCTTGTTTAGAGTGAAGAAGTAAAAACACACACACACACACACACACACACACACACACACACACACACACACACACACACACACACACACACACACAAACAGAAAAGAAGATGCACAGAAAGAAAACAGAGAGAAACTAAGACTGATTTTGAAAAAAAAAATAACAGAGAGAGACATTCACAGATAGAGAGACAGAACTTGGAAAAACAAAAGTTTTACCTTGTTTAGAGTGAAGAAGTAAAAGCAAACAAACAAACACAAACAAAACAGAAAAGAAGATGCACAGAAAGAAAGAAAACAGAAAGAAACTGACTAAGACTGATTCAACAAAATAACAGAGAGAGACACTGATACACAGATAGCAAGACAGAACTTGGAAAAACAAAAGTTTTACCTTGTTTAGAGTGAAGAAGTATCAAGAAGCCGAACACGCTGAATAGAACCACAAACTGTCGTGATGGAGCCATTTCTGTCAGTACTGAGAAAAGTTAAATTTGTCCACCGGGGCTCTCGGGTCTCCGCTTTTTGTTCCTGACAGGCGTGCCTGATGCTGTTGTCAGTTTCAGCCGGCAGCAGCACGTGGTCGTCTCAGTCGGCGCACGGCGTAGTGGCAGAGAGAGTGAGAGAGGGAAGAGGAAGCGGATGAGACGAACACACGTGTGGTTCACGTCACCGCCGGTCAGAGAGAGATAGAGAGAGGGGGAGAGAAAGAGAAGCGCTCTGTCTATCTGCACGCGTTGTTGTGGTCTTTATATGCTCCTGTGGCAAGGTGGTCGCGCCGGCCGCCAGCGGCGTCAAGCCCTTGTTCTAGAGATGAGTTTTTGAGAGACGAGAGAGAGTGGGAGGGGTAGAGAGAGAAAGAGAGAGAGAGAGAAGGAAAAGGGGGTGGGGGAGCGGGCGGGTGACGGGGGGTGGGATAGGGGGGGGGGGGGTTTAAAGGTGCACATTGAACTACTGTACCATGCCACGCCAGTCCAGCGCTACGTGACATCAGGAACCTGGGCAGCCGGCGTCAGTCATGTGGTGAGGGTGGGGTATCGGTGGCATTGCCGGCTAGGGTGGGTGGGCAGGCCGGCTGGTCAGTTGACATCGCATGCTTCGCGCGCGCGCACACACACACACACACACACACACACACACACACACACACACACATAAACACACATACCTGACTGGCACGCACGCGCACGCGCGCGCGCGCGCGCACACACACACACACACACACACACACTTGTAACAGCCCCGCGACCTGACCGGCTGAGGCTGGCCCCGGTGCGGTTTGGCCTACGCACTTGAGTAAGCCAGAAGTGAATGTTGTACGTGGGCTGAGCAGAACTCCGATCACTGCTCACTGCTTGCGTTTTGGCGTAGTCGCCCGAAACCCGGAACTGGACATCATGGCGACCTGCACTCAGGGGGAGACTAGTACACGTGTTTTCTCTGGCATTATTTTTATGCCATTTAATTTAATTTAATTTTATTTTATTTTATCGCTGAGTATAAACGCTATATAAATATCCATTATTATTATTATTATCATTATTATCATCATTATTATCCCTTTAACTTATACACACACACACACACACACACACACACACACACACACACACACACACACACACACACACACACATCTGTCATTCACTCATGACTACTGCTGAGCTGACGGAACAGCCGGGTATGTTTTAACGAAGTCTTGA
The DNA here is from genome assembly GCA_018292915.2 of Batillaria attramentaria. Classification (NCBI taxonomy): domain Eukaryota; kingdom Metazoa; phylum Mollusca; class Gastropoda; family Batillariidae; genus Batillaria; species Batillaria attramentaria. The sequence continues at coordinate 4,978,605 of JACVVK020000006.1, read as the reverse complement.
AGCTGGGGGCCGAGTCAGTATCCCTGGTGTTTTTTGGAAGAGTGTTCCAAAGGGTGCGTCCTTGGTAGGAACTGAGAACGACCGCTACCCATATGACTTTGTTCTAACTAACTTGGAACACAAAGGACACGTGAGTCAGCAGAACCAGGACATTCGGTCCTGTCAAAGTTAAAGGTCTGCAATCTCAACAAAAAGCCGCAAACATTGCGTTTTTAAAAACTACGACTCCTTCGACTGTGCAAAATCCAGGCAACTCTGTCACAGTTGCAGAGTTTTCAGCGCTTCGGGGACCCTTATAAAACCAGAGCACGAGTTTGCCGTGACATTATTTGGCTTTTGGTCCGTGAGCGAGACACATCACTACAGTGTCTAGCGGACGTTGAGAGCTGCACGATCTTTCTCGCTCAGTGTCAAAACGCAAACTGAGCTGTGAAATCAGGCTGCCCTTGGCTTTTATTGGGGTTTCAGGGACGCTGAAAACTCTGCAACTGTGACAGAGTTGACTGTGTTTGCACGATCGACTCTGTAAATTTTTTTCACACTTCGGAAAGCTTTTTGTTGGGAGCTTAGATCTTTAACACGGATACGAAGCCCCGGTACGAGTACATAGAAGTTCACCTGTAACCTTGCGGTTCGCCAGATAATTATCATGTCGACCAGTCAGTCAACTGTTCGGACAGACTGTCTGGTTATACGTTACGTTATACTCATTCGATAAAACTCGAGAAAAAGTAGAGTATCACTATCGGTGAGTAAGACAGAGGCCTCGATTAATCCTCTAAATATATACTCTTATTACACGGGGTGCAATCAAAATGGACTTTGCTCCAGTGCTACTCCGCTTCAAAAGTTTCAACGATGATTGCTGTCATGAAAATATTTGAAATATGAGCCGCATGCATATGGCGTCAGTCTTTGCATCGTAGCAATGCGGGAGTTTGTGGGTGTTTGGGAGTTTAACGTCCTTTTCCTTTTCCACCACGTAAGTGTGATATCAAAGACGGGGCCAGGATGAAAAAGCCCGCACAAATATTTGGCCCCAGCCGGGATTCGAACTCACGACCCGAGCATAGGAAGTCCGACGCTCTAACATTCGGCCACCCGGCCCCCCTTCAGTGTAGCAACACGTTAGTCAAAGTTGTTGTCTAGTTGATAAACGGCCCCTTTCTCGGTTTCACTGCGCCAAGGGGCGGTCAGTGGTCTAGTGGTTAAGAGACTTTGTCACCAATGCGAGAGGTCAGGGGTTCGAGTCCCACTCGGGACAAAGGATTTTTCCTTCTCGTATGTGGCACCGTTCATTCGGGCCGATCGTCGGGGGTTCTCTCCGGGTACTCCGGCTTCCCCCCCCCCCCCCTCCTCTGCTTTGGAAATGTTCAGCCCTCCAAATTTAGAAAATAAATGCAATTCTAAATTCCGAAATTTAAATAGCTGAGCTGACCCTTCGCACCACGTGATTGTAATGTGTTATGTCCAGTGTGTGAGAGAATGTGTATGATTCACGTGAGCGTGTGTGTTGGGTTCAGTTCGCGGCGCTTTGAGCCGATTCATGAAATTGGGTAAAGCGCCTATACAATATTCATTATTACATGTATTATTACTATTATTAAGTCCGTTGGAAACACTCGGTGCTGCTGTTTGGTAACACTCTGTCTGGACCGGTCCTACTTTTGAAGGGAGCCGGGGTGGCCGAGTGGTAGGGCGTTGGACTCTCAATGCTCGGGTCGTGAGTTCGAATCCCGGCAGGGGCCAAGTATTTCTGCTGACCTTTTTCTCGTTGCCCCGTCTTTGATATCACTGTTACGTGATGAAAAAAGACGTTAAACTCCCAAACACCCACCCCACCCACCCTTCTTTAGAAGCGGTGTAGCACCGGAAACACTCGAGTCAATTGTGACTACACCCCGCACCGTCATTACTGTAGCCAGCCGGCACGGGTCAGCCTTGGGATATAGGAGACCCTTTATCAGCAGCACACCTTTGACTGTCTTCGGACCAGTGCACTTCTAGTAATACGGACCTACATAAACACGTGCTTGACCGATTGTGAAGTTATTAGTCACTGCTAAGTGTTCAGGGAACCAGGGTGGCCGAATCAGCGGCAGAGCGGTGGACTTCTAATGCTCGGGTTGTGAATTCGTTTCCCGGCTAGGGCCAAATATTTGTGCTGGTTTTTTCATCGTTGCCCCATCTTTGACTGATATCACCCGTACGTGGTGGCTAAGGACGTTGAACCCCCAAACATCCCCCCCCCCAAATCCCCCACCGACTGCCGCTAACTGTTTAGCTGGTTGGTGGGATGTTGGGTGGCTGGTTGGTCCGTTTTATTTGTGTTGTTTGTCAGTGCCTTTCTTTCCTCTTGCTCTCCGGCTTTCTTTTCTATTTTTTTCCTTCCGTTTTGTCATGGGGATTCAGTCAGTTACAATGTTGCTTGGTTGAAAGTTCGGTGAACTTTCAGCCGCGTTTGTTTGTGTCGTGTTTGCTTACGGCTTGTCAGTTTCCATTTTCTTTCCTTCTGTGTTTGGTTTGAGTTTGTTTTCTCTTTTTGTCCTTTTGTCTTTTTGTCCTTTTGTCTTTTTGTCCTTTTGTCTTTTTGTCCTTTTGTCTTTTTGTCCTTTTGTCTTTTTGTCCTTTCTTTCTTTCTTGCCCGTTTAGTTTGTGTCGTTGCGTGTCATTCGTTGCGTTTTGGTTTGACAATGACAACGACAAATCACAATGACAATAACTCTTTATTTGTCAACGGTTGGAGTTTTTACCCAACAGTTGTAGAACCAGCTCAGTATTGCTACTATACACTATAACAGATTAAAGCCAGAGAAGTAAGACCACACAAGACCTACGATGAGTGTCCGACCGTCAGGTCAGTAGTAGTACTGGTGTGCTACAATCCCTGGCACTTCACACATGTGCTCAAGTCGGGAAGACGGAAAACTGCCACCGCGGACGGATTAACAACAACATGAAATGCGGAATACGGCAGTGTACACTCATCTTCACCAGTGTGCTAGCAATTGCTTCTGCTTTTTCTTCTCTCCACACCCCCCCCCTCCTCCCGGCCCTCCCCGGCCCTCTCCCCATCAGCGTTTGGTCGCTGGGTCGTCACTGACACGTCATGCAGAAAATACGTTGTTTGCTACTGGCTTGCACAAACCATTTTGGTAACAACTTCCGGTTTGGAAAGGCAGTGCCCGCTTGGCCGCACACCGCATACCCGGCCGTGCACACGAAGTGTGGTCAACTGGGCGCGAGTGTTTCCGGTGCTAATTCGCTTCAAAAGCCGCTTCGACGATGATTGATCTCACACAAAGCCATATGTTTGAAACATAGAGCATGCGCACGTCTTTGCGTTGTAACAGTTTGATAAAAGCCGCTGGCCCTTTTCTCAGTTTCATGCCGCCTGAAACCGAAGGCGGTCCTCAGTGCTTCGGAAACACTCTGTGATTCTCGCATTTGAAAATGGAAACACTCTGTCCTACTGTTTGGATACAGTCTGTGATGGAGTGCTACTTTTGAAGCACTGGAAACACTCGCATCCTGTTTGACTACACCCCGCGATATGTACAGTGTCCTTGAAATGAGTCGCTACACCTGGCATATGACGTAAACCTTACGCGCGGTACACCAACCGCGGCCGGTGAGGGTGCAGTGCAGCCTACGTGCAGCGGACTGAGTGAGGGTGAAGAGAGTAACAGAAATCAGTAGGGTATTAAAAGCAACAACAGCAACACTAGTTCAGTTCGTGTGTGTGTGTGTGTGTGTGTGTGTGTGTGTGTGTGTGTGTGTGTGTGTGTGCCGGTGTGTCACGGACGGTGTGTGTGTGTGTGTGTGTGTGTGTGTGTGTGTGTGTGTGTGTGTGTGTGTGTGTGTGTGACAGTGTGTGTGTGTGTGTGTGTGTGTGTGTGTGTGTGTGTGTGTGTGCCCTTCGATGCCTATCTGAACGAGTCATACCAGGCATACGAGTCATAAGTTTGACAGATACTTGCCCACTCTGCCACAGAATTAGTGATCTTGGCTTTGAATGCAAGGTAGTTGTTTTGATTGTTGGCTCTCTAGAGAGTATACACAGGAAATTTGTGAATGGGCTGAGTCAATCTGACCCTTTAAGCGAGCTAAAGCCATAGCTAAATACTGTTCAGTCAGTGCCATGATCCGTCGGATCCAATATAATCTGGATACAAAGCTGTAAAGCCACTTATACTTGTCTGGCGTAACTATGATCTAGACTAACATAACCCGATAATATGCTGATTTAGTTATGTATGCTTTGATTTTTAGCGCAGGACGTCAACGGCTGCGTCTGTGCCGACTGAGGCGTTGTGCTAACCTGATTATGTCCGAACTGAAGTGTTCTCTTATGCACAGTATTGTGTGAAGAATAATTAGAGAATAAAGTCCTGTTGATGTGTTAGCAGGCTGGCTGACTGAATCCAGAATCAGTATTCGTCATGCATTTCTAACAGTGTTCAAAGGCTCAGTGGTAACAGGGTCATCGGCCTCACCTTGTCACTTCCTTCTACTTTCGATAAGGGAGTATTCGGTTTTAGTTTTTATTTTTGTTTTACCCTTTTGGGAGGGGAGAAGGATAATCTTTTAATAAACAGATTTCACTGACGTAAATAGATAATCGTGCTGCTGATTCAGGTCGTCGATGGGCATCTGTCCCGTAAAACGTGGGGCATCTTTCCCTGTATCTCCACTCTGTACCGTCGGGTTTCACTACGCTTACCCTCTGTAATGACCCGAAACAAGCTAACAGAGACCAGGCTGAGCCGAGACAACTAAACACTAAGAACAGAATGGAAGAGTAGATGACACGGACACATCGACCTGACGAAACTCAGACAGGGGCCGCCGATGGTGTTTCCTGAAGAGAAGGATGCACATGTACTAGAGACTAGAAAAGAGCAACAAAACGAGTTGTCCCCAGCTCTGCACCCGTTTTGCGCCCCCTTTTCTCTTCAAGTTCCGCCCGTTTTTCAGTCAGTCACCCCTGACACCACTACCAGTTCACTTCAGTTTCGCAACAGTCCTGGCGGCATATATATAGATCTATAAACTCACTTTCCATATCAGTGACTACAGTCTGCCCAGTGTATAAGGGCCCATGAGAGACCGACGCTATGCAGATTGTTCACAGTTTGTCCCAAGGTGCCCGTGCAGATTGTTCTGGACGCATCGAATGTGCGACCTACGTGACTCCAGAAGACCCCCGGCGTGCCGTACGTAATACGTCATACGGCCGGCGTACGCGTGCTTGTGGAAACCCTCGACAGCTCTGGCATTTCGTCGCTAGAGCTCAGCGGCTCTACAGTCAAATAATGGTAACAGGGCCTATGTTTATCAACTCCATGTGCATATAGGTCCTTTTTTTACCCACTGACGGTAGAGCTCCACCCTCCCACGCAGGGAGATGAGAGAGAGAGAGAAGGGGGGGAGGGGAGAGAGAGAGAGAGAGAGAGATGATGATGATGATGATGATGATGATGATGATGATGAAATATTTTTTTTAATTCAGGATAGAGCATTTAGGCCTTGCTGCCTGTCTTACAAGCTGTCCTGCTATTCTACGTTAACGGGTATTAAGAAAAAGACAACATCAAAACAAGGGGGGGGGGGAGAAGGAAATTGAAAAGAGAAAAAAAGACAAACAAAAGTATTAACTATCTAAAGGAAATGAAGAAGAGAAAAGTACACATGAGAGAGAGAGAGGGAGACAGACAGAGACAGGGTGGGTGGGTGGGTGGGTGTTTGGGAGTTTAACGTCCTTTTCCACCACATAAGGGTGATATCAAAGACGGGGCAACGAGAAAAAAGGCCAGCACAAATATTTGGCCCCAGCCGGCGGGATTCGAACTCACGACCCGAGCATTGAGAGTCCAACGCTCTACCATTCGGACACCCCGGCTCCCCCAGACAGAGACAGAAAGACAGACAAAAACAGACGGCACAAGATGCTAAAAATGAATGCGAGTGTTTCCGGTGCTTCTTCGCTCCTAATAGTAGCATCGCCAAGACAAAGTGTTTACAAGCAGTACTGAGCACCGAGGATTTCTTCTTCTTCTTCTTCTTTTCTTAAAGTTTGAGTAACACCGAGTGTTTCCAACGGACTTCGGTCTGTCGGCGTGACATTGAGAAAGGGGCCATTTCAGCATCAACAATACGACTGACTAACGCGTTACTACAATGCGAATACGTATGCATGATCATATATCATCATCATCATCATCATCATCATCATCATAATTGAGTATTGCATAGGCGCTTTACCCAATTTCTTGAATCGACTCAAAGCGCCGCGAACTGAGCCCAACACGCACGCTCACGTGAATCACAAGCATCCTCTCACACACTGGACATGAACACATATCAAACACGTGGTGCGAAGGGTCAGCTCAGCTATATCAGTTTCGGAATTTAGACTAATTCAATTGCATTTATTTTATTTTCTTTTTTTTTGTGGGCTGAACATTTCCAAAGCAGAGGGGGAGGAAGCCGGAGTACCCCCGACGATCGGCCCGAATGAACGGTGCCACGCACGAGAAGGAAAAATTCTTTTCCCGCGTGGCACTTGAACCTGACCTCTCGCACTGGTGTCAAAGCCTCTTAACCACTAGACCACCGACCGCCCCATATTTACAGCTTCGCGTGAAAGCAATCATCGTCGAAACTTGTTTCGAGCAGCACCGGAAATAGGCTAGGAAAATTGCTGAACAAGGTAGAACAAATTTGATCCTAACTTTTTATTACAGAAATCAGTAGAGCACAGGCCCCTAATGCTGTGGTGGTCTCCGTGAATTTTTTCTCCGTCCGCGTCACCGTTAAAAACGACCGTTTATCTTGCCATTTTCACTATATGAGCCCTCTAAATGGGCTTTTGAGGGTGTGCACAAAGTATGCGTGTTTGCGGGTACAGAAATGCGCAGAACTCCACTCTAAATACGGTTACTGTTAGACAAGACATGCATTATTGACATACTGAAATTTTACCCCAATCAGAATGATGCTTCCTGGAAAATTGCCGCCATCAGTTTGGCCGTTGATTAAAAGGACCCTGTAAAACGGCAGTATTTGATGCTTGTGCACTTATCAGGTCACTGCAGGTGACATGTATCGCGGAAGACATTTACGAACATTGAACAATTTAGTCAGGAAACGCTTCTTTGGTGTTGTAAGGTTCCTTTGTCACCGCATGTGCAGGTACGTATGAAATATGATATCCAAGTGAGCTCTTTTTTCGGTAGCGATATTTTGGGGGTGTACTTACTAAAGTAGTTGCTGCGTTGTAAGTAGTGAACGGTTTTTCTCAAAGAGCAGTGCACACTCAAGAATAGTATCCCAGTTGTGTTATATCAAAAGTTCATTGAAATCGCTTTTGTACTTTTGTCACAAACAGCCAACGAAAGTGCAACCTGTTTAATAATGGCTGAATATGCGTAATGATGGGAGTAGGGACACTTGATTAGTTGCTGTGTTAAGGTGTATCCGCGAAAACAAGTATAATATGATGCAAATATTCGGGCACATGCTCGGTGTTTCAGAATTATCTTCCAGAACTTGTATGACAGTTTATTGCTTATAGATGGTCGTTAATTGAAGCTATCAGCTCCCTATATGGGCTGAAAGCGGTGCTTACCAAAAGAGCCCGTTGCTGAGAGTTGCTGCGTTGTAAGTAGTGAACGGTTTTTCTCAAAGAGCAGTGCACACTCAAGAATAGTATCCCAGTTGTGTCATATCAAAAGTTCATTAAAATCGCTTTTGTACTTTTGTCACAAACAGCCAACGAAAGTGCAACCTGTTTAATAATGGCTGCTAGTTCAGTACTAGCAAAGTGCAATGGAAATTATGTAGAGCAAAACCTCAAGTCTATAGTAGTATGTGGCTGAACTCATTTTAAGTTTTATGAGGTCTGTTAATCACACGGCAAACATGTTTTCAAGGTCAAGGTCATTGGTTTGTCTGTTTACTCCAAAACATTTTACTTCATCGCTCAGAATAAGCATTTTGGTGCTGCTAACTTTTGTCCCCGTGGTTTGCTGAGTTCACAGCATCCTCAGAATAAAAATATGACTGCAAAATCTTCATAACTCTAGCGTGACCTTGACCTTTACTAGAGGTCACCAGAAAGGCATTCTTATCAATGCATATTAGGCAAATGTTATGCCAAAAGTTGTATTTAAAAAAAATTCACCCAGTCTCTATGACCTTTACTCCCAAGGTCAAGGTCACCAAAGTTGTCCACAAGAAATCTTCTCATACAACATCGTTAACTTTGTGCTAATTTTGTTTTGCCTGGTGCTTGTGATTGCTTGTTCTTTTGCTTATTCTAACACATCGATGAAATGAAATGTTTGGGAGTAAACAGACGAACCGATGACCTTGACCTTGTAAACATGTTTGCCGTGTGATTAACATACCTCATAACATTTGAAATGAATTCAGCCACTTACTACTGTAGACTTGATGTTGTGATTTACATACTCTCCATCACATTTTGCCAGTAATGTATGCCAGTAATTTTCATTTGTAAATTTGTGAATGTCCAAAAAAAAGGCAAAATAACGGCGTTTGTTCCCAAGGAAAAACACGTTGAAAATAAAAGAGATTTCACAGATTTGCCTTTGTGTTTATTGTTTTTTATTTGCATTCGTGTAATATTATTTTACTGGAAGTTTCATATTCAGTTTGACTAATTTCTGTACCTGTACCTCAAAACAGGAATTACTGAAAATGTTCGACATTTTCTGAGTGCGTTAGAATTTGAGGCAAAAAGGTATACTTGTAATAGTATTTTAGGGTTGCTGGACCATTTCTCTAAAGCATGATGTGCGTCTGCAAATGATCTGTCAAGCGTAGCAGCTGCAGCAGCGTAATAAGTCAGCCCGGTCCCCATCAGTAAGAGAATTGGCGTCTATATGGAAAAAGGAAGATTTGATAACTGAGAGCTGCTATAGGCAAATCTGTTGTCATTTCGTTGGACCACCGCAGGGTGTCTGGCCTAACATATCCAGTAGTCAAACTTGAAGTGTGTGCACAATACCTGCTGCAGCGGCGTCATTTGTAATCTTTCCTGTGTATAGTCAATTTTTGAACCCAACCACAATATGGATTCCCCTCATTACCCCTCACAGCCAAAAGGACATAGTGGATGGGCTAGTAACACGTAAGTGCCAAGCCTCTCCTCTAAAAGTTGGTCAATAGCGAAAAACGCTGTGTACACTGTGGCCGTCATATCTGGCTACTTGGTAACCTACCCCCGTAGCAGTTAATGCTCTGTTTCATTGGAAAAAGGTAAATTAAGTCACCTATTTCAAGAAATGAAGAGTTCATGAAATTTGATGTGGGATGCACGTTTTTCTTCTCCTGGAATCACTCTACTTTTTCCAATATGTAAAACAATGACAAGTTAAAACTGGTGGCTGCTAGCAGCAAAATATAAACCTACCCCCCACGCAGCATGTAATGAAGGAAATGGAAAAAAATGGGTAAAAATAATGACCGCTGTAAAGAAGATGTGCTTGTTTAGATTCACGGATCTTTCTTCATACGACTAGTCTTTGTCTTTTCCACCAAGACAAATGTATGAAAAGAAATTGCATCAAGTGTAGCAATTATGGCGGGCTCTTTTGGTAAGCACCGCTTTCAGCCCATATAGGGAGCTGATAGCTTCAATTAACGACCATCTATAAGCAATAAACTGTCATACAAGTTCTGGAAGATAATTCTGAAACACCGAGCATGTGCCCGAATATTTGCATCATATTATACTTGTTTTCGCGGATACACCTTAACACAGCAACTAATCAAGTGTCCCTACTCCCATCATTACGCATATTCAGCCATTATTAAACAGGTTGCACTTTCGTTGGCTGTTTGTGACAAAAGTACAAAAGCGATTTTAATGAACTTTTGATATGACACAACTGGGATACTATTCTTGAGTGTGCACTGCTCTTTGAGAAAAACCGTTCACTACTTACAACGCAGCAACTACTTTAGTAAGTACACCCCCAAAATATCGCTACCGAAAAAAGAGCTCACTTGGATATCATATTTCATACGTACCTGCATATGCGGTGACAAAGGAACTTCACAACACCGAAGAAGCGTTTCCTGACTAAATTGTTCAATGTTCGTAAATGTCTTCCGCGATACATGTCACCTGCAGTGACCTGATAAGTGCACAAGCATCAAATACTGCCGTTTTACAGGGTCCTTTTAATCAACGGCCAAACTGATGGCGGCAATTTTCCAGGAAGCATCATTCTGATTGGGGTAAAATTTCAGTATGTCAATAATGCATGTCTTGTCTAACAGTAACCGTATTTAGAGTGGAGTTCTGCGCATTTCTGTACCCGCAAACACGCATACTTTGTGCACACCCTCAAAAGCCCATTTAGAGGGCTCATATAGTGAAAATGGCAAGATAAACGGTCGTTTTTAACGGTGACGCGGACGGAGAAAAAATTCACGGAGACCACCACAGCATTAGGGGCCTGTACTCTACTGATTTCTGTAATAAAAAGTTAGGATCAAATTTGTTCTACCTTCCGCTATATAAAAAGCCTAATTAGACTAGCCTAAAACACTCGCGTCGATTTCTGTCCGTCAGTCAGCGAAGTTCCAAATATTCCCACCCAATTACAACAGCTTGTTCGCGTATTCTTACAAGTTCAACCACCTGCCTTGCCTCTCCAGAGACGTGCTACCGATCCAGCATCATCCGATGCGCTGAGTATCCGGCTCAGTCTGAATGTGCGTCACTTTGGCCGGGATCGACGCACCCATTCGTTAGTGTTATTAAATATTTGTAGTAAGGACACGAAGTAATTGACCGTGGGGTCATGTTTGGTGTTTATTTGGAGAACTCTGTTTGGCGAGGGTGGGGTGGGTGGGTGTTTGGGGGTTTAACGTCCTTAGTTTCCACCACGTAACGGTGATATCAAAGACGGGGCAACGATGAAAAAGCCAGCACAAATATTTGGCCCCAGCCGGGATACGAACTCACGACCCGAGCATTAGAAGTCCAACGCTCTACCATTCGGCCACCCTGGCTCCCCCTGTTTGGCGAGTGTGCTAGTTTGTAATGATTTTTGTTGTCATGAAAAAGCGTGATTTTTGTGATTTTTGTACTTTGTAGTCCGTAGCATGCCGGCAGGGGGGGGGGGGCGCAACAAGAAGCAAGCTGTCAGTGAAGCTGGGACTTTTTGTGCTGCAGAGAGGCAACAGCGACGAGAGCGGATTTGGACGAAGCGGCTTTGTGTGGCCTAAACAGAAAGTACACTAGGATCACTCCAATTAGGCCTGAGCGGAAAGGAGAAATGCAGAGATACAGACATTTGCAGGTTGGCACTGAGCCAACAGTAGGCTAAATGCGACGCGAAAAGCAAGCGTCTGCTAGAGTCCTGCGCTCACTCGCTGAATGGAAGGCCTTTGGGCCATTTAAAGTTCCGTTCGCACAACCACAGACGTCAGTCCTGGGCCTAGGTGTCTTTCCAATTCACGACGCTTAGGCCTTTGTACCAAATGATGCAAACAGCGTACGACTGATATCACTGACAGACCACAGGCCACAGACCACAAATAGCTTCCGGGGCAGGTAGTAACAACTATGCTATATATAGTAAAAGAAATTTGCCCCTTCTTAAGCGGTAGGGCGGAAGCCGGTGGGGTGGGAGGCGGGATGGGGGGGGGGGGCGTTATAGTAAAAAGATTACTCAAAGCAACATCAGGAAACACAGACTTGTTTTGTTTTCAACTGAAAGTACAATCAGAAACTTTCTTACAGCGCAGTACGAGTGATTAACGGATTACCCTAAAGCAGAAAAAGAGCAAGGGGATGGGGGAGAGGGGTTAATGATTATGACGTCAGACATGACACTTTGCGCGTTGCCTTTATATAGGGCAAATGTACACCCGTTTTCATAGCTGTAGCTAGTCAGGATGACCCTTTAGTCAGATGCTTCAGAAGGGCCCACTGAAAGCATTCCTTCATGCCCGACATCGGACACGAAGCGATGGATGTGGAGTCCCCGAACACGCATAGGTAGCCTTAACTAATCTCCTTCGTGTGTCGTGTGTGTAGGTTACGAACTTTTGGAACAACCCTCGTATTGCTATGACAGGGTTCCAATGACCATGCCCACTGGTCAAGAACAACGCAAACTCGCGTTAGCAATGAGAATCGATTGATGCTAATACATACTTGCCGCCTCCGTTTTCCTTCTTCTGAACTGCGTCACACAGGGGGGGGGGGGGGCGTCGTGACAATCACGCTTCACGTCTAATTGGTTCTTGGGAACCACACGACCCGGGAGAATTCATTTCTGTTGCCATTATCATTATCCTTCCTTCGGAGAAGCTCAGAGAATTAGCAATAACACCGCAAGTTGGTTTTCAATGGTGATGGCTACTTTTTCTCTAATTAGGGCTTGGCACGAATATGCTTCTTGGGGCGGGGGGAGGAGGGGGGGGCGGTGCGTGTCTTCAAGTTTTGCTTAGATTTTCAGTTTTGCACGTAGGAGGGGGGAGGGGAGGGGAGAGATATTGTTACTGTTCTTTGCTAGTGCCTTTTGCAATTTTCCTCTGAAGAAATTTGAAATAAAATTTCTGTGCACGTTTCTGCAGTTTACGAACCAGAGAAAAGAAACTGCAAGCCAAGAAAAAGACATTGGGCGAATTTCACGACTTCTTCCCAAGAAAGTTGTAACCAAAGAAAAAGACATTGCGCGATTTTTTATGGCCCTTTTTCGAAGAAAACACCTGGGCACTTGTTCTGCAACTATAACTTTTGTCGACAGTTAGCCCTAGTTTTTGAAGTTCTTTTCCGACCTTTTTTTTTTTTCTTGTAATTGCCGACCTGTGAAGATGGTAACTTTGTCTTTTTAACTGGAGCACGCCCTCCATGGGTTCCGCTGACCATTGCTTCTTTCCAGACAATTTTCATTTTCTTTGTTTGATCGTTTGCTCTCTCTCTCTCTCTCTCTCTCTCTCTCTCTCTCTCTCTCTCTCTGGGGGTGAGTTGTTGTCAGCTCACGAGTTGCCAGCAAATTTTTGGAGCAGCGATGAAGATGGATTATTTTCATTAATTACTCGGTCCAGAGACAACATATTGTGTCTACGTGTGGATTAAAGAAAACCGGACGGTATGCCGATTCAGAACCTATGTTTTAGGTCGTCGTGCGGTCAGTTTTTGTGGAGATACATTGGCTTCATGTGGAAACGAGCCAAAACTGCAGTACTGATGCATGTGAGTGTATTGAGGATACGCTTCAGTGATCGCCAGGGCGCTGCGCTTGTGACACTTGTATTTCTGGTCGGTGCGCTACTACGGTGTGGTGATGTGGAGAGTAATCCTGGGCCACCAAGGAAGCAAGCTGTTTTGACCAACATGGCTACCCGTTCCGCCAGTGTTTCTTCCGACCAGTCGGAACAACTGAATGCATCAGCTGAGAAGACCGGGAACGATCCGCCGCCATACACCCTTACTGATGTCGTCCATATGCTGGCCAATCTCAACACCAAGTTCGATACAATGAACTCTTGTCTGGATACTTTGAGTGGTGCGGTGACGGATCTGAGTGGCCAGGTTACGGGCCTAGCTGGGCGTGTGGCAGATCTACAGAACAAGAACGACCAGCTGACTGAACAGAACAGGGAGTTGAACGCGAAGGTGGGGAGCTTGGAGGAGAAGGTGGGACACCTAGAGGAGCGGCTGGACGATGTGGAGGGGCGCTCGAGGAGAAGCAACCTACTCTTCTACGGCATACCACAGACCAGCAAGAACGAAACCTGGCAGGAGAGTGAAGAGACTGTAAAGAGTGTTCTGAAAGAAAAGCTTGGCATTGAGGATAACATTCAGTTCGATCGTGTACACAGACTGAAGGGAGGGGCCGGTTCGTCGTCCTCACCACCCATCATTGCCAAGTTTGCCTTCTACAAGGACAAAGAACACGTACTGAGAAACAAGCAGAAGTTGAAGGGCTCTGACATTTTTGTTGGCGAGGATTTTACCAAACGTGTGAGAGACATTCGAAAGAAACTGTCAAGCCACCTGAAGTCAGCAAAAGCAGCACAGAGGTCTGCTACCATGGTTTACGACCACCTCATTATCGAGGGGAAGCGCTACAACTACGATCCGGCCAATGACGACATCGTACTGGCAACGTAGGATCACGGCCGGGCCAAGACGACCACGACATCACCTGTAGACACAACTACTCCGAAGCAGTCTACTGTGTTACATGGCGCTGCACACCGTAGTAGCCCCTTTCCCAAAGCCAGTCCCCGTCGTAGCGGTATTGCACCTAACCTCCCAGCACGTGAAACCGGCTTAAACACTGTATCTGTGCGTTACTCAGGCGTCCTTGACCTTACTACTAGCGTGACTGTCCACGGCGGTTGTGACACGGTTACAAGGTCAGATGTGTACCCGGTTGACCGCGGTGTGTTGAGTGACACGGATACTGAGAATGGCGCAAACTCTATGACATCAAGTGATGTGGAAGCCATTAATTCTATGGGATATGTTACGTCAGGAGGTGCGTGCAATACTGCTACTGACATAGGTAAGTCCAGTAATATTGGTTTTACTGTTGAAGACAATGACACATTGCGTGAAAAAGAGCCACCTGTGAGTGATATATCAACTGACAGTGATACGCAGGACAGAATCTGTGGTCAATGCGCTGACAATACCGTGCATACGGATACAGTTTGGTCAAAGTTGTCTTTTGTGACTTGGAATGTGAATGGTTTGACTTCGAAGTTGTCAGATCGTGATTTTGTAAGCTATTTGTCCGAGTTTGACTTTGCGTGCGTGGTGGAAACATTTACTGACACATTCAATTCCACTGTGTTTCCCGAACACACAGCTTTTTGTGCGCCAGCTGTGAAACTCTCACATCAGGGCAGGCCGTCGGGTGGTGTTGTCGTTCTTATTAGAAGCAATCTTCTGTCTTATGTTCGATGTATGGAATGTAAATATGACAATATTTTGATTTTTCTTCTGAAGAAAGATTTATTTGGTTTTTCTAAAGATGTTCTTTTCGTTTGCGCTTATCTTCCGCCTGTCAGTTCTCGGTACTACGATGTTTCTGGCGTCGATAATGGTGTTGTGATGCTGGAAAACTGTATCATAGATTTGTTAGCAAGTCATGACGCATATCTTCTGGTTTGCGGTGATCTAAACGCCAGAACTTCAAATCTTTTATATCATGTAAATGATGTCTTCTTTGATATTCATAACAAGGATGATGTAACTACAGTTACAAGAATTTCTGAAGACAAGGAAGTCAACGTGTATGGGAAGTTACTGCTGGAAATGTGTTCCTCAATAGGATTGTTTATACTGAACGGTGTATGTAATGGCAACCATACTGGTAGCTATTCATATTTGTCAGAGCTGGGTAACAGCGTTGTAGATTACTTTATTGCATGTGAAGACTTGTTTTATTCCATATTTCCAGTGAGCAAATTGAACGTGGTGGAGAGAATCGAAGCTGATCATTTACCAGTAGAATTCCTTGTTTTCAATCAGTGTATAAATCACCAACAAAATGAAGAAAGCCATAAACAATTTATCAGTCGTTTGAGATGGAATAGGGAGTATGTCCAGGTTTTTCAAGCATCGATCATGTCCGCCGACGCTCAAAGACAGCTCCGAGAAGCCACTACTCTTGTTGACTCAGATGTAAATGGTGCACTAGAAATATTTAGTCAGTGTTTAATGGATAGTTCACAATGTATGGTGAACCGTGTGTGTATTAACAAAAAATACAAAACAGAAGCATGGTTTGACACAGAATGTTTATTAGCAAGACGCGCTACGAGACGGGCCCTGCGCAAGTATCGTAAATCTCGTGATCAGCAGGATGTCTCAGTTTATTGCAGAACCCGGAGAGAGTATAAAAATTTAATTCGAAGAAAGAAGAAAATGTACAAAGAAAAACTTTCAGCGACATTGCTTGATACGATCACAAATCCTACAGATTTCTGGAGAACTGTTTCAATGATCTCATCGAAGAAAGCTAAAGTCAACAACACTATAACAATTGAAGAATGGTATAATCATTTTAAATCAGTTTTCGACGTCCATCTAGATACGTCTAGCTTAGAAAGCTCCGGCTCAGTAGAGAATCCCGTGCACGGCCGTACTGCCTATACAGAGGCTGAGCTAGACATTCTGAACAGTCGTATTTCATTGCAAGAGGTTCAGCAAGCAGTGCGTACGTTAAAAAATAATAAAGCAGCCGGGCCAGATGGTTTGATCGGGGAGGTTTTTAAATATTCAGATAGTAGTGTTATACAGTTCCTTGTAAAATTTTTCAATGTGTTGTTCGATAAGGGAGTATACCCTGAAAGTTGGACTGAATCGGTTTATTTAAAAAAGGGAATATTAATGACCCTAACAATTACAGGGGGATAGCACTTATGGATGTATGCAGTAAAATATATGGTACTATAATCAACTGTAGGCTAAAATTGTGGGTGGACATGCATGATTCTGTTGTAGAATATCAAGCAGGCTTCCGAGCAGGATATTCAACCACAGATCATATCTTTACGCTATTTTCTGTTATACAGAAACAGTTGTTATCTAACCGGAAGTTGTACGTTGCCTTCATAGACTTTCAAAAAGCATTTGACTCTGTGTCACGTCATCTTCTATGGCCGATCTTACAAAAAAAACAGAATTGATGGTAAACTTCTTCTTTGTGTACAAAATATGTATAGGTCAGTCAAAGCACGCGTTAGAAGTGGTGCAAAGTTGTCAGAGCCTATTCAATGTACACGTGGCTTAAGGCAAGGAGAAATCAGCAGCCCAATTTTATTCTCGTTATTAATTAATGAACTAGCATTAGACATAATTAACAACGGCAAACATGGAGCAACATTGTCGCCAGAGATTGTAGAGTTATTTGTACTGTTATTCGCCGACGATGTTGTTCTTATTTCCGAAACTCCTGTCGGTCTCCAGAACCAGCTTAGAACTTTGTATGAATCAGCAAAACGTTTAGGACTATGTGTAAATATGGATAAAAGTAATATTGTCGTGTTCCGTAATGGAGGTTTCCTAGCATCTTGTGAAAAATGGTTCTACGGCAGGACACCAATCCAGGTTGTTAATTCGTACAAATATCTTGGCTTGTACTTCTCCACTAAGCTTTGTTTCACTACAGCCTTTGGCGACCTCGCCATGAAGGCGAAAAAAAGCTATACTGAGTATTTTGAATGCATTGAATAGAGTGGAAAATAATTCAGTTCAAGTTTTTCTTAAGCTGTTCGATGTACAGGTGCAGCCTATTTTGTTATATGCCTCCGAAGTCTGGGGACTGGAGACCAGTTATACAGATATAGAAAAGACGCATGTCTTTGCCATGAAAAGATTTCTTGGGGTAGGGAGTAGAACACCTAATGCTGTAGTTTACGGAGAAATGGGGCGCTATCCATTGTATGTAAATAGTTATACCAGATGTATTAGGTACTGGCTGAAGTTGACACGAATGGGTCACCATAGACTACCATACAAAGCTTATGTCATGTTACATAGTCTGGACGAACGTGGTAAAGTAACTTGGGCGTCTGACATTAGAATAATTTTATCAAAATTTGGTTTTTATTTTGTATGGTTGAACCAAGGAGTACAGTCTGTAACTGGGTTTTTGAAATGTTTTAAGCAGAGGGTTATTGATTGTCGTGAGCAGGATTGGAGAAACCATATCACTGGCAGTGAGAGATTGAAGTTTTATAGTAATTATAAATTGTCACTGACTCTAGAGCCATACTTACTTCTTGATGTTAATAAGTTTATAAGAGGTGCATTGACCCGGTTTCGAGCCGGTATATCCGACATAAAAGTACATTCCAACAGGTATAAAGATCACATAGATAAATGCTGTCCATTTTGTACTGATGTTCTTGAGAACGAGGTGCACTTCTTACTTTGTTGTCCTGCTTATGAGGACCTTCGAAGAGACCTCATACCTAGCAAGTATTACAACCGACCAAGTGTATTTAGACTATCTAGTCTCCTTATGACTGGTAATTCTGACGTGCTATACAGTCTTGTACAGTTTGTGTACAGAGCCTTACAGCGACGGGCGTGTGCATTTGACTAAAGTACGTTGTAAACAACTGTTAGTTACTTTGAATCTACGGTATTTTGATATAGACTCGTATATGATCATGTACAATATTTGTTGTAACTCACCCATTTGAATGGGCCTGTGGCCTCTCAAATAAACTCATCAATCAATCAATCAATCTCTCTCTCTCTGTTAGTTTGTCTGGATATGAGGGGGCGGGGGCAGGGGGAGGAGGGGGGCGGTGCGTGTCTTTTTGCTTAGATTGTTTTCGGTTTTGAACGTAGGAGGGGGAGGGGAGGCCGGAGTATTCGGTTACTGTTCTTTGCTAATGCCTTCGTATGTATTGTTTTCTTTACTTTTCTATATTCAACTCGGTGTTTTTCATCTTTGCACGGAACCCCTGAGTAAATGGCTTTGTTTGTTTGTTTGTTTGTTTGTTTGTTTGTTTTCCTTGTTTGTTTTCCTTGTTTGTTTTCCTTGTTTGTTTGTTTGTTTGTTTGTTTGTTTGTTTGTTTGTTTGGTTGGTTGGTTGGTTGGTTGGTTGGTTTGTCATCATGCAGAGTGTCCCTCGCTGAGTCGAGTCAGTGTTCCTTAGCGTGCAATAACAGACATGCAAACGCTAAACCAGTCATGCTCAGAGTATGTTGACGGAAATAGTAGACACTCGACCCCTCAGTGTGTTAACCTAACGGAAACTATCCTCTCTTTTACCTGACTCCCCTGTGAATGGGCACGTAGACCGTCTCGGCTTGATGCGTGCCTCCCAAGTGAGTCAGTAATGACTTCCCATCGCTGACGTTGGCCCGCTAATGACGGCTGGTCACTGACTACCAGAGTGGGAGCCTGGTGGAAGCGGTTTGCGCGAGAACGGATCGCATATATAATTATTCATTGTTTACCAGTTTTGGCATGACAGGATGCATGCATTCGCTTACATTCCGGATTCGCAGCGTGGGCTGCGATGATTCGCGTAATCAAAGTAAGGTGGGATTTGTCAGTATTTGTGGTTCATGATCATGTGTCACGTAGATTGTGTCAGACGCCAGCACGGAAACGGCACACACTCTGCAGATCGAGTTTCTCTTAGAACTGTTGCTAGAATCAGTTCGAATGTCCTTTATAAGTGAATAATATATTGTTTATACTGGACATGCTGGACTTCATTTCCGTCGGTTCCGGCGCGTACAGTGACGCAGGATGAATCATAGGTTATATGACTGCAGCCCGGCTTGTCGAAGCTTGTGGTTACAATATTGCAGGTATAAGATAACCATTAACACGTCAGACTTTCTGGTGACTGCGCAAAGGCCGCCAGCCCGGCTCAAGGCGGTTAATGAAACCGAGTGATTTTGTCCCTCCGCTACCACGGGGTGTAGTCAGAAGTGGACGCGGGTGCTTCCGGTGCTACCCCGCTTTAAACTGTCGACGATGATTGCTCTCACGTAAAGGCATATGTTTGGAATATGAGCATGCACACGACAAACGCCTTCTTGCTCAGTTTCACGCCAACAAACCGAAGTCCGTTGGAAACACTCGGTCCTACTCAAATCTGTAAAAGGAAACACTTGGTGTTACATTGGCGTAAGGACACAAATTGACCGTGGGGTCATGTTTGGTGTTTATTTGAGGTACCCGGTTTTGCGAGTGCGCTAGTCTCTAGTGATTTTATTGTAGTCATGAAAAAGCGTGATTTTCGTGATTTTTGTGTTATGTAGGTCAAGATGCCTGCCAGGCGGTCGCAACAAGAGACAAGCTGCCAGTGAAGCTGGGACGTTTTGCACAGAGGTTGAGAACAAGTGACGCAAGCGGATTTATATGAGCTGGCTGTCTGGCCTAAAGAGAAAGGAGACATGCATTACTCCAGTGAGGCCTGAGCGGAAAGGAGACATTCAGGGTTTTTTTTAAAACGCCTGTCAGGTGCGTGCCTTTGACTGGTCTGTTCATGGTAGTAATTGTTTCTAGATTGAAGCATTTGTAGGGGTGACTATGATGCATGAGGCTAATAGGGTATATAGACACATTTTGAGGCCCTGTGTATTCGTGTCCTTCGGTCATTCTGTCATCAGTGGCGGTGCTGCCAGAGGGAGCGACCGGAGCAGCACCAGAAACACTCGTGTCCATTTTGACCATACCCTGTGGTAGCGGCGGGGAAAAAATCACTCACTTTTGATTAACCGCCTTTAGCCTTTGCCGTGTTATCGTGATTGCAAGTAGTTTGTTATTGTATAACTGTTCCCACGCACACTGCACTCAAAAAAAAACACAGAAAACAAACAGACCCCTGGGCCCGTATGTAAGAGTCGAGGTTAATTTAACCCACGGCTACGGGCCTAATCCAGACTAGGACAAAAGAAACCCAAAAGCAAAATTAAATAAAAAAGAAAGCAAAGAAAGGAAGAAAAAAATTCCTGCAAAAACGGCTCAGGCACCTTACTGGAATCGGCCCGCTTCCTGATTTAAAACGAAAAACAACAGAAAGTTTTACCCTAGAGCTAGTTTAGTTCGAGGTTAGACTCTAACCCGGGCCTAAAAGCCCTAACCTCGACTATTACATACGGGTCCTGTTATGTGTGACCCACTTTAACCTGCAAGACCTGACACTGATGGCCAGAAACCAGTCTTCTGACCTGCTGTGAATTATACGATTTGAAATGTTTTCTAGTATAGAACCAAAAGAGCAGTCATGTCGTTCGAAGCGGCAGAATCGGTTTCTAAGTGCACTTTGGAAAGAGAAATTATCACATCACCAGCTTAACGACACTGACTCAAATATAGATGCCTGTGATTTCTGTTTTCTTGGTTAACAAGCGACTACAGGGCATCATTTGCAGTGCGCGGAGTGTGAATGAATGCTCTTGGTTCACGTGAGAGTGCGTGTTTGGTTCAGCAACTGGGTGACACGTTCTCGTATCTTTTTTGTTTTGTTGTTCGGTATGTGTGAATTATTTGGTCTGAACGAAAGACCTCGTCAAAAGCGCTGCATTTTACAACCGTCTTTCCTTCCTACGCATTTACCTCCACACCCCGCTTTCAACCGCAGGGGCTAAAATTTTTGCTTCTCACTCAAAGCTTCGGAAAGAAACTAATTTTGGTAATTTTTAAGGCTAACCGCGTGGACACCAAACGACACGTCTTCGGAAGTTCACCATTTGCGTCACAAGATGCAAACTGAATGACGTCGCCTAAAATAGGCTTACATAGCGCCCCGCCCCCCCCCCCCCCCCCCCAAATAAGAAAAGGAAACAATGAGGGCACAGCGTACATTTACAAAATGTCGCGGGTGACGGTTCTGAGTGGACTCCTAAGGGAGCTCATCATCCTGACAGTGTCCCCCCTTCTTCTTCCTTTTTTTTTTTTTTTTTTTTTTTCTTTTTATTACGGGGCCAGCAGGGACAGCGCGCGGTCCGACGTCAGCTGGGCCATTTCTGGAAGCCAGGGTGATCAGATTCTGGAATAGTGATAGTAACTGAGTATTGTATAGGCGCTTTGCTCGATTTCTGGAATTGACTCAAAGCTCCGCGAACTGAAGCCAACACGCACGCTCACGCTCATTCTCTCACACACTGGACATAAACACATTAAAAACGCGTGGTGCGAAGGGTCAGCTCAGCAATTTTTAGTTTCGGAATTTTAGAATTGCATTTATTTTCGATTTTCCAGGCTGAACATTTCCAAAGCAGAGGGGGGGGGGGGCGGAAGAAGCCGGAGAGAACCCCCGAAGACCGGTCCGAAAGAACGTTGCCAGGTGCGAGAAGGAAAAATTCTGTTCCCTGAGTGGGACTCGAACCTGGCCTCTCGCATTGGTGACAAAGTCTCCTAACTACCAGACCACCGACCGCCCCACGAGTGGTGATACAAGACAAAGCAATCCCTTCACATTCTGAGCTAGGACAGAGAGAATGGGTGTTTTGGAGTTTAACGTCCTTTTCCATCACGTATGGGTGACAGCAAAGACGGGGCAACGAAATAAAGGCCGGCACAAATATTTGGCCCCAGCCGGGATTCGAACTCACGACCCGAGCATTGAAAGTCCATCGCTCTACCATTCGGCTATCCCGGCTCTCCTTGATCAGAGAGAGTGAGTTGCCAGGGAACTTTCAAATTAGTAATTTTAATCGGGTGGGCGTCGGGAAATCATAAGAATAATGTGTGACCTTATCCAATCCTGCCCTCTGGTGTCGCCGTGGGCAGTCTTCAAGCCAAGTGTGTTATGAAGGAGAGCAGATCGATGAAAACATGGAGCGGATTCAGTCAACCCGAAATGAAATGTTATCACCAAGAAACATAACTCCTTCTTCACCCACTTGTTGCAATGCTCCAGCAATAAGGACCAGAGCTCATGGACCACAACATGTACGTAAATAGATCACGTTCATCAGTTCTGTAAGCTACGCTGAGGGCGTTTACGTCAGTTTGTCGTCTGCAGACGACGTCGGCGGATCAGCCCACATGCAGTTGCGAAATGCCCCTCATGTCAGTTATGGCTGTGACTCTATGACGTCAGTCCTCCACAACTTTCTCGCTGATTGGGACTGTTGTTGTAAACAGGAAAATCACAACCAGACAGTAACTGAGCAGGCGCAGCTTAGCCAAATCAGAGTAGAAAACCGCCCCCTCACCTCCACCCCCCCCCCCCCACTCCCTCCAGGCCCACCTACACACAAACACACAGCTCAGTTATGCTTGTGTCGAGGGGGCCTTGCTACGTGTATGTAGGTGTTATTTTTCTGATTGGGAACCGGCCACGGGCCTGATATACGGAGGGAGACTAAGGTCATATGCCTGAGACTAGAGCCGGCTGAACTGAGTGAAGCGAGACTTAAAGATCAGTACTGACGAGATGTATAAACGGAGAGTAACTTGAGGCAAGTTTACGAACTATTTGTGGGTGGGTGTTTGGGGGTTTAACGTCCTTTTCCACCACATAAGGGTGATATCAAAGACGGGGCAACGATGAAAAAGCCAGCACAAATATTTGGCCCCAGCCGGGATACGAACTCTCGACCCGAGCATTTGAAGTCCAACGCTCTACCATTCGGCCACCTCGGCTCCCCAACTATTTGTGGGACTGACGACGGTAAAACACGCTGTTGGTAGTCAGTCCCGACGTCATACGTCTGAGACGAGAAGTAAGTCTCAGGCTATTCTACTCTCTTTTTAGTCAAAAAGACTACAGACCCCGCGTCCAGTTTGTCATAGTACAGAATGTATCCGACCTGTGACTGAATAACAGAAGAACTGAAGTATTCGCTCTCCGTACGGCGCAGCCCGGTCTATATTGTTCCCGGCCTGCATTCCCTCCACTGACTTCAAGTACTTTGACAGTTTGTGGGGCGGTAGTGGCATAACTGCATAATGTATGTGTTACGCGTAATTTCTGAAACTGCCCATTTCATGAAATACGCACGATTTTGCCCATTTCGTAAAATACGCAGCAAGATTGCGCATTTTATGAAACGGCCAAATTTACTGGCCATTTCATGAAATGAGCAAAACTTTGTTGCGTATTCCACGAAATGCGCATTGGAGAATTTCAGAGTCCAGAGTAGACGCAACAAAGTTTTGCTCATTTCATGAAATGACCAATAAATTTGGCCGTTTCACGAAATGAAACGTACGTATTTCATGAAATGGGCAGTTTCAGAAATTACGCGTAACATATGCACGGCCACTTGTCTCACCTCCGCACAGAACGGAGAGCCGGGGTGGTCGAATGGTAGAGCGTTGGACTTCTAATGCTCGGGTCGTGAGTTCGATCCCGGCTGGGGCCATATATTTTTGCTGGCTGTTTCATCGTTGCCCCGTCTTTGATATCACCCTATGTGGTGGAAAAGGACGTTAAACCCCCAAACACCCACCCACCCCCACCCGCGTCCACTTTGTCATAGTACAGAATGCATCCGACCTGTGACCGAATAACAGAATAACTGAAGCATTTGCTCTCCGTACTGCGCAGCCCAATATATGTGATTGTTCCTGTACTCCCGCCACTGACTTCAACTGCATGTACGTTGTTTGTGGGGCGATAGTGGCATAACTGCACATGCACGGACACTTCTCTCACCTCCGCGCAGAACCATGTTCGTGGCTTGATCGTGATACCCGTAGTCAGGCGTCAGACTACTCCGACCGGATGGTCTAACATGACACAGAAGATGATGGTCATACTACGCGTCTTTCCGACGAGATGGTACGTTCCGCTGGTATTCTGGGTGCCCGCGGGAACGTTCAGTATTCTGGGTGCCCGCGGGAACGCTCCGCCTACGTGAGTACGCCATCACTGACGGGGTGTAGTCAAACTGACGCTAGTGTTTCCGGTGCTGCTCCGCTTCTAAACTTTCGACGATGACGCAAAGTCATGTACACCACTCGCCAGTGCAAATTTTCAGTGAGGTAAGTGCGAGTGCTTTACGTCCGAAAATAGTAAGGAAGCAGAGAGCGAAAGCGGTGTGGATTACGATTTTTCACCGTAACCCTGCTCATACTGGTGACCTTGCAAAGAACTTGTCTTCGCGTTGCCACCTACGAGTTGCCCCGAGTAGAACCTGACCTCTCGCATTTGGTGGAAGTCTCTTAACCACTAGACCACCGACCCTTTTTCCCTGGGAAAGCTGACTCGCTTTGAGACGTGTATGTCTCAGCCTGCTTGGTACGGACACTGATTAAAGATTTCCTTCATTTGTTCGTACACTGGATCGGATCCACCCACGCGTACGTACCTGTGTAACCCACTCAATCAGTCAGTCAAATATCATGCCTTTCGTAGCTCCCTTCATCGCCGTCCCGCGGGCAACAGTTTGACCATGCACGCGAGTTGTGCCCACATTGCACCAGCCAGTGAAGATCGAGACTCGATTTGATTGGTTGATTGCGATTTATGCCCATCTTGGACCAGCCTGTAACGACCGAGGCTCGGTTTCATTGTTTGACGTCGGGTGTATTTGACGTGTATTTAATGTGTATGTAATGTGACGTGTATTTAATGTGTATGTAATGTGACATGTATTTAATGTGTATGTAGTGTGACATGTATTTAATGTGTATGTAATGTGACATGTATTTAATGTGTATGTAATGTGACATGTATTTAATGTGTATGTAATGTGACATGTATTTAATGTGTATGTAATGTGACATGTATTTAATATGTATGTAGTGTGACATCTATTTCATATGTATGTAGTGTGACATGTATTTAATGTGTATGTAATGTGACATGTATTTAATGTGTATGTAATGTGACATGTATTTAATGTGTATGTAATGTGACATGTATTTAATGTGTATGTAATGTGACATGTATTTAATATGTATGTAATGTGACATGTATTTAATGTGTATGTAGTGTGACATGTATTTAATATGTATGTAATGTGACATGTATTTAATATGTATGTAATGTGACATGTATTTAATGTGTATGTAGTGTGACATGTATTTAATATGTATGTAATGTGACATGTATTTAATGTGTATGTAATGTGACATGTATTTAATATGTATGTAATGTGACATGTATTTAATGAGTATGTATGTAATGCCACTGCTATTGGCAGGCGCCCAGAGCTCCAGCAGGAGGTTGGGCGCCAGGCAAATTATTATTATTATTATAGTGCCCCATTAGACGAGGCAACGAAGAAAACGCCAGTACACTCAGGCTAAACCGGGTCTTGAACTCTCGAATGGAGCCGGTGTGGTAAGCCAGCTGTCCCCCCCCCCCCCCTTCTCGTTTGACACTTGGGGCACTTCTAGCTTCAAGCTGCATTGACCCGGGGCACGGCAGAAGTTGTTGGTTACAATAACCATCGTTCGATTATGCCATTATGCCACAGGGTTTGCAGGAATCACGAAGAGTAAGGCTGGGTGGGTGTTTGGGAGTTTAGCGTCCTTTCCCACCACGTATGGGAGATATCAAAGACGGGGCAACGAGAAAAGAGCCAGCACAAATATTTGGCCCGAGCCGGGATTCGAACTCACGACTGGCCCGAGCATTGAAAGTCCAGCGCTCTATCATTCGGCTATCCCGGCTCCCCCACAAAGAGTAAAGGGTGGGTGGGTGGGTGGGTGTTTGGGGGTTTAACGTCCTTTTTCGCCACTTACGGGTGATATCAAAGACGGGGCAACGATGAAAAAGCCAGCACAAATATTTGGCCCGAGCCAAACTCACGACTGACTTGTCCGAGCATTGAAAGTCCAGCGCTCTACCATTCGGCTATCTCGGCTCCCCCAGGAAGAGTAAAGAAAGGTGCGGTCGGTGGTCTAGTTGTTAAGCGACTTCGCCACCAATACGAGAGGTCAGGTTCGAGTCCCACTCGGGGCAAAGAATTTTTCCTTCTCGTACATGGCGCCGTTTATTCGGGCCGATCGTCGGGGGTTCTCATTGTCTCCGGATACTCCGGCTTCCTCCCCCTCTGCTTTGGAAGTGTTCAGCCCACAGAAATCGAAAATAAATGCAATTCTAAATTCCGAAACGCTCAACTTCCGGCCACTTCACAGTCCAACCACGACGCAAAATGGGCAGAACTCACGTGTGTCAGAAAACAAAGCCTCCAGCGGGATCTTCGTAACCGGGCGGGAAGGTCAGTAAGCGTGGGTGGAAACAGATTTGGCAAATGTCGTGCTGTGATTGGTCTTTGATGTGATAATGAGAGCTGCACGTGCCCCGTGCTCTTTCTGTGGCATCCGGCACGCCAACGGTCCCGTGATGGGGTCAGGTGTCAAGCAGAGCAACCGGTTCCGCCACAATGCTTTGGTCGATTGGTGTGTCCTTGGGCGCTCCGAGAGAATTAGAGTTGGGTGCTTGACGTTTAATGTTTTCTCCCACCACAAGTGGGTGATACCAAAGACGCGGCAGCGAGGAAAAAACCATATCGAGCACAAATATTTTTGTTGGGTTTCCAAAAAAGGGAGACAAACTCGTCCTGCCGCTTTTGGGTTTGTTTGTTTGTTTGTTTGTTTGTTTTGTTTTTTAATGCTGGTTGGTCCAATTTATCGACTTTGAGAAGTTTTTGTTTTCATTTTCTGGTCCTTAAATAACTTATATTAAATTCTGTGGAAGTTTCAGGGCTGAGTGTTGCGTATAAACATTTTTTTTTAAACCGAATATATAATACAACCACGCCATATTGTGATTACCACATCACACTATACTAGCCATTTTTTAACATGGCCGCATTTTAAAGGGCAAGTTTTCTCAGGCCTGCACCATTCTACAGAAATATTGTCTATACCAAATGCGACTGTGCATAACGCAGGCCGCTTTGTCACAGTTGCAGAGTTGGCGGTCAGCGCTTCGGAGACCCTTATAAAACCAGAACGTGAGTTTGCAGTAATAATAATAATAATGATAACGAGTATTATATAGGCGCTTTACCCAATTTCATGAATCGACTCAACATGCACGCTCACGTGAATCACACGCATTCTCTCTCACACGGGACATAAACACATTACAATCACGTGGTGCGAAGGATCAGCTCAGCTATTTAAATTTCGGAATTTAAAATTGCATTTCTTTTTCAAATTTGGTAGGCTGAACATTTCCAAAGCAGAGGGGGATGAAGCCGGAGTACCCGGAGAGAACCTCCGACGATCGGCCCGAATGAACGGTGCCACATACGAGAAGGAAAAATTCTTTGCCCCGAGTGCGACTCGAACCCCTGACCTCTCGCATTGGTGACAAGTGTCTTAACCAGTAGACCACCGACTTCATTGTGCTTTTGGTCAGTGAGTGGGACAACATCCAGCTACAGTGTCCAGCGGGCGTTGTGTGCTGCACGAGAAGACAAGCCACTTTGTGTCAAAACGCAAACTGAGTTGTGAAATCAGACCGCCGTTGGCTTTTAAAAGGGGTTTCAGGGACGCTGAAAGCTCTGTAACTGTGACAGAGTTGACTGTGCATTTTCCACCGTCGAATCGGTACGCATCGGGACGCGAACCGGCTCGCGTTAGTCTCAACAGCCGTAGGCACCGAGCCGCGAACCGATTCGCGTCATCCTAAACGGCCAGCAGCTGCATGCGCGTCAGCAGGGAAGTAGGTCACTGGCCAAGCTCGCGATGTCAAAGAGATAAAACAACAACCGCAACAACAAAAAACCTGTTTATGCCTTTTGTTGAGATTGCAGACCTTTAACCCGTTCTGTGCACCACTGAGAGAACACGTGACTGAATACTCAATACTGAATGGCACGAAGCAGAAGTTCACCCGATATCCGGACCCCACCCACGCGTCGACGGTTATTTCAATGGCCACGAAATTTCTCTACCGTCACTGATTTGGTAAAGGGGCCCAGGGCCCACGGCATTGTTTAAGCACTTTGGCTCTTTCACCCATTGCCAACTGGTCTGTACGTAAAGAAACCGGTGTTTGAGAATTCCATTACGTTTCATTCAATCTTCGGACCCTTTTTTCTTTTCTTTTTTTTTTTTTCTTTTCGGAACCGGCCGGGCGCAGAACGAGGAATGTTCTAGACGCATGCGTGCACACAAACTGCGCAAATGTTGACGCAGTGTCGACCTTAAAAAAGAAAAAGAAAAAAAGAAAAAAGAGTCGAAAAACGCAACACTGGCGAAAGCTTTTAAGTTTATACAATTTTATTTTAAAGCAGCAAATGCTACCATTTTTACGTCCACAGGTCGTTCTGAGCTGGTATCTATCATCACACCACTTATACACCTGGATAGTGTCAGCGCTTGTAATGCTGGCACTGAGCCAACACATGCAGAGAATAATAATAATAATAATAATAATAAAATGGGTACTTAAAGGACGCCCTCCCTCTCGCGGGAGCTCAGGGCGCCTTACAAAGAACACACACTCACTCACCCAGAAACACACACGACATGCCTCCACACATACATTTAACTAAAAACACATGATGTGCAGCATCATACACGGATGATGAGGTGGCAACAGTTATTGGTTGAAGACTGTGAAAAGGTGGGTTTTCAAATTTGTTTTGAAAGATAGTTTTGTGTCTGCATACTCGATGACACGGCGACTGATCACACTGAGCGCTCCAGTAGTGTAACAGTGTAACAACAGTCGTAGAATTTGAACGTTGGACCGCTCGCGCAAAGTGTAAACAACACTGCATCACCAAGAAACAGAGCTTACATGATTAGTTCGAGTGGTTCACGGCGAAAGACTGACCCCGAGATGGTTCGACTGTTTGCGTAGCTTTCTCAGTTTCACGCCGGTAGACCGAAGTCCGTTTGGAAACACTCTGTGCTACCCTAATTTGAAACTGAAATGGAAACACTCGGTGACGCTTTTTTTTTTTTTTTAAAACAGTCTGTGCCTGCGGTGCTACTTTTGAAGCGAAGTAGCACCACAAAAGTAGCACCGGAAACACTCGCCGCTATTTTGGCTACGCCCCGTGCGACTGATTCGTCCTCAGCGGCCGATTGTTGATCCCTTTCGCGGCTCTATGAGTGCATACTGAGATGCCGTTCACCTCTGAGCATTTAATATTTATGACCACGTTTTGAATTGCTGGCTATTTTGCAGATGTATGCGAACGTAGCGTGGGTTTGCTACGAGACAGACTGCTTCGGTTACGTGTCTGAGTTCGAAATCATTCATCCCGCAGCCGGCGCTGTCGTGCCGGACAAATACACGGAAAACTGATGTAAAACTTGACAAAAAAAAAAATAATAATAATAATGGAACGCTGTGAGTGCTGTTGCCAGTGCAAATTTCCGGTGAGTTTGGTGTGAGTGATTACACGTCCGCAAATATTTAAGAATACCGTCGGCTCGGTAGCTACGGCAAAAACTGAAACATCTTGTGTTTTGTTTTGTTCTTTCTCGCGGTATCAGTACCCCACTCAGCCATCAGCTAAGCTGATATATATACAAATCACACACACACACACACACACACACACACACACACACACACACACACACACACACACACACATTTGCTGCTTCTTGTAGTGCTGGGCATTCTATTGCAGCCATTTCGCAGTTTCTGCATTACCGATGTTCTCATGGTATGCCTTGTTGCCTGCCTTGTTCGACTATAGGAATCTTATGGCCGCTACAGTAAAATTTCAGAAGGGCTGTTGCACACACTGCTCTGGTATAACTTCAGCAAAAAAGGCTCTGCTGCAAGGTCTTCTTTGTAATGTTTGTATAATAAGCACGTAGAACTACTTTCAAGGGGAGCTGGGATAGCCGAATGGTAGGGCATTGGACTCTCAGTGCTCAGGTCGTGAGTTTGAATCCCGGCTAAGGCTAATGTTTGTGCTGGCCTTTTCTCGTTGCCCCTTTTTTGATACATGTATCACCCTTATGTGGCGTTAAAACCCTCAAACATCCAAACCGCAACAATACTACTTTCAAGGTCAGTCCGCCATTGCTGTCTGAACGTGAGGTAGTGTAGTTGTGCCGGCAGAGGTTTTTTTTTCAGTTTTTAGACTGGCTCTCCCAGGCGGATTCGAGACCTGCATCTATTAGAATATGTTTATTCTTCCGTCTAACCACGGCGAAGCATAGAAGGAATTGTTCTGCCACATAGTAGACATGGCTGTGTCATCATTTTACAAGATAATTTTTTTTTTTTTTTTTTTTTTTGGTTGGGCACATGGCTGCACAGCATCAAAATATACGACTATACGACTGTACAAATGTAGGCAAATTTATCTACTCTTAACATATGGATGTATGTTTACACTGGCACCTGTAAGGACACAGACAAATGTATACCTATCTATATGCATACATACAGCACATACGCATACACACACATCTATACATTCACACACATACACAGACGTGCATACACATACATTTATGTCTAGCATAAGTGGTCTAATTCTCTGTTCTATTTATACTTTTTTTTTTTTTTTTTTTTTAAAGAAACATTCCAGTATAGTAAGTCCAGTTGGTGAAAAATCTCATATACTCCATTTTCATATTTGCGCTCATTTTTTCAACTTCATACCTCTCTTTCAATGCTTTTTTAAACAATGCAATATCAAGATCTCGTTTCTGTGTTTTACATTTGAAAATGAAGGATTTTGCCAGAAGTATAATAAGGTCCAATACCTGATCAGTTTTAAAATTGGCATCACATCCAAACAGTACAATTTTTTCATTAAAAGTAAAAGCTTGTACATGTCCACATTTCTCATGGATTATATTTTCTAATTCTTTCCAAAAAACGTTTGTCCTATGACAGTACCAGAATATGTGTTCAATTGTCTCTCTATGTTTGTTACAAAAAGTACACATTTCACTATTTTCTACTCCCATCCCTTTCAATACAATATTTGTCCCTAAAATACGATGGACAATTCTTAACTGGAGCCATTTTAATTTAATATCTTGAATTTTTTGTACTTTTCGTAAAATTACTATCCAGTCTAGTTGGGAGTTGAGTTTTGTCTGCCATTTGGTGCAAAACTTTGGGATTTTGTGGTCTTCCATAAATGTTTCATAGTACAGCTTTGATCCTTTGCAAACAGAGTAAATTCTTTTCAAAGGTTTTGGTATATCTGTAACAATATTGTTTTCAATATTTACATTTAGTGAGTGTATGTATTTTCTAACTGCATATATACATCCTGTGTATGTCAAAAAGTCTGTACTAAGTGAGTATTTTGTTTTGAACTGCGCACAAGACAAAAAGCTTCCACCCTCCTCAAGTAAATGTCCAATCTTCCACACACCTTTCTCCATCCAGCTAGCATAGAAAATACATTTCCCTCCAACTTGGATATTCTCATTCAGAAACAATGGTTCTGCTAGCAGTTCCTCTTGTGTATCTAACACTATTTGTTGCCTGAATTCTTTGTATGCGCACATAGTGTCCCTCCAAAATAGATTATCCCAATGGCTGTTTTTATATAGGTTTGGACCAAATTTGTTTAGGTTTTTTAACCTAGGATATACAAACATTACAATGTCTTTCCACTTGTGGTTGGAGGTGCCAAGTTTTCTAATTTTTACAAGATAATTTATCAAACTGTGAAGAATAGGCGTATTATGCGTAACTTTGATGGGCACTGAGAGAGGGAAACTAACACTTTCACCGTGTACCATGGCCGGCTCAGTGACGTAGTGCTACGGTTTAGGCGAAGAATGAATTTTAGAGCTAATAAATGCAGCATTCTTTTTCATCAGCGCTACGTTTTCGTGGCAAGAACTTCTGGGTACGCTTAGTATTTGAATAATGCCCTGCTGTCAGTGCCAAAGTGACAGATCAGCCCCAGTGGGGGACAGTGAGTTACACAAGTATTCCTACGCCAAACAGGCGCGGCAGTCATGAATCAAGGCTGCTCAGTGTTCTGATCGGCGTACACGGGATACCGCAGCCTTGGGCACTGACACTATTCATCTCCGATAATCAGCACTTAGCACGCGGAAAACAAAAGTGCCGAATCCTCTCTCTCTCTCTCTCTCTCTCTCTCGGGGCAAGTTAGAATATTGATCTTTGTGGGGTTTTTTTTGTTTTGTTTTTTTAAAAAGGTTGATAAGATAAAGATAAGATACATGTAATTTATTTGCAGTCGTTCATCCCTTCAGGCGTCCGAGTCTGTATTCTCGAACATTATTTTCCCTGCGGATTCACAGAAAAGCGAAACAGTGTCGCCATGTTCTGACTAATTATTTTCAAAGGGAGAAGCACTGACGGCGTACATACGGTTGCGCCCTTTGAAACATTTATCCTGCATAAACGCGTATCATTTAATTTTAAGCACTGTTGCAGGCTGTATTACTGATTCAGTTCAAAACTGCTTAAGTTCTTCCACGGAAACGACAGAACTTATGTGCTCGGCATATCGCCGAACTGAGAAAACAGGAACTGAACTGCTTGGGCTGCGGCGGCGCCGGCGGCCGGAATTTCGCGGGAACCGTCTAAACTGAGCCACGCTCACGCACACTGACCACGCACACTGACGTACGCATGGCCCGACACCCACGTGCGCGCGCGCGCGCGCGCACACACACACACACGCGCTCAGAGACTGGAGAGCCGGAGACGCGCACGTACTCACGCACATAGGGGGAACTGAATCGAAGGAGGGGAGGGGCCCCGGCCGGGGGGGGGGGGGGGAAGGGAGGGGCGTGGGGATGGGCCACCTTTTGTTCGTCAGTGTGACGACACAGAACGTGGTGAAAACAACACTGTAACGGCTGTCAAATAATGTAGTAGTAGTTGCATTT
Source organism: Batillaria attramentaria (assembly GCA_018292915.2). Lineage (NCBI taxonomy): Eukaryota > Metazoa > Mollusca > Gastropoda > Batillariidae > Batillaria > Batillaria attramentaria. The sequence goes on along the minus strand of JACVVK020000006.1, from coordinate 4,945,351 downwards.
AGTTGAGCGTAACATCATCTGTACTTCGCCGTTGAAAACCGGCTGGCGCACGCCGCGCGTGACTGTGCATGCAGAAGCTCTTCTTGAACGGAAGAATTTGCAAGAACGTGCCAGACATCAACAGGCCATGGCACTCCCAGTTTCCCCACCCATGTCACCTCCTACAGCGCCGTTCAGGAAGGGCCACACGAACTGACTGTGTTTGTTTCCAAAACTACGGGCCGAAAGTGTCTGTTGCCCGGTATGGTCAAGCCCTTCTGAGGCATTTGTTTGTTCTGTTTGTCAGTCTTAATCTGACCAAACAGTAGTATCATAGCTGTGTACCGCACCTCTGCGATATGCTCTCTCTCTCTCTCTCTCTCTCTCTCTCTCTCTCTGTATGTATGTTAGTGTGTGTGTTATCGCTGTATCGTCTGAAGACTGGGCTTTCCCGAATTTCTCTGCCCAAGACAGAGAGGGCACCGAGTACGAGATCACGAGCATCACGTTACGTTTTGTAGTCCGTCGGCCTCTATATCTGAAACCACGTTTACTTTGTCAGTAACACGCCAAGCAGGGAATCCGGGAAACGCGGCGCAACAACCGTCATGTGTGTCCAAAGAACACAAATGCACGAGATCTCAAAATGCCTATATATTCCCTATTAGCCTCGGGCATCAAAGTCACAACTAAAAAAGTTTTAATCTAGAAACAAAAATTACCATGCACAGACCATTCAAGGGAACGCACCTGACAGGAGTTTTAAAAAAATTGTGAATGCCTCCTTTCCGCTCAGGCCTCCCTGGAGTAATGCTAGTGTACCTTCTGTGTAGGCCAGACAGCCGAATTTTGGCAAAATACGCTCGCTGTTGCCACGCTCCGGCGCAAAAAAAAAGTCCCAGCTTCACTGGCAGCTTGCCTCCTTTTGCGGTCCCCTAGCATGTATCTCGGCCTACAAAATACAAAAAAAAAACACGAAAATCACGCTTTTCATGACAACAAAAATCATTACAAATTACCACAGTCGCCAGACAAGGTTCCCCAAATAAAAACCAAACACGACCCCACTGTCAATTGGTGTCCTTACGCCTTTGCGGTATCGACCACACAAGGTGATCAAAGCTGCACCTACCCGACTTTGTTTTCTCCGTGGAAAATATTGTTGGTCAGTGACCTTCACGCTTTACCAGCCATTTTCTCAACATGGCAGCTCTTTGTGCAGCAAATACGACTATATTCAAAGTGCAACAATCCCATTAACTCTTGAGAGCCCCCAGCCCGACCAGCCTCTGTCCGCTGTATGTAATATGACTAAATAAAAAGAACAAGCCACTACACACCAGTAGGAGCCAGTTGAAGCCACTAAATTACGCAAGGCTGTCTGTTTGTTTGTTTTCGGGTATTTAAATTATTGTTTTGTGTTTTTGTTTTTGTTTTTGTTTTTGTTTTTTGTTTTGTTTTGTTTGTTTGTTTGTTTTGGGGTTGTGTTTTTGTTTGTTTGTTTGTTTGTTTGATTGATTGTTTTGGGGTTGTGTGTTTTTCGTTTGTTTTTTGTTTTTTGTTGTTGTTTATTTTGTTGTTGTTGTTGTTTTTAAGGGGGGGGTGTTGTTGTTGTTGGTTTGTTTGTTGTTTTTTGGTTGTTGTTGTTGTTTTGGTTGGGGGGGGGTTGGTTTGGTTCTGTTGTTGAATTTTGTTTGTTTCTTTCTTTTTTGTGAGGTTTTTTTTTTAAATAATGACTCAAACCGATACAATATGGACGGAAGAGACTTTCCCGACAAATAAGAAATCCTTTGCAACTTTTTTTGTTTGTTTTTCCAGAGGCACAATTCCTTCCGCACTAAAGAATGGAGACCGTATAGTATACGTAATTGCAAAATGGTTGACAACATTGATGCTAAGATATTCCAGTTAATTTTTCTAGCAATAAAATAAGCAGAGACCACAACGGAGTAGGGACACACACACACACACACACACACACACACACACACACACACACACACACACACACACACACACACACACACACACAGAGGATGCTGACAGACGGCTGCCAGGCGATCGCCCACACTATGATGCTAGACAAGTCCTATTCCAGTTCTTGTAGTATTTCCGGAACCGACAACCGTTATGTCGTAACGATGTATGAGGGGTTAGCAGCTGCTGTCTCGCTCAAAACAAAATGGCCTTCGCGTTGTAGATGACCAGACTCTGTTTACCATCATCTCGCTTTCATTAATAAACTGTGAACTTCCGCTGCTCTAAGCAAGATCGCAAGAACTGAGTTGGAGTATTTTGTTCGTGTTCCGTGACAGACCAGCTTGATAAAACCTCTCCGTCGTTGCAGTAACCATGGATGTTGGTCAGCCGAGCGCAGGTTCGGAAACCAGGTTTCCCGCCGACAGCTAACACTCTTTGTGTTTGGGAAGTTGTTGAAAGTTCAGCTGCATGACAACCTGAAAGGAATTTACGCCAGTGAACGATTTTTTTTTCACGCCTACTCTCTCTCTCTCTCTCTCTCTCTCTCTCTCTCTCTGTACGTTTTAATCAAAGGACGCAAGTATTCTGAATTCGATAAACATGTTTTCCTTTTCAGTTTATGCACAAACGATATCAGGTCTGATAAATGGTTTGTTAATTCTAATGTGTTACTGAGAACTGCCGGATGTGATAAACTAGGAAATCTTGATGAATTAGAAAACACGGAATTTAAAGCCCCAGTGAATCATTTTGGAAGATTTCATGCGCTATGCATCATGACTGAAAACGCGTAATTTTACCTCAACTTCATTGAACCAAAGACGTTAAATTTGGGAACGCCGCACACTCCGAGTCCCCAGCCACACCGCATCCAGCCTTATACAAGATGTAGAACCAGACAGATTTCAGCAGCAGAAGTGAGTACCAGGTGCACGTTGACACCCACTCAACACTTGATCAGTCATTTGAATTGCGATGTCAGGATGTCGACCAGCCGGGGCAGTTTTCAAACTTCACAATCACTCGACCCTCTCCCAAACTTCTTCAGCTTTAGTTCCCACTCGCCCACTGATTAGGGGACCCGCCGACAGAAAGGGCGGGGTGGGGGTGGATGTTTAGGGGTTAACGTCCTTTTTCCACCACATACGGGTGATATCAAAGACGGGGCAATGATGAAAAAGCCAGCACAAACATTTGGCCCCAGCCGGGATACGAACTCACGACCCGAGCATTAGAAGTCCAACGCTCTGCCATTCGGCCACCGCGGCTCCCCTGACAGGAAGGGACTTTGCTTAGCCGCGAAATAGTCTTCGTTGGTTGCGGCACGAAAAGCCACAAATAACTAAGTGACTGAAACTTGATGAGCATTTACACCCAGAAAATCGGCGGACTGAAAAAAAGCGCCGTAGCTACCACACTAGGTTTGAAATAAAGTGTTTTCTGTAACCAGGCGACCGCACTGTGTAATAGGGCCCGCATGTAAAAGTCAGGATTTGGGAGTTTAGCCCCGGGTTAGAGTCTAACCTCGAACTAAACTAGCTCTAGGGTTAAATTTTCTGTTGTTTTTTTTTGTTTTGTTTTAAATCAGGAAGCGGGGCCATTCCACCATGGTGTCTAAGCCGTTATAGAAGGATTTTTGTCCTTCTTTCTTCGCTTCCTTTTTTATTTAATTTTGTTTTGGGGTTTCTTTTGTCCTAGTCTGGATTAGGCCCGTAGCCGTGGGTTAATTAAATTAACCTCGAGTTCTACATACGGGCCCAGTGCTTGTACGCTTGTGACAGCGACTGTGCGCTCGAAATGACCCGGACAATTTTGAAACTGAAACACGTTGAAATATGGGGCGTGGGTGTACCGCATTTTTTTTTTTTTCAAAAGAAACGACATTACCAAAATGGTAAGAGGGTGTGCAGCCCATGCAGTAGGAATGCTGCTGTTGTAATTGATTAAGTACAATTCTAAGTTTTTGTTAATTAGGCTTTCTAAGCGTGTGCAAACAGTTGAAATTAAGCAGTGCGTTTAGACTTCTGAAAAATAAACCCATTAAAAAATAACGAAATAACTGAAAATTGATGAGCCTTAACACCCTGAAAATCATGGGACTGAATATTGGTCTTCAAACCAAGATCGGGTGGGTGGGTGGGTGGGTGTTTGGGGGTTTAACGTCCTTTTCCACCACATAGGGTGATATCAAAGACGGGGCAACGATGAAAAAGCCAGCACAAATATTTGGCTCCAGCCGGGATACGAACTCACGACCCGAGCATTAGAAGTCCAACGCTCTACCATTCGACCACCCCAGCTCCCCCTTCAAACCAAGGTAGATAATTTAGCGCGAACATACTGACAACTAAAGAACCTCCCTCCGTAGCACCGAATCGCCCGTGCACGTGAAATGTATAGTACCACAGTGCGGTCACCTCGCTATCCTCGTGCTTCTAAATGTTGGTCGCTTAGTCCCTGAATAGTCGCGGACTTGTCCTAGTCTCTGCTTATGCATCTCCGCTTTACAGGCTACACAACGGCAACAGCTTCCGGGTCATGTAGTACCAATTCCGCTACAAATAGTATAGAATTTTCACCCCTTTCTAAATTTGTGTGCAGATTTTTACAAAATGGCAGTCTGCCAGGTAATAGAAAAAACAATGAAAATAGAGCCTGGCATGTGCGGGAATATTTATATTCATGCGCGGCTGGCACAAGAGCTAACATACAACAGATGAATGAGGGGATAGGTGATCGCTGCTAGCATCGCAAAAAAGTGGAAAATTGGAATTTGCTTAAATTTATGATAAGATAAGATAAGACAAGATTACCTTTTTAATCCCTCATAGGGAAATTTCAGTCCGCTCAGACACAGCGACAATAAAATACAATACAATATATTAAAATTCATAAAAATTCTGCGCGCGCGCGCGCACACACACACACACACACACACACACACACACACACACACACACACAGAGCAAAGATCACAGTTGTATTCCGCACGGGGAGCCGGGGTGGCCGAATGGTAGAGCGTTGGACTCCCAATGCTCGGGTCGTGAGTTCGAATCCCGCCGGCTGAGGCCAAATATTTGTGCTGGCCTTTTTTCTCGTTGTCCCGTCTTTGATATCACCCTTATGTGGTGGAAAAGGACGTTAAACTCCCAAACACCCACTCCCACCCTTGTATGCCGCACATAAGGTAATACAATACAATGCATTAAAATTCATAAAAATTCTGCGCGCGCACACACACACACACACACACACAGAGCAAAGATCACAGTTGTATGCACAATGCACTACCGCATTCAGTCTAGGGTGCGTTATATATAATAGGAATATTATAGCATTTTCTTTGAAATCCTCTCTCTCTCTCTTGTGTAACCATACTAATCGTTTAGTCTCGATCACCTTGGTCAAGCTAGTCTCGTACCTACCCCCTATTCCTAATATCTCCCAGTGCACAAGGCCCCTGCTGAGCACTCACTGACTGTCTGCGACTTTTGCCGGGCGCGCCGTGTGACATTTTACGAGTGCATATCCTGTAAGAAGAAGATAAGTGGAAACGGAACGTTTCCAGTTCCGGGGAAACACCAACTGACTTCCTGTCCTGCGTTTTGCATGCAACCCTTAAAAGGGGACCCGAGGAGCGGGTCGGGATGCGTTTCCGTAGACCCGTCAGACACCAGACAAAGCTTGCGGCACACGATTGGGCAGAAATTCTACAAGGCGCATTTTCAGAGTCTGAAACACGGTCAGTGAACATTTCCAGAAGAAAATAATCTGTTTTGGAAATGCTCAGCCCGCAAAATTTGAAAATAAATGCAATTCTAAAATCGGAAACTTAAAATTGCTGAGCTGACCCCTCCGCACCACGTGATTGTAATGTGTTCATGTCCAGTGTGTGAGAGAATGCGTGTGGTTCACGTGAGCGTGTGTGTTGGGTTCAGCCTGCTCGAGGCGCTTTGAGCAAGCTAAAGAGATTGACTAAAGCGCCTACACAACACTCAGTTATTATTATTATTATTATTATAATGATAATAGATATGTGATCCCCTCTGTCTCTGTCTCTCTCGCTTCCAAGCTCCGTAGTGAAAGGATGGTACGTGACAGTTCACGTGCAAACTGAGGTTGACTCACTGTGTAGTTCTCATCCACGAACACGGACTGTCGGTCTGTCTCGTGAATGTTGTGCTATTGTTGTGTACATTCGTGTGTGTTCTTGTGTGAACTCTGTCCAGCGATGTGTGTGTGTGTGTGTGTGTGTGTGTGTGTGTGTGTGTGTGTGTGTGTGTGTGTGTGTTACGATAAGGCATTACTCTGTGTAAACTTTATCATACTCACTCCATTGTTATGGACAAATGTCTAAACAATAAAACGTCTGAGTCTGAGTCTGAGTCTCTCGTAGTCGTGTGTCGTTGAAGTGACTAACCCCTCCCACTCCCACTCCAACTACCCCTCCCACACACACTCCCCGTCTTTTAAATCGCCCTTGTTATATGAAGACGGTCTCTCTTGCAACTCCACTGGCATTCTTGTAAGACTCGAACAGCCGTATGCTCCATCTCTCAGTCACATTTCAGTCAATATACCTCAGTGCTGTTCCTGGCCTCTGTACTGTTCTCATTGACATTTTACAGAATTAGATTAAGATCGCAACCTTATCGGTAGTTCAGTGCCAGTGAGTTCCCAGTGGGCTCCTGTCGGTGAATTTGTATACAGTGTTCTCAAATTAGGAAAAGTTAGCTGACGTGCCTGGCCGTCCGTCACTGACGCCAAATAATGACTCCTTGCTTGCCGCGATGGACTCAGTGTCAGGGAGGTTGTTTACACTTGCCGGGCTCAACCCGGGCTGGTGCGTGTACACTTACCCAAACCTAACCCCAGTCACGTGGCTTGGTTCCCGAGTTAACCCAAACCAGGTTAAAAGCAACCTAGGTTGAACCCGGTTCCAACCACAGACCTATAAAAAGATAGACCCACCGCCGCACGCTGCCACCGCTGCTTGCGAGTGTCGCTATCGCGGCCATCTTGTGAATACCAGAACTCAGATGCTCTGTGTACAGGACGCCTCGTTCGAAATACAAAGTTCTTTAGAAAGACGTCATCAGAAATGTGACGTAAGATAAAGCGGACCATTGCTATGCGCGCTATGTAAACAGCTGATAGCGTCTGGCACTTCCAGGTACTCGCAACATGGCGCGCGGCGGCGTCACACTTCCAGCACCGCAGGGGGTCTATCTTTTTTTTGGTCTGTGGTTCCAATCCACATTCCAGAGCTAAAGAACACGGGAAGTCCGACCATGACGTCATTTGAAGCCCGGGAACAGGGGTGACGTCACGGATTTAGTGTGCTTTACCAATACACGGCAGACCTGGCTTGGGGATCGGAATCTAGCGGGACGGACCAGCCGCAAATAACTTAGGCTACACACCATGAATGCTTGCTGTACAAGGAACTTGTTCTGGAACGACTCTTTCGAAGCAAAGGAAAATACAAAGCGGCGACAACAACAACAACCACAACGACAACAACGACAACCACAACAACACAACCAACAACAACAACGACGACAACAACCACAACCACAACGACAACAACGACAACCACAACAACTGAACAACGACAACGACAACAACAACCACAACGACCACCACAACAACAACAATACGAAAAGTTAGACCCTCTTGATTGGTTTGCCAGTTGCGTATTGACTGAAGGCGGCACTGCGTGCATGCGTGCGTGTGCGTGACGCAAGCACAATCCCGGGAAATCCCACCGAGTTCCTGTTTTTCTCTTTGCCGACGTACGACCATATTAATTTTGGACATTTCTACAGCAGCTCCGGCAGTTTTGAATTGCAAATGATTGTGAGCCCTCAAGCTTATTTCCAGTGTTTTGTGTCTGTCTGTTTCTTGTCTCTTTCTTGTACTTTTATCGTGTTCATTATCATCACGTCCATTGTGCTTTGATAACCCTCCATACCCTGGATTATTCCTTGTTCTATGTATCAAATTTGTGTGGTGGCTAAATAATTCCCCTCGGGATTAATAAAGTATTTTCGATTTGATTTTAATTTGAAACGGGGAGAAAAGAATGAAATCTTGAAATCTAGAAATCTTTGTTGCCTTTGTATGGATCTGCCTGCAGACATAATTAACAGGCCGGAGATCGTCGTTCCCTCAGCGTTCTTCCGGCTCCGCCACCAGCTAATTCATTGCAAGTCCAGTGACGTCCAGTTTAATATCAACGGCCATGAAGAGCACGAGGTATCCTATTGCAAATCGGTAGGTTAATTTGTCGCGGAAATGCGTGGTCACGAGTGCGGATGTACCTAGCGGATATTAGACCCATGCTCACCAAGCTCCATCCCATTTATTCCCGTGAAAGCAGAAAATTAAAGGAATACTTGTGACAACAGTCGTGCCATCAGTAACCGGGTTATACGTGGATTCTGAGCGAAGAACCTCCGCCCATGCTCTATTTTCAGCTTCATACCGTATGACTTTCAGCAACTACCGCGTCCGGCCGATCGGTCAAGCTTTGGTCAACACCTGGAGTTCTGACGCACAAGGTCCAAGCTGATTTTCGCTCAGTTAATATTCTCTGAATATTGAATGACCATGTCGTGATAGGTCCACGTCATGCAAAACTGCCACCTGTCACAGCAGTTCTGTCGCATTGCAGGCGTAAGGACACAAAGTGACCGTGTGGTCATGTTTGGTGGTTATTTGGAGAACCCTGTTTAGTGAGTGTGCTAATTTGTAATGATTTTTGTTATCGTGAAAGAGCGTGATTTTCGTGATTTTTATTATTTTATTTATTTTTATTTTATTTTTTATTTTTTTGAGGGGGGGGGGGGTAGACCAAGGTGCATGCCAAGGGGCCGCAAAAAGAGGCAGGCTGCCAGTGAAGCTGGGACTTTTTGCGCTGGAGAGTGGCAAAAGCGACGCGAGCGGATTTAGATGAAGCGGCTGTCTGGCCTAAACAGAAAGTAGACTAGCATTACTCCAGTGAGGCTTGAGCGGAAAGGAGACGAGTCAATATTTTTTAAAAACTCCTGTCAGGTGCGTGCCCTTGAATGGTCTGTGCATGGTAATTTTTGGTTGTAGATTGAAGCATTTTTAGAGGGTGACTATGATGCCTGAGGCTAATAGGGAACACATATGCATTTGAGATCTCGTGCATTTGTGTTTTTTGGCCTGCGCTGCACACTACATTGACGATATCGACACAATCGGGGGGAAATTTCCGTTTTAATGATTTGTCGAATCAGCGGTGTGATCTAGACTATGCGAGGTCATCAACACCACACAGTTACATGGACCAAGTTTCGGCGCTTTAGAGTCCCCAGTACAATTAAGGCTCAGTATAATGGTTTTCGTTTGGTCGGCTTTGACACTGATGTAAGACCTCTTGCTACTGGCTTTTAGGCCTCTTTCCACTTGTGGGCCCGGCCAGCAGGATCACGGGTTTAACATTCTAAGCCGACATAACGAAGTGCTGCATCTACAAGTTGCCGCAATGTCAATTTGTGTAAATGAATAAATGGAAAAAAATATTTAGGGCGTTGTCTCACTTAGCGTTTACACGCGCGCGCGCACACACACACACACACACACACACACACACACACACACACACACACACACACACACACACACACACACACACACACACGCGCGCGCGCGCGCGAGTACAAACTCACACGTACGCACGCACTGAATGCAGTCCTTACTCCACTGGCCCGGTAAGACCGTGCCGTGTGATGAAGCAATTAAGATACGTTCTGCCAATAGTACGAGGGCCTCTCATTACAGGGGCGCCGGAGCCGGTACCCAAGCAGGGGGGGGGGGGCAAGAGTATCTTTTTGCCCCCCCCCCCCCGGAAAATCAGGTGACTATGGCAAGAGGGGGGGGGGCAAAGCCATGGTCTTGCCCCCCCCCCTACCCCTCTTCCTGCTCTCTCCCTCATCCCACCCAACAGAGAACTCAGCTTAGCCGTTGCATGAAATATCAAAACGACATGGCAGAAAGTCGCCGCCTGATAATGATTTTCCCCCCCCCTCTCCCCCCCCCCTCCCCCCCCTCCCCCCCCCCCCCCCCCCCCCCCCGCTTTTCACTTTCTTCGAGCAACGTCCTTCCTTTCAGTGGCTCCCTGGTTTGTAAAAGCTTTTGTCTGCGCAGCATCGGATCGCCCTCCCCCCCCCCCTTTCTCCGGGCAACGTCCTTCTTTTCACTGGCTCTGGCCTTTCCCCCCTCTGAGATTCTGCCCCCCCCCCTCCCCCCCAACATCTTCCGGCGCCCCTGCATTATGTTTTGCAACCTGGACAAACTAATGTCGTCGCTACCTTTCTGTTTACATCACATCGTAGACCAGTTTCATAATACTTATGAAAACAAAAATTACTTGATTCCGTACAACCGTTTATATTCCATGCGACAAAACGTTCGGTAAGGGCGACGGGTCTTTTGCATGTGACTGTTTTTTGCTTCCTTCCGTCAAGAGGCAGTTGAAGGGAAAGCAGTTTCGGAGCGCAGAAGATGCCCGAGCATTGTTCGAGGGTGTCATTTTGGACCTACTCCAGTCAATGTGGTCGAGTGTCATGGTCAGCTGGTTTGAGGGGATGGCAAATTGTGTACAGGCTGATAGGAGGTTCTTCCAAAACCTTGAGTAGACAGACTGGTTGTAAGTGTTCTTGAAAAGCCAGGTTGCAAAATATGAGTGGCCCTCGTATTAGGATTACCCGGGTATGTCGTACGGAAGACAACGTTTTTTTCGCCAATTTTTTTCTCTATTTTTTTTATTCGTTTCTCTCAATGTACTTTTATTTTAGTAGGTCACATCTTCCCCCTTTTTTCCCTCTAATTTAGTTTATTAGAGCTTAATCTATACGCCTACTTTCAGCTTCTTTATCGTACTCCTCCAACTATATTAAAAAGAAAGAAAAACCTCCGATGGATTAGAAAGATCCATTTTCTTTAAACCTTCCATGCGTGATCCTGACTGACCATAAAGAAAGTCTTTCTCTCAGTCACGAGACATAAAACCTAATCTGTAATGGTATTTGTCAAATCATCAAGCACTGCCACAGACACAGGATTCTTTTTTTAAGTCCCCGCAAGGATTAACTCACACAAAAAAGTCTGGCGAAAAAGTGAACCCAGCATCGGTTTTACAACCAACAAATGCACTTTCCGCAACGACAGAAAGGTTGCAAAAATAGAATCAAAATGCTTCCAGACAAGCAGAAAATTGAACCGGGCTTATTTGTTTTCAAATAAAGGTTGTTCTCTGTTTTTTTGTTTTGTTTTGTTTTTTCTTTAAACGCCGTTTTTATGACTACTTCTTCTGTTGCTTGCCTCTATACTGAGCGTGGTCATCCCATCCTATCACAGCTTCGGTACTTTGAACAGCAGCTGTGGAGTGTTTCTTTGCGATGATTGTCAGTGGCCTATTCTGGAAGTAGGAAAGGGAATTGTTGCTGAAATGAGCGTACCAAACTTAGCAACAAAACTCAAGCCCACCCGCCAAAAACGTGACTGTTTAAACTCGCTTTTGATTTAGAACGGTGTAGAACCGGTCGTGCCTGTTTTTAAAAGTTAGCGTCTTGGTTTTTCAAAACAAATAATAATAATGATAAAAGGGTTTTCACTCGGTGGTCTAGTGGTTAAGAGACTTGTCACCAATGCGAGAGGTCAGGGGTTCGAGTCACACTCGGGGCAAAGAATTTTTTTCCGTCTCGTATGTGGCACCGTTCATTCGGGCCGATCGTCGGGGGGTTCTCTCCGGGTACTCCGGCTTCCTCCTCCTCTGCTTTGGAAATGTTCAGCCCAACAAATTTGAAAAATAAATGCAATTCTGAATTCCGAAATTTAAATAGCGGAGCTGACCCTTCGCACCACGTGATTGAATGTGTTTATGTCCAGTGTGTGAGAGAATGCGTGTGATTCACGTGAGCGTGCGTGTTGGGTTCAGTTCGCGGCGCTTTGAGCCGATTCATGAAACTGGGTAAAGCGCCTATACAATACTCATTATTATCATCATCATCATCATTGTTATTATTATTATTATTATTTTTATTATCATCATCATCATTATTATTATAACTAAACCTATGGCTTGGCAACTGCTCATTATCATCATCATCATTATTATTGTTGTTATTATCATCATCATCATCATCATCATCATCATCATCGTTGTTGTTGTTGTTGTTGTTGTTGTTGTTGTTGTTGTTGTTGTTGTTGTTGTTGTTGTCGTCGTCATCATCATCATCATCATCATCATCATCATCATCATCATTATTATTATAACTAAACCTATGGCTTGGCAACTGCTCAGTTTTCCTTTTAACTCTAAAGAACCCGCACCCTACCACCCCCTGCCCACTACGTGATGAGACTTGTTAAAAAAGAACAAGCCACTGCACACCAGTAGTAGCCACTTCAAGCCACTATCACGCAAGGCGTGGGCCTTCCCCGCTAGGCCCGAGACCACTGCAGATTGCATAGTCGTGGCTTGAAGTGGCGCCGAGTGATCTGAAGATTTCAAGTCAAATTGTATGGGCTTTTAAGAGTTAAGGGGACTAATGCTACCAGTTTGATGCTCACAGGTCTTTTGAGCTGTTTTCACTCCAACAGACTGGCGGCCGGCATGACTGTCATCATCCCTGGCGAATAACAAGACAGGCAATGGGGAGAACGCTGGCACAATCTTTTGGCTTCAGTCAAGCCGAGATTCAGTCAAACTCGCCACCCGCGCATCTGAAGTCCACCGCATTACCAGGTCGGCTATCCCGCCTCCCAATACAATACACGGTGTCTATTTACACATGCAACATACAGTGTCCATTTACACATGCCACAGATAGCGTCTATTTACACATACAACACACAGTGTCCATTTACACATGCAGCATGTAGTGTCCATTTACACATGCAACATACAGTGTCCATTTACACATGCAGCATGTAGTGTCTATTTACACATGCAACATACAGTGTCTATTTACACATACAACACACAGTGTCCATTTACACGTGCAACATACAGTGTCCATTTACACATGCAGCATGTAGTGTCTATTTACACATGCAACATACAGTGTCTATTTACACATGCAACACACAGTGTCCATTTACACATGCAACATACAGTGTCCATTTACACATACAACACACAGTGTCCATTTACACGTGCAACATACAGTGTCCATTTACACATGCAGCATGTAGTGTCCATTTACACATGCAACATACAGTGTCTATTTACACATACAACACACAGTGTCCATTTACGCATGCAACATACAGTGTGTATTTACACGTACAACATATTGTGTCTGTTTACACACGCACGCACGCACGCACGCACGCACGCACGCACACACACACACACACACACACACACACACACACACGCACGCACGCACGCACGCACGCACGCACACACACACACACACACACACACACACACACACACACACACACACACACACACGATCAATTCTCTTCCATCTCCTTGACACAGTCCACAGTTACTATCTAGTGGTCAACAGGCGCGGTTAATGCGTCATTCAGACATGGGCTTAATTGCTAGCAATTAGCAGTTGTTGTAAAGGGTGCCTCTGGCAAGGGCACAGTAAGTCCTGTCTCAGGGAAATGCGTCATTGATGAAAAGCCTTTTGGCGGATGGCTTGGTCAAGCAAATTAGGTGAATATTGGCATTGTGTGTGTACTGGTATGCAAATGCAGTGCGTTGGCCATAGAAGGGCCGGAGTAAACCAAACTCTGAGGGAACACTTCTAACAAACAAACAAAAAAAATGTTTGGTCGACTTACGATGACATCACTGCACGTTAAATACAAAAAAAAAGTTTTCACCAGGGGCTTTTTGTCTTTTTTTTTTTTTAAGCCGAAACACTCATTTTCATCGATGGTCACACAGAGAGAGAGAGAGAGAGAGAGAGAGACAGACAGACAGAGAGACAGAGAGACAGACAGAGAGACAGAGAGAATGAAATAACGTTTATTAAATTTGAGAACAAGTTGCTGGTTTGTAGCCCAGTTTTCAAACTTACTCCTAAAAACTGGAAATAGCCAAAATTTCAAGAGAAACACAATTCAAGCACCAAAAATCATTTGAACATAGAATAATGATGATGATGATCATCATCATCATCATCATAGAACATGATTATTTAGTAACGAAAAAAGAGAGAGAGAGGGAGAGGCATTCCTTGGCAGCGAGGCCTGTGGGGTTAAAGGTATTCAATCTCAACAAAAAGTCACAAACAGTGTGTTTAAAAACAAACCCCCCCAAAAAAGCTCTCCGACTTTGCAAAATGCACAGCCAATTGCGGCTTTTTGTTGAGATTGCTGACTATTAAGAACAAGAGAGGGTGCTCCGCGGCTCAGCCATTGTCTTCAGTTTGCGTAGTCTGCGGGGGCGGCGTTCATTATTACCCCGAAACCCGAAACGGCCACTCCCGATACGCGTATAACGATGAATTTCTTTCGCCCTCGGTATTTTTATCTCCTCGTAACGATAGCGTTATCGCCGTCTTACGGCAAACGGGTTCATGGGAGGTATTAACACCACTGCGTCGGTGGGCGCTGCCGCGGCAATCTCCGCCGTATTATTATACGAAGGGCGGGCAGTTAATCACGCATCCATCGGCGCAGCAGATGACACTGTCAAACTTGGCAGAAGAATCTGGTGAGTGTTGGATGGGGGATGGGGGTGGGGGATGGGGGTGGGGTGGGGATGTGGGACTCCAGAAACAAACGAATGTCGCGAAGGTGTTAACCGTGTATAACACAACATGAACTTGTGGACAACGACCACGACGACGCCAGCACAAAGCAACATCAACAACAACTACCAAAAAAACCCACAAAAAACCGTCAATTTTCCTTTCGTTGGACCCGGAATTCCTATTTCGGGACAGCACAAACTACTCCAGTCCATGGCAAACCTGACTGAGAGTTCAAAACTACTTTACAGAAAAAAAATAGCAAAATCCAAAGTGATCGATGCGTGTCCAGTTCTTCTCTGACAACCGCGTTGTGGTGCTCACAGGTTGTCAGTATGGGGGGGGGGGGAGAGAGAGAGAAGGGGGGAGGGACTGGGGGTGGGGGTGAGGGAAGAGGAGGTCGGGGCAAACTTTCGTTGAATGATTGCTACAGTTCATGTACCACCTTATATTGAAACAGACCTTTTGTTCAGTGCCTAGGCGTATGGGGCGCGGATATGGACATAACTCTGCTTTAACGGAATAAGCGTTGAAACAGCGTTGAAATAGGTTTATGATTAAGTTTAGGTTTAGAGAGAGATTCAGGGTTAGGTTTAAGATATAAGTTAGAGATATAAGCTTGGGTTAAGGTTGAAGTTTAGGTTAAGGGTTTGGCTTAGGGTTAGGTTTCGGGTTAGGGTTAGGTTTAGAATTAGGAAAATAAACCACGATTACAGAAGACGTGGGCCTTCTCGATAGGCCCGAGGCCGCTGCAGATTGCTTAATAGTGGTTTGAAGTGGCTCCTAGTGATATAAAGATAAAAATGCGATTTTTACATGGGCTTTTAAGAGTTCAGGACCCGCATGTAAAAGTCAAGGTTAGGGAGTTTAGCGCCGGGTTAGAGTCTAACCTCGAACTAAAGTAGCTCTAGGGTTACATTTTCTGTTGTTTTTTGTTTTAAATCAGGAAGCGGGTCCATTCCAGGAAGGTGCCTGAGCCGTTATAGAAGGATTTTTTTCTTCCTTTCTTCGCTTCCTTTTTTATTTAATTTTGTTTTGGGGTTTCTTTTGTCCTAGTCTGAGTTAGGCCCGTAGCCGTGGGTTTAATTAACCTCGACTTTTACATACAGGCCCTGGATACTTCTTTCCAATTCCGCGGCCCATAGAGGTCAGCAAAACCTGAAACACTGGCCAGAACACTAATATTAGTCTCAGAACGCGCATTGAGGAGAACGGGCAAAACAAATTCATACCCACTTGTTCGACTAAAGAGTCTTCATCAAGGGACCAATAAAGACATTCGGTGACATCGCTACGCGCCTGGAGGAGGCCACAGAGATCAGCGGCGTTCATTCATAATGATAAAAGAGATGAATAATAATGAATAAACATTCGGTGCAGCTGATCGCCATACGTCAGGCTGTCCCTGGATTTGTTTTCGCGAGGGAGTAGGAGGGGGGGGGGAGTGATCCCCTGGTTCTTAGGTTCTTAGTCTACAATATCGGAGTAAGTTTGTTTTCCTCTAGGCGTATTTTGGGCACATTGGTGTTCGAATCTTTAAGTAACACGCTGGCAGTTCCTTCTGAGGGGACCCGGGGCGGCCGAATGGTAGAGCGTTGGACTTTCAATGCTCGGGTCGTGAGTTCGAATCCTGGCTGGGGCCAAATATTTGTGCTTGCCTTTTTTCTCGTTGCCCCGTCTTTGATATCACCCTTACGTAGTAGAAAAAAGCGTTAAACACCCAAGCACCCCCCCCCCCCTTTTTTTTTTTTTTTTTTAGTTCTGATGATTAAAACACGAGTTTCTCTGGTTGGTTGTGTTTTTCCTTCTTCTTCTTCTTCTTCTTTTCTTTATCTTTTTTTTTAACATATAACTTTTCTTTTAGTGCCCAGCGAAAGGTGAGCGAAAGGTGCAATTAGTGTATAGCTGTAAGTTCAAAATTGGCAGTTATTCAATAAATATGATTTCACAGTTTAATCATCATCATTAGCTTGCTTTACGTCCTATGGCTTTTGGCCCTTAAGGACAAGTTGTTCCTGGCGTGTGACTTTGGCTGCTTGGCTAGGCCACAGTTTAATGACTGTTTGGAGTTGTTTTATAGCTGCATTTTCCCGACTGATGCTGGTCAGTTGCAAGCACTGCATGCGAGTTAGGAACAAATAAACCAACAAACATGAAAACAAACACCTCAGTTTAAACAAGGGTAGGTGGGTGGGTGTTTGGGAGTTTTACGTCCTTTTCCACCACGTATGTTTAAACAAGGAGATTTTTTTTTATCAGTCTCTGCCTCGTTAGATATTACCACAAGATCCCATACATAGGGTCAGATCACTCATGTAAAGAAGCCATATGCAGCGCAAGAGGGCCTCAAGATTTCCTTTGTGACGTAGACCTACGTCACTGCTGGCGGAGGAGAGGTTCCTGCTACATATCGAGCATGCTGCTTTATCAGGGCGTGATGATGCTTCAGATACCAAGGACGTCTTCAAAGAACAGCTGATCGCACGTCACTGCTAGCTGTGAGAGCGCCTGTCCACATGGTTCCCGGTTTTCAATAGGTGACCAACACTCCGGCCCGACACACACAAGCAAGTTTCCAAGGCAATGGTCAGATAACCCTGATAACATCAGCGGACGCTCCACTGGACATCTGTCACGGAGTTCCGATTTCGTAACGGCGGCGACGCGAGTGTTTCGTCATGGACTGAAATACAACTCTCACGTTAGATTCATCATCACCAAAGGCTCTTTTCGGCCCTTCCATGAAGAGGCCGAGGAGATGCGGAGTGAGCTGTCGAGTGTCTAGCCATACTGGCCAATCGGACATCACGATTCTGCAAACAAATTCGCTTCAAGTTACCAGGGTGATTGGGAGAACAGCCAACTAAGTGGGGGTTTTGATCAGTAAGTGGCATATTTGTTCCAGTGGGAGGCTGATTATGTTGGGGATTTCCACTCCACAAATCTAAAAGTTCAAACGTTGTGGGTGTGTAGGCTACCTCAGTACCTGTACGTGTCTGTGTGCCCAAGATAGCGCCTTTCTGCAACCACGGCTGAGCGCCAAAAAAAAAAAAAAAAAAAAATGCTGCTATCGTTCGTTACCCTCTTTGCACCCGTACGCTGTAATTTTTTTTCCTTCTTTTTTTAAAGGGCATCAACCCCTCCGACCGACGACAACATCATCCTTTAGCTAACACTGATGCTACTGACATTCGTTTAGAACCTGGGCCCGCATGTAAAAGTCGGGGTTAGGGAGTTTAGCCCCGGGTTAGAGTCTAACCTCGAACTAAACTAGCTCTAGGGTTAAATTTTCTGTTGGTTTTTTGTTTTGAATCTGGAAGCGGGTCCATTCCAGCAAGGTGTCTATGTCGTTATAGAAGGACTTTTGTCCTTCTTTCTTCGCTTTCTTTTTTATTTCATTTTCTTTGGGGGTTTCTTTTGTCCTAGTCTGGGTTAGGCCCGTACCCGTGGGTTAAATTAACCTCGACTTTTACATACGGGCCCAGAGCGTCATATTTTATCGGCCAGAGTGAAAAAACAAGGCAAAGGCTACAGACCACTAATAGCTTGCGGGGCATGTAGTGACAACTACGCTAAATATAGTACACAATTTTTGTCCCTTTTAAAATTTGTGTGTAGACTAAAAAAAAAAATGGCAATCTGGGGTTTTGTTGGCTTTGTAAATAAGTTTCATGCCAGGTAATAGTAAAAGTAGGGAAAAATGAACCTGGCTTGTGGACTATTTGTATTCATGCGCGGCTGGCACAAGGGCTAGCTGACGACAGAGGAATGAGGGGGTATGTGGTCGCTGCTAACAGTGCCAAAAAAAAAATAAATGCAACTCTAAATTCCGAAACTTAAATAGCTGAGCTGACCCTTCGCACCACGTGATTGTAATGTGTTTATGTCCAGTGTGTGAGAGAATGCGTGTGATTCACGTGAGCGAGCGTGTCGGGTTCAGTTCGCGGCGCTTTGAGCCGATTCATGAAATTGGGTAAAGCGCCTATACAATACTCATTATTATTATTATTAATATTTTAAATATTGGAATTTGTTGAAATGTACTTTACACGTAAGTCTTTGGCTGCTGGAATTTTGTGATTTTTTGGTGAATTTTAAAGCATTTCTAGGGTGTCATACGCTACGTTATGTTTAATGGGAATTTATAGCGTTTTCTTGAAGTTTGTGTTAGTGTCCTGTAGCCGAAGTACT
Organism: Batillaria attramentaria; assembly: GCA_018292915.2. NCBI lineage: Eukaryota > Metazoa > Mollusca > Gastropoda > Batillariidae > Batillaria > Batillaria attramentaria. The sequence continues at coordinate 4,926,455 of JACVVK020000006.1, read as the reverse complement.
TAGCTTCCGTACACGATGTTGACGACTTCCGAAGCCCTTTGCAAGTGCCCTTTGTCGTCAGTTATGATTGTTAAGTATGGTCCCGCTGGACTAGTTGTATGGGTGGGTGGGTGTTTTGAGAATTTAACGTCCTTTCCCACCAAGTAAGGGGGATATCAAAGACGGGGCAACGAGAAAAAGGCTGCACAAATATTTGGCCCCAGCCGGGACTCGAAGATTAATTCGCGAGAGGTCAGGGGTTCGAGTCCCACTCGGGGCAAAGAATTTTTCCTTCTCGTATGTGGCACCGTTCATTCGGGCCGATCGTCGGGGGTTCTCTCCGGGTACTCCGGCTTCCTCCTCCTCTGCGTTGGAAATGTTCAGCCCACCAAATTTGAAAAATAAATGCAATTCTAAATTCCGAAATTTAAATAGAGGAGCTGACCCTTCACACCACGCGACTGTAATGTGTTTATGTCCACTGTATGAGAGAATGCGTGTGATTCACGTGAGCGTGCGTGTTGGGTTCAGTTCGCGGCGCTTTGAGCCGATTCACGAAATTGGGTAAAGCGCCTATACAATACTCATTATTATTATTATTATTATTATTAATTGTGTAACTTCTACGTAATCCGTATGGTACCAAGCAAATAAACAAACGTATGAGATTAGCCTAGCTGTAGTTTGGGCAACCCCTTCATTTAAAAATCCCTCGAGGGTGGGGGGGGGGGGACGAGGGAGTCACCCTGGACGAAGCCAAGAAATCCACCTCAGCCGAGAGTGAACTGCGCACTGTGCTATAGAACCCTGGCAAAAAAAAAACAAAAAAAAATGCTGGTTCAGTTCGGCTTAGGTCCCAGGCTAGACTAGCCTCGCTGCTACTCTGCTTACAAGGATTTTTTTTTTTTTTTTTAACTGGACAGTTCCAAGCCCTACTTACTGGCTGTCGTCTTTCAACTTTCCCTTCGGAAACCGAGATAACCGATTTAGTAGAGCGATGAACCCTCGATGCTAGGGTGGCGAGTTCGATCCCTGGTCTCTGCGTGTTTTTTTTTTGTTTTTTTTTTGCTCGTGTTTTATATATATAACCAAAGATCTCAAGGTTTCTGACATTACCGTTGCAAGGTGGAAAAGGACACCAAGCACCCAACCCACCGGCCTTCACCCTTACTTCCCCCCTGACTCTATAGTTATCACTACCAGGTGACGGGGTTATCAATGTAAGTTATACGTGCTTAAACCAGTCCAAGCCAGCGGCCATAGAGACCTCTTTGTACTCTCACAAACAGTTGACAGAAACTTTAAATTTAGAATCTCCTTGAATCCTTCAAACGTAGCCGTGCTACTCATACCTCACAAGGCACTGTGTCACCGTCGTCCTTGGACTATTCTGAGGTCATCAGCACCTGAAGGGTGTTGGCCGGTAACCCTTTAACCCTTTATCCCTAAACCACTCTGGCAGAGTAAGGTATCATCGCACTTTAACACATTTCGTACCGCGCACGTGTATCCCACTTTTTTTTTTTGCTCTTTACTCTTTTGTTACTCTTTTCCGGTGTTGGTTCTGTATGCACAAATCAGGTAAGACTAAAGCCTGCTCTTAACTGGGCACAGCGAGCGAAACACACATGTGCACATCACAGTCGTTGCGCTCGATGTGTCTTCTAACTACAAAACTGAACACAGCAGTGCTCGGTGACAAACCGATCATTGAAGATGCACTCAGTGTCCGCCATGTTTGCGCGCTGTGTGACGTAGTACAGCCAGTCAGAAACTGTTGTGGAAACCAGTCACTGACACAGTCGTGGCTATTTGAAATCCAGGTTGATGTGATGACAGGGGCGGAAATCCCCAAAATCACAACTGTGTCTCAAACTGACTGTGGACAGCACTCTGGCGCTCCGCAGTGCCCAGTTGAGAGCCGGCTTAACGGTCCCTTAATCAGTGGCTCTTATTTCAGCAAACGTGCAGTGAGTAAAGTCAAAGTGCAACACACTGACTCCCAATGAGCCAAATTTAAATCCACGCAGACATAAATTATTTAGTTATTTACGATTTTAATTTAAATTATTTACGATTTTTCTATGAGGCCATTGCTGCACAACCCCAAACTTACTTCGTAGGAAATAAGTTAAACTGATAGACCTGTGCCCGTATGTAAAATTCGAGGTTGATTTAACCCACGGCTACGGGCCTAACCCAGACTAGGACAAAACTGAGAAACCCCAAAACAAAAAGATGTAAAAAAAGCAAAAGAAAGACAAAAATCCTTCTATAACGGCATAAGCACCTTGCTGGAATGACCCACTTCCTGATTTAAAACAAAAAACAACAGAAATTTTTAACACTAGAGCTAGTTTAGTTCGAAGTTAGACTCTAACCCGGGGCTAAACTCCCTAACCCCGACTTTTACATGCGGGCCCTGAGGTCGCCAGCTTCAAAACAGGTGCTGTGACCCATTCTTAGCTACACATCTGCGCGCAGCTCAGCCGTATCGCCGTGCCGTCCTGTGCTTGAAATAGGCTCTGAGGTCTGTGGAAGGAGAATGGAAATGAACATGGACATTTCCGACGCTGAAAATGTCGTCCATTGTAAGGTCCGGAGAGTGCGATAAAGTTGATAGTGTTAACAAAATTAATTTATCAAAGAGAGTATACTGGGACCAGGTAAGGAGGTAAGGCTGAGGAGTGGAACGTTCACTGATAAAATACTTCAGCTGCCATTACTGCGTAATAACTGGCTGCCTGTTTTGAACTTTGACCTGTAAATGTTCTGACACCGACGAAATACCATTGCGATATAGAAATTGAATAACCGCGGGTCGATCGCGAACAACTGGACTGCGTCACCGAACTTGACAGACCGGGCCACCCACCTCCCTCTCCCCCACTGTCCTCAGTGGTATGTTAAAGATCTACTGTGCACATCTCCGGGCAGTGGTCATCTGTCCGTGCAGTGGTCATCACAGCAGCCGTGAGCAGCAGAGCTGCACGGGGATGTGCACAGTAGCGTGCACGGGCCCCGACAGGAAGTGGGGGCAGTTTTTCGGCACGGCTTTGTCGCGGTTTCTGGACACTGTGTGAACTCTGCAACTGTGACAGAGTTGACTGTGCTTGCACGGTCGACTCTGTAATTTTTTTTTCACACTTCGGAAAGGTTTTTGTTGGGAGCTTAGATCTTTAAGCCGTTATCCAGGCCTCACAACGGCCTACATTTTCACACCGGCCGGCTTTTAAACCGTATTTTCCCCCCTCAGGAATCTTCCGACCTTGCCCTTGCGGCCCTATCTCAGTGTGCCCAGCTCGCTAACAGCTGACGGAGGTCAGTGATAACGTCAAACGACGTAAAGTGATCCACAAGCCTTGCATCTTTTCATTCAAGTGTTTGCGCCGTTTGACTTGTGTTGCGTGCTTGACGTTTCCGGACCTCGGGTCGTCGGAGACAGCTGATCTGGGCTGGAGAGGCAGGGATTTGGAGAGAGGGGACCTCGTTATCTCGAGTGTTTATGCGTGCCGTTCGCCTTGCCCGTGATCCAGATCAGCTGTCAGTGAATCTCAAGACTTCCAAAAACAGCTGATCATCAGCTGAGCGCTACGTGACGAGAGGCTGGGTGCCGGGACCAAAGGTCAAAAGCGTTCATGGGTACAGTAAACACGGTGTTACGATTTCGGATGGGGAATGGAAAGTCTATGGGAAGTAATGCCCTTGTGCATTGTAAAATGCTACGTGCGCAATACTGTAGAAGGAAAGTGGGTGGGTGTTTGGGAGTTATACGTCCTTTCCCACCGCGTAAGGGTGATAATTATCAAAGACGGGGCAACGAGAAAAAGGCCAGCACAAATCTTTGGCCCCAGTCGGGATTCGAACTCACGACCCGAGCCGGCATTGCGAGTCCAACGCTCTACCATTCGGCTATCCCGAGAAAGAAGATGATGATGATGATGAAACTTTATTTCTCCACGGTAAACGTTTCGATAGGAAAATATTCGTCACTATGAAAACTTGCCGTTGCTAATACTGCAAAGAAAAGAGTACAAAGTTGAAAAAATAACAAGGCCACGCCGAAGCAGTGGGAAAAAAACCCTGCCACCGGCCCCCGTAGTGTAGTGGTTAGCACTTCGGATCATGGACCGGGAGACCCGGGTTCGAATCCCAGTCGAGGCAAGCGGGATTTTTCCTACCTAGGTCGGCTCCTACCCAGAGCGGGTGTGCTATGGGCCCAATGGGGAGGCTGTTGCCATACAGCCGAGCTTCACCCACTTCAAGGGTGCGACTTTGGGGGTGCTTCCCTTAGTATGACACGTCGTATGATGTGGATGATTACACGGCCGGCACCGCAGGTGCCGTAGTTCCCGGGCCTGGTTAATGCCGGGATATTTAAGACAGGAAGCGTGGAATGCGGCCCTGTCCCGCAGTCCCAAACCACATGGACCTCCATAGCATCATCTTACTATCATCCTCATCTCCATCATCATGCATAATAAAAATTGTCCCAGCTTCCGAGCCCTCCGTGGGTTCCACCCATGACCTGGTAGGAGCACCACTGCAGTTGGCAAAAGAGTTGGGGCAGCAAAAAAAAAAAAAAAAAAAAAACCCAACCCTGCCAAGACAGTTTCCTAGCCTCTCTCCCAACCCCGGTGTTCGTTCTAGAGTAACACCATCGGGTGATGTATTTTGAGGGAACAAACGTATTTTTACTCTATTTTATTTTCTTCTAAAAATACTTACCCGATGGTGTTCTTATAATAGACCCTCCTCCTCCCCGCTCGCCGGGCTGTGGCTTGCAATCGAAAAACTGCAGTGAATGCAGTAAAAGCAGCGAATGTATCACCCATGTCCTTATAGTCTGGCATCACTGAGTGGGCAGTTCAAGGATACAATGAGGTGTTGCATAACAGGCTATAAGCATGAGTTGTTGCACAGTAGATGATTACAAATAATTGAAAAACAACCAGAGAAGCAACTGCAGCAGGTGACACCGCTGAGTGGTAGTGAAGTTGTTCGAAACAGAAAAAAGGAACCACGGAAGAACTGAATCGGTAGGAATGTTTCGCCTGGAGAGTGTGGTTACGGCCGACACGGAGCCCGGGGGGGGGGGGGGGGGGGGGGGGGGGGGGGGCGGGTGGAGGGCAATGCCGGTGGTGGGGGGGGGGATGGAGACTATGATCAGTAATTTTACGTTGTACACAGGAGTGGAATCTTCTCAATATCTCGTAGACATTTAAATCAGTGTTTAAAAGGAACTGCCTTGGAGACTGACTGACTGACTGACTGACTTTACTGATTTCCAGTGAAGAGATGACAGACGCGCGGCACCGGCCAAATCATTACAAATCTGTCGTTTCCAAAGATCTACATGAACAAGATTATGTAAAAACAAACGTCAAAAATTGCGAAATGAACATTCAAACATACATCAGTTTATACAGGAAAAACACACGGAACAAACGGAAAACGAATTCACGAATACAGCTGTAGTTTTGACGGATCTGTGTAAGTGGATGAATAGCACTGAATTGACTGTGTAAGCCGTGGCCACGTTAAAGTTTTTTGGAGAGAGCGTTGTTTTTTCCGGGTGGGCACATGTTTCTTAACCGTTCGAGCTTGGGAGAGTGAAGCATAACATAAAGTTTGTCAGCTGACAAAGTAAGTTAGCAATTGTGACGAAGAGAAAACCCCAACAAACGAAAATTCGTTTTAAAAAAAAGTAAGTTGTTGAGATAAGATTCCTTTGTTTCAAAGATTGAAAAGACGGCTTTTATATGAATCTGATGATGAAACTGGTTCAGTATTCGACGGAAAGGAGACTTTCAGAGAGAGAGAGAGTTTCCAATGGAACAGTAGGCTACTCGGCTGGGAAACGGCCGTCAGTAAGAATGGTCCTGCTAATTGTTGTCCAGAACTGTGAACAAGTGTGCTGCTGGGTGTGTATTAGGCCTTCACCAGTCTTGGTATATTTACTAAGACTGACGAAGTGGCGGTCGAAGCTACCTACTTTACACGTCGTCTATGGGTACTGGGTACTCAGTTGTAACGGTTACAGTAACTACTCCACACCCGAGCAACAACATGTAACCGAAAATGGTCTGTTTCAATGGTTCATAATCAGATACAAGTAACCAACACTAATTTCTGGACGCGTACATATCGCAGTGCCTGTGTCGTAGACGTATTCATTTTGTAGGCTTGGCTGCCTCGATGTTTACACATTTCGTACCGCGCGCGAGTATTCCACGTTTTTAACTCTTTTTCGGTTTGGGTCTGCATGCGAAAACGGGCAAGATTTACGGTTCCTTAACGCCTTTTATTGCAACAAACACGAGTATAATCAAAGTACGTCACTCCCCCTAAAACAAAATTAAATCCACACGTTCCACCCATGACCAGGGAGGAACACCACTGGAGCTGGCAAAGAGTTGGGGCAGCAAAAAAACAACAAAACAAAACAAAACAAAACTCCACGTAGACATGATTTTTTAAAATTATTTATTTATTTTCTTTTTTTCTGTGAGGACACTAGTGCTCAACCCCAAACTGACTTTGTAGGAATTGTGTTCAGAGCTGTGTGTGCGGTGTGTGTCTGTCCTTGATAACTCAAACCATGTTGCTGTCTCAGTTGGGTGCTCTGTCTTTTCATCAACTTGACCGTATTGTTTTAATAATCTAATGAGTATGCGAGTGTGTGGGTGTGTTTGTTTGTGCACTGGGGTCGTCTTGTTTTCATGATAAACAGGAGAACCGGTTTAATTTATTTCACTTTAATTCATTTAATTTTCTCTTACATTTACACTGTTCCTTGTTAACACTGGACTGCCCACGCATCAAAATATGAGCTTGTCTTTCAGCCTCAAAAAATATTTTTCGTTGGATTTTATTGATATGAAGTAAAATTCGCATGATTAAATTAAAAGAACAGGGTATGTATTGGAGAATAGTTCACAGCGAAAGAAGTGTGTGTGTGTGTGTGTGTGTGTGTGCGTGCGTGCGTGCGTGCGTGCGTGTGTGTGTGTGCGCGCGCACGCGCGCGCGCGTGTGTGTGTGTGTGTGTGTGTGTGTGTGTGTGTGTGTGTGTGTGTGTGTGTGTGTGTGTGTGTGTGTGTGTGTGTGTGTGTGTGTGTGTGTGAGAGAGAGAGTCTCTGTGTGTGTGTGTGTGTGTGTGTGTGTGTGTGTGTGTGTGTGTGTGTGTGTGTGTGTGTGTGTGTGTGTGTGTGTGTGTGTGTGTGTGTGTGCGCATGTGTGTCTGAAAGAGAGTCACGTGCAAGTTATGGCGATAGCTGCTAATATACTGGTAAAAGGAAAGTGTAACGACAAAGGGCGAATGAGAAATAAAGGCCAAGAGAGCAGACTTTATTCAGATGCAATTAGCTTTGCATAAACAATCTATATTGCTGATATTACACGCCCTTGTAGCAGACGGCAATCAGAAACACTCACATCAGTTTCAGATATAAGATATTACATTATTCATTTTCCAGGCTGCCGTCCATATTAACTTTGCTCAGCGTAAAATAAAACTTATATCGGGGGAACATCTATCAATATCAGTCGAGTATTCCAGGTCGTTATCGAGTATTATTGCACCTTTCAATGACCGTCGATATCCGCTGTTCTGTCTGATAGATGACTGCCACCTAAGAGTATTCACGATGTGTCCACATCAAATTATTGTGTGAAGCGAGGAACAATGGAAAGCAACGGCAGACACAGGAGAACGAGTCATGGATCAGAAGCGAAACACCAGCAAGTAAATTAATGCCGAGACAATGTGGCATTTCACCCACTTCGAATACCTCGAGGCCGGTCCAGTATTCGGTTCATCATGCTCGTTGTACTCACTGGCTGCTCACTGCTCTGGGGTGAGCAGGGACCGCTCTGCTGGAGAGATGTTTCGTGGCGTTGAGTCAGATATAGAACTCGAAAATTAGGTTTTTGTCTCAGAATCTGTACATCAAGTTCAAATTGATTTTGGAAATGGCACATTGTCCCGGGATTTTGCAATAAATTGCAGCTTCTGTTTGCAGGACCCATGTTGTTGTTGTTGTTGTTGTTGCTGTTTAGGGTTTTGTTGGGGTTTTTTTTTTTTTTTTTTTGCTTTCTTAACGTGAACACTGGCCGATTCTGAAAACTCTGTTTTATGCCTGCAGGTGCAGCTGAAACATTAGTAGAGATTTTTGTTCAAGTTGTAAAGAAGAAGCTTGAAATGTCATTGTGATCAAGTTTCGTTTTCATCTCCTAGCGATCCTCGTTGTATATCGAAGCATATTGTTCGTACGTCACATCATAGTTTCCATCACGCGTCTATGTATACATACATCCGTGTCCCAAAAGTGTCACGTTTTGACACCAATACGTGTAACGTTCTGGATTTGACACTTGACGTTACAGACTGTTAAAATTGGAAGTCTAGAAATAGACCTTGAATCGTGCAGTAATGCATATAACTGGGTTGTTGTTGTTGTTGTTGTTGTTGTTGTGGTTGTGTGTGTGTGTGTGTGTGTGTGTGTGTGTGTGTGTGTGTGTGTGTGTGTGTGTGTGTGTGTGTGTGTGTGTGTATTTTCTTCACTGGACATAGTTTTTGTGCATTTCAAACTTTGTCTTCTCTTTGAGTGTGTGTGTCAGACCTAACTTGAGACTGTGTGATTTCTGCATTGTTTCCAGTCCCAGGTAGTTCGGGTAATCGGTGTGATCGGGGAAGTCACCTCGATTACAGGAGAGGGTCGGCCCTGGCTAAGAGCTTGCACTATCTACGGGAGACAATCTCATTTGCCTCTTCGTGTTTGCATCAGTGGTTTCGTGCCCCTGACCTGGAACTACAAAGCACACTTCGACAACCAAACAATGTCTTGACATCCGAAACTTACCACTAAAAACTTAATATGAAAATTTGTTTGCTTGTCGAACCTAAATAATAATAATGATGATTATTGTATAGGCGCTTAACTCAATTTCATGAATCGGCTCAGTCAAAGCCCCGCGAACTGAACCCAACACGCACGCTCACGTGAATCACACGCATTCTCTCACACACTGGACATAAACACATTACAATCACGTGGTGCGAAGGGTCAGCTCAGCTATTTAAATTTCGGGATTTAGAATTACATTTATTTTTCAAATTTTGTGGGCTGAACAGTTCCAAAACAGAGGGGGAGGACTCGGAAACCGGAGTACCCGGAGAGAACCCCCGACGATCGGCCCGAATGATCGGTGCCACATACGAGAAGGAAAAATTCTTTGCCCAGAGTGGGACTCGAACCCCTGACCTCTCGCATTGGTGACAAGTCTCTTAACCACTAGCCCACCGACCGCCCCCAAAACTGACACGTACACCTAAACCGGTGTATATAATTATGACCAGAATTCACATTTGAAAAGGTCTATCTCCCAAATTGCTGCAGTGGTTGGTCATCCGTATCAGTTAAACTATAGATCTGTTAAACGGTCTCTTATGGGAGCGTTTGTCCGTTTGAAGGTAATTGCCCTTGTTCTGATCTTGTTTTTCATTCTTTTTCCCAGGCTCCGTTATGTCCACAGATGCGACAAATTTTATGGTTATCTCTTAACTGTGACGAAGGGAAAAGTTCTGATTTCTTTTTTTTTCCGGATAATTACGTGAATTGAATTGAACTGAATTGGAAAAGTTTATAATTATGAGTTTGCAAGTGGGTCATAATGTCTTTCACACACACACACACACACACACACACACACACACACACACACACACACACACGCACGTACCCACCGCACCGGCCGCAACACAGCACAACACAACACACACACACACACACACACACACACACACACACACACACACACACACACACACACACACACACACACACGCACACACAGCTTTGACTTCATCAGTCGATCTCCAGTTCAATTTTTTTTTTAATCTGTGTACATAACAGTAGGTACAAAGCAAACGACGGACAACGATACAAATCGAAATGCAAGACACAAAGCGCTGGTCACATTACACTCAGGATTATTCTAGGGCAGTAGGACGATGAGATCAGTGTGGATGCTCCGAGAACTGCATATATCGTAGGGCCCTTTGCTTATCAGGTCACCACGCAGTGAAGGCGAAAACGGAAACAGCCTTTTCATCAGTCTGCAAACAGTTAGAAATTAAACAAATATATCATCTACAGATATGCATGTCGCAGTGTTCACCAACCTGATATGACGCAGAACTTCTAAGTTGAGTAACACACAAGTAGTAAAGGAAACGGTAATGACTGCGAAGTGGTCACAAGTTAAGCAAATAAAAACGACATAAAAGGGACAGAAACCACTTAACTTTCACAAAGGACGGCATGGGTCAACATTTTGTTTGTGTCCTGAGGAAGGCGAAAGCCGAAACGTTGACCCGTGCCGTCCTTTGTGAAAGTTAAGTGGTTTCTGTCCCTTTTATGTCGCTTTTATTTACACAAGTAGTAAACAAAATCACAACATGATAGTGACAAGGATTGGCCACAATAAAACGCCGAATAACCAGAACACAGTACCAGATTTCACTGATGATATTTAACAAGGTTACAGACGTTATGTGGAGGACTCAAAAACGATTATGCAGGACAAAGTGCGTACATGGAGGGATTTAAGAGATATAGAAGTTGTCAGCCAAATAAGGACTTTCACATTCTTTCTTGACAATTAAGTACCAGCAGAATTTTGTCATTTTCCTTCATCATATTCACTTTCCATTTTTCTCAACTGTCATTTTATTCTCCTAACTGTTATTTTACACGTTTTTCGCATTCATATAAGTATAATTTGATAGGTCTTGATAACGCCTTTTCATACAGATACGTGTTTCGCTAATGAGAATTATATAGTTTATAACCTCTGCAGTTGACTTTGCGAAGGACATTCATTGTCTACGCGTGGCGTATGTGTGAGTCTGTGTGACCGACAGAAGGTGGGAAGAGGAGGAGGAGAGAGAGAGATGGGGGAGCAGTTAAATAGGTATGGACATGATTTTGACTTTTTTCGTGACAATATTATATCTGTACCAGCAGGGCAAGGTCTGCAAAGGAAGAGGCTGAGACTTTCAGTCGTTTCGAATTCCCAAGTGGTTCCCGTGTAGAGGTTTTTTTTTTTTTTTTTTTGACATATCATGATAAACTTACCATCAGGACAAAGTCCGCACATATACGGACACTTAACGGCTGCGAGTATTCCGTACTTGTCGCAGGCAGAAGGTTTCCACGAGTCCTCCCCACAGTAAAACCTGTCCTCAGATGGACAGGTCACTAGGAACAAAACAAGTTCATGAGTAACAGAAAGCCGGGTGGTTTTGCTCCTGCCAAGGTCAGCTGGCACACACGTAACGTACGTTCTTTTCGTTCTTGTCAAGGTCAGTAGGCACACATGTGACAGGAAGATTTTTCTGCTCTTGGCAAGGTTAGTTGGCACACACGTGACAGCAAGATCTTTTTGTTCCTGTCACGGTCAATAATTAACACCCAACAGAAACGTCATTTTGCTTCTGTCACTGAAGGTGAGCCGGATCCGTGCCACATGTGACATGTTGCTCCTGTCAAGGTCAGTTGACACAGTAACAGCAAAGATCTTGGAAACATGATTCCAAGGTCTTTGGTAACAGTAAGGTCATTTTGATCCTGTCAGCCAGTTGAGATACACGTAATCACACGGGAATGAACAGTTCCTGCATGTGAAAATATTCCACAGCATCCCCATGCTAGGACATGTGAAATGTTACTTTCATTTCTCAGTCCTTGAGCTCGATTATCACTTTCAGCTAATCTAATGCATGATTAATGTTTGATTATGAACAACTAGCTCTAAATGCCCATTAACGGTCAGTGGAAGCGAGAAGATGTTACGTTCTCGCTGATTTATGTAGGAAGAGAAAGTGTCAGTGTGACACAGACAACTTCAGACATAACGGACGTAACTCTGCGACACATTACGGATCAGTATTGCGACACCGACTATTTTGTACGAATTGTAGTTACTTGTGGTTGCAATACATAATGGACACCTACTACTACTACTAGACACACACACACACACACACACACACACACACACACACACACACACACACACACACACACACACACACACACACACAGAGTGAAAACGAAGCTCTTCACGTACGCGTCTCGCAGGTAGGACCGCTGAAGATGTCCGGGCAACTACAAGAACACGTGGAAATGTCAAACGTGCCGCCATTCAGACAAATCTTGCCGCCACAGTCTGTTGGTGACACAAGCATGCAAACAACACAGACAAAGTGCTCAGATCTCAGAGTAGACTGGAATGGATATACATGTACTGGCGATTCGGAAACACCCTATGGTGGACATAAATTCCAACCTATTGCTGAATAATCACAGTAAAAATGTAGCGTTGTAACCTATTAATAAATAATAGTTCAGCAGCAGCAGCAGCAGTGTGTGTGTGTGTGTGTGTGTGTGTGTGTGTGTGTGTGTGTGTGTGTGTGTGTGTGTGTGTGTGTGTGTGTGTGTAGTAGTGGTAGTAGTAGTAGTAGTAGTAGTACATGTAGTAGTAGTTATAGCAGTATAGTAGTAGTAGCAGCAGCAGCAATAGTAGTAGCAGCAGCTGCAGTAGTAGTAGTAGTAGTACATGTAGTAGTAGTTATAGCAGTATAGTAGTAGTAGCAGCAGCAGCAATAGTAGTAGCAGCAGCAGCAGCAGCAGTAGTAGTAGTAGTAGTAGTAGTAGTAGTAATTATGGTTATAATTAAAATCAATAATTTACAAACATCTTACCGCACAACTTGCCAGAAGAATCGCAAAAGCCTGGACAGTGTGCACAGCTCTTTGTAGCTTTTGCGTAGGGTGTTTGACGATCGCTGGAGTAAGTGCTGGCAAAAAAGTAAATACAATGAAATGTCTCTGGACAGAGCGGCTCTGGGACGCTTAATTAATTGCCTTGACGTCCGCTTCTAACATTTAGCACACTTTCTCTTCTTGTAAAATGCTAATTCCGTCAGCTAAAGAACGTACTAATGCTAACGCTCATGACACATGGGAGACGTTTTAGTTCGAATTTACTACATGGGAAACCGCTCAAAACACGCTACGGAAATATTAGAGCAAAGGCATGTTGTAGCCACGAGAAGCAACAGAACGTACCCGATGGCATACTTACAGAAGTAATGACGAGCTAAAGAACCTACTAATGCTAAGGTCCATAACACATGGGAGACGTTCTAATTCGAATTTACTACATGGGAAAAAGTTCAAAACACGCTACGGAAATATGCACAGGCATGTTGTAGCCTCGAGAAGCAACAGAACGTACCCGATGGCATAGTTACAGAAGTAATGATAAAGCTACGGCTCATGACACATCGGAGACGTTTTAGTTCGAATTTACTACATGGGAAACAGCTCAAAACGCGATACGGAAATATTAGAGCACAGGCATGTCACAGCTGTAGCCACGAGAAGCAACAGAACGTACCCGATGGCATAGTTACAGAAGTAATAACGAGCTAAGGAACCTACTAAAGCTAAGGTCCATGACACATGGGAGACGTTTTAGTTCGAATTAACATGGAAAACAGCTCAAAACACGCTACTGAAATATTAGAGCAAAGGCATGTTGTAGCCACGAGAAGCAACAGAACGTACCCGATGGCATAGTTACAGAAGTAATGACGAGCTAAAGAACCTACTAATGCTAAGGTCCATGACACATGGGAGACGTTTTGGATCGAATTAACATGGAAAACAGCTCAAAACACGCTACGGGAATATTAGAGCAAAGGCATGTTGTAGCCACTAGAAGCAACAGAACGTACCCGATGGCATAGTTGCAGAAGTAATAACGAGTGTAGTTGTACCCCGGGCAATACGCCTGTCCACAGCCAATCCTCTGCACTCGTGCAGACACCAGCTGTAATAATAGTAGTAGTAGTAGTAGTGTATAATAATAATGTAAAGTAATATGGTCACATTCTTCCAGGTGCTTGTCAAACACGAACCGAACCAAAACGCACACACAAGTGAATCACGCGTATTCTCACAGTCACGCGCAAAAGGACATCCAAACCACCCAGTCTCGTTCTCTGTAATGGTTAAGTCAGTACTCAAGTTTTTAAAATGCCTTTTTATTTTTTGTTTATTTGCGTGCGTGCGTGCGTGCCCGCGCGCGCGTGTGTGTGTGTGTGTTTTTCTTTAAAAGTCATCTTACCTGTACGTAATGCCCGACAACCGCGCCCTCAGTTGTCTCCCCCTTGCCGTACTCAAAATCTGCAACCTCGTTGAACCACGTTTGCACACCAGCAACGAACGTCTGCTGGCCAAAGGCACCGTTCTGGCCCACGTGAATACCCGGCAGAGCTGGGAAAAAGGTGTTACAGGTTGAAATGTTTAAAGGGGCTAATGCTACCATTTTTTTTTTAAATTTATGCACACAAATCGTTCTCAGCTGTTTTCGTGGTATCTAATATCTATCATCACACCACTCAGACACCTGGACAGTGACAGCGTCTGTGATGACGCTGGCATCAAGCCAACAGAAGCGTACTCGATGATGCGGCGACCACACGGAGCCGCGACCCAGTAGTGTAACAACAGTCGTAGAATTTGAATGTTGGACCGCTCGCGGCGCAAAATGTAAGCAACGTTGTGTCGCATTAAAAGCTGTACTAATCATCAAGATAGAGTATTTCGAACATACAGGCGCACTCACTGTTCCAAAACGTAAGTTGGCTTAGTACGCGATACGTTTCTACGTACGTCAGTACTAATCATCAAGATAGAGTATTTCGAACATACAGGCGCACTCACTGTTCCAAAACGTAAGTTGGCTTAGTACGCGATACGTTTCTACGTACGTCAGTAAAACAGCATGTCCGGCGCGACCAGAGTCACCACCATACTGTGTCCCATGTGACTGATTCTGGTGCACTGATTAAGCGCATTCGATGAAAAGTTTTCCAAAGCGTTGTTGTATGCCTGACAAATGTATTGAGACTAAACAGTTAGACCGCTTCAACTTGAAGTGAGATCCTGCGACAACAGGTGTGTGTGTGTGTGTGTGTGTGTGTGTGTGTGTGTGTGTGTGTGTGTGTGTGTGTGTGTGTGTGTGTGTGTGTGTGTGTGTGTATGTGTGTATGTGTGTGTGTGTGTGTGGTTTTGATTTCGTATTTATATTAGTTTGCATTTGTAGCAACTGGCCTGCGTGTTTTAAAACTGATTCACAGATGCGGAAGCCGGAATCTCAGTCTTTTGGTCTACAACCCGTAAACTTTGTCTGACTCAAAAGAGTTCAGCGTTTGAGGCATGAATGTTCCCGTGACAGGTGCGGGGGAGACTGAAAATGCTAGAGATTTACATCTTGCGGTTTTTTGTTTGAAAATATCCCCATCCCTCCCACCCCCACTTAAGGGTTTCATATCCGCTTGGACATCTGTAATAAACCCGATTACTTTCTAACAAAGGCGGACATAATATATCCTATTAGTTGTGTGTGTGCCTGAGTATCTTGGGAGCGGGAGAGGTGGGTGAGGGGTGTACTCACAGGGTACTCTGCGAGCCTTGTTCTCGTCATGTCCAACGACACACTGCCGAGCCCACTTGCCTGCAACCAATGCCAGCTCATCGTCCCAGACCTGTTTGGGAAAATCAGTACAGCAAGGCTACAGTAAAGATTTCCTGAAACTGACAGGTACCAACAAAATGGGTTTTCTGGACATTTTCAACACACAACTCGCAAGTCGAAAACTCATGATTTTTCTCGGATTCAAAGTGATTTAGGAGACGATGGCTTAAAAAAAAAAAAAACTGACCACTTTTGGCATATTGCCAGCGCGTGGGGACACCTGTCGACGAAAGTAGTTGTGCTTCTGGACCAAAGCGCTCTTGGTGGCCTGGTCCAACACCACCTCTGTCCCACGGTCTTCTAGACACATTGTGTGGTCCGGATCTATGTCAGTCCATTTGGAGTCACACTGCAAAACGATCAAAGTAAATACAGATTGTTAAACAGGACAGGAAGGGCTAGCTTTACAAGCTCAGTTATACATGTAATGTATATATAATATTATACATACATTGAAGGAGCTGCATTGGGTTACAGCCATCAGCATGTGATCAGATAATCAGTATATAGTCAGAGTTGACAGTGGTTAATAAAGCTAATCCTAACTTATAATTATGGCATGACTAGCTGCCGTGTTTCAGACTCGGACTTCGTGGATATTTTGCAGAATTTTGCACTGGGATCTTTTTTCAAGCCACGGTCTACAACAAAAACAGGAGGGGGGTTCCTGTTAAGCGGGCGGCCCGCATTATTGGGCAAGTAGGAGGCACGTGTATGACAATGCACGATGGAAGGGGTTGAGCCGGTGGAAAATGGTGTTGAACATTGCACTCATAACTCAAAATTCCCTCTCACATTAGTGTTTCGTTTCCCGCTGAGACTGTCGCGCAGATGAAGAGCTGTATCTCCGGTTACCCGCATCCTACTGGGCACGTGTACCTTCCCTGCACAAGAAAACACTTCTGTATACTACGACGTATGTACATGAGTTTAAAAAATAGATATACAAATAGAGGTCCAGGTTCTACTACGGCTTCCGGCTGGCTTCCCAACGCTTTCAGTTTACGAGTATTTACCGACATGGGAATTCTGCAGATTACTGAAGGTACCTAATATAAAATGTGAAATATCTAGGTCAGTAAGTTCTATATATGGGTTATGTGAGTTATGTTATATATACAACATATATATATATATATATAGAAAAGGAACAAAGGCGTCGCTAAAGCCGAAAACATGCGCTCAATCAGGTCAATTTGAAAGTCGGGGAAGTAAGTAAAGCTGAGAGCGCTCCCTAGATCTAGGAGATGTGTGCTTTGTATGCCAGTGGACAAGTCCGCCTTGCCCTATATTGGCTACAAGCCACAGTGGGGGGGGGGGGGGGGGGGAATCTACCATCCTACCGCTGAAACGTCTAACAGATCTAAAGGTATCTCACCATTCATAGGGCCCCCATTCCCCTCCTAGATCTAGGGAGCGCTCTCAGCTTTACTTACTTCCCCTATATATATATATATATATATATATATATATATATATATATATATATATATATATATATATATATATATATATATATATATTTCAACTGACGTTGTTGGGAAAATTTGGTAGGTTAGAATTTGCTCTCTTAGTCACAGTTTCCTTCTGGATTGAGTCAGTCATACCAGTTGAGTTTTCCTCTGGGTGTATAAAGTTCTAAGCAGAAACTAAAGGCAGGAATACAAGTTTAATTTTCATCTTCGGAACATTTTACTAAATTGTCAGCTATATATTTCCCTGGACATTACCTCAATCTTGTCAAGCCTGTTACATGCTACTGCTATTGAATTTGATATCCTGATGATCTGCAGATGGTGGCTACTTTAGAAAAGCGTTTTACCTGCGCAAGCACGTAATACTTTGCTATGCAAGGGTAAACCGTTGTATTTGTCTTATCAAGAAGATACCAAGTAGGATCTCGGTAGATTTTGTTAGTGTTGTCGTTCCCCCACTACAAGATAATTGAAACGAAAGATAGCTCATGTACCGTTCCTCAAGCAATAATAAATGGACAATGTGTCCATTTTTCTTTCCTGGTGAAAAAGAAAGTGAATTACCCACCGCCGATTCCAGCAAATCGAGCCAGACAGAGACGGCAAAGAAGAAGGGTCAGAAACAGTCTCTGTAACGTCATTTTGGTGTCGGTCGGCTCTGCTTCCCAAGCTCCCAAACTGCCAGCTCACTCCTGCAAAAAAAGCACTCAGAATGACTCTGAACACCTACTTTTTATACACCCCGATATTTCATTAACAGCGGACCGATTTTGTTTTTTATCTTCAACTCGTGCAAGGCTTCAGAGACAAGCAAATTAATAAAATGACTGTCATCAAAGGCATGACAGCTTTCAGTCGACGATGCGTGCTGAAACTAATATCATGACACTAGCACGTCAATGTTATTTAATGAGAATGGCGTTGTGAAATGGCGTAATCGCCAAAACCCCGTAGGCGAAAGCAGGGAAAGTGGAAATGCTTTGATAGACTTGGCCACCGTTGTTCTCATTACCCGACATTTCTTTTGTCTAAACATTCATAAACTGATCTAGCTTACCCGGTCAGTATTTGTTCTGCACGGATATGTGTAGGCACGAGCGAGTATCTGTGACGGTGTAATAAAAAGTAATACAATGTAATAAATACACTGGTGCCTATTCGCGGGGGCACCAATCTACTCATAAACTGATACGAGAATTCCGTTAATTTTGCAAGCCCCTTGACAGAAAGAATCAATACTACAACAACCAGACTCGATTTGCTCAGTTTAGCGCCGGCGTATGTGCATCCGTTGGCAGGGTAGGCTTGTGAAAGAATATGGTGTGTGTGCGTGTGTGCGTGCGTGCGTGTGTGTGTGTGTGTGTGTGTGCCCTTTTACTTTTATAGTTGTTCTTACGTAGTGTACATTGAGTAAATGCTTTTTTGGTGTTTTTTTTAACTTCGGTTTTAGATTGTAAGGCGCCCACGGCTCGTTCCCCGGGGATAGGCGCCCTATAAATATAAATATAAATATTATTATCATTTCCCCTATCCCCGCCTTTCACCCCCAGTTAAGGGCTTCACTATGATATCCGCTTGGACATCTGTAATAAACCCGATTACTTTCTAACAAAGGCGGACATGATATGTCCTATTAGTTCCGCGCCAGTGGAAAATATTCCGGACGAATGTCCTATAATTTCAGGGTCAATTGCAACCAGAACATTTGTTCCGTTATAATTTCCGCGGATATGAAGCCCTGTCCCAGGCGGCGGTTCCCCATTTCCGCAAGTATACTAAGTACATGGCTGTTGTGTGTTTGCTAAGCAGTTACGTGGCTACTTAGACAGAAATTCAAATAATTGACTGGGTTCCAGGGCTCATTAATCTGCATGTCTTCACACTAGTTGGGGACACACACACACACACACACACACACACACACACACACACAGTGACACACACACACACACCCCGGAATACTGCATACTGATGCAATATCTCTGTGATTCTTGATATTTATTTAATAACATCAGTTGTCCGCATCTGGAAGGCAGGTGTGCAGCCCTTTATTACATCCATTGCTGCATCTGTGACAAGTAGTTCCATGGTGCTCTCTTTGAACACTTCACTTCTGGACGTCTGCAACATACATTAGTCAACAGCATTGACCATCACGGATAGCAGAGTGCTGCCACGTCCTCCTAGGAATTAACGTCGTTCTTCAATTAAGATTCTGAAAGACAGACAGACAATACTCAGCAAAGACTACAAGATGGAATCAGTGGTTGGTTGGTTGGTTGTTTAATTAAGGTTTAAATAGGCTAATTCCATCTTTGCTAAGCCAACTGAAGTTTGTTTTTTTTGTTGTTTTTTTTGCTGCCCCAACTCTTTGCCAGCTCCAGTGGTGTTCCTCCCAGGTCATGGGTGGAACCCACGGAGGACTTCGAAGCTGGGACAATTTTTATTATGCATGATGATGGAGATGAGGATGATAGTAAGATGATGCTATGGAGGTCCATGTGGTTTGGGACTGCGGGACAGGGCCGCATTCCACGCTTCCTGTCATAAATATCCCGGCATTAACCAGGCCCGGGAACTACGGCACCTAAAGTTTTGAAACATAGGTGCGTCTGTACGTTCAAAATACTCTATCTTGATGATCAGTACAGCTCTTAATGCGATACAAGGTTGTTTACTGTGTGTGAGTGGTAGAACATTCAAATTCTATGACTCTTGTTACACTGCTGGAGCGCTCAGTGTGGCACCATCGAGATGCTGTCACGGTCCAGGTGTCTAAGTGGTGAGATGATAGATACCATGAAACTAACCAAGCAGCACTAACAAAAATGACATAGAGTGTATGCTAAGACAGCCTGTGATAAAACTGATAAAAAATCTGTTTGTGCTGTTCATATTTGACAAATTTGTAAGCAATCAAATGGAAAAACAAAGAAACAAAAAAATAAATAAACAAACAAACAGATGCTGCAAACAGTATGCACCTCTCTAAAACCTAGCTGAAAGAACAGCCTGATGCTGGGAAGGTTGTCAAGGCCAATCTTCGCAATGAACTTTGTCACACTAAGGACCTCCACTCCTACAACAAAACACGCACATTGTAAGAGTACATATATATGCAGGTATACAATTATGGTTAAAATCGTCAAAATGCTGCCAAATAATGATGAATATCTTTGTAAACATTGCATTCTACCTGGCTATTGTTGGTAATGATACTGGGGGCGGTGTGTGTTTGTTCTGCTGTTCTTTTGTGTGTGTGTGTGTGTGTGTGTGTGTGTGTGTGTGTGTGTGTGTGTGTGTCTGTGTGTGTGTCTGTGTTTCGCTGTTTTTGTTTTGTTGTTCTTGTTGACGCAAGACTGTCAAAATCAACTCAAGGTTCAATAATATAGAATGTTAAATTGTTTACATTGATACTCACAAATACACACAAGGCAGGGAACCTTGTCTGTTAGTTTATTTGTTTTAAAAAAAAAATCTACACAATAAATGTAATATGTTTCAAACTTACCATAACGCATTATACTACACAAAGCCTCCTTGCCACAGCCCTTGCCACGAGCACTTTGTTCTACACACACACACACACACACACACACACACACACACACACACACACACACACACATTAGCAGCACACATTATGTAAAACTGCACAAAATCATTTGCTGTGAGGCATAATAAAACTTTGTTCATAGTAAATAATGACTGCAACTCCTTGAAACAGAGAAAGTATGATCTTATTTTCATTTTTAACAATTACTTTTCACAAAGGGTAAAACGTGCAAGTCCCCAATTTGTTTCAGAAGCTGCTAATGTGTAGCGATGTCCATCAATGTTCACAGACCTACCAAGTATTAAGGGTAAGAATTGAAAATGAAATCATAAATTTGTTTTTCACTGTAGGAAGGCATGTAGTTTGTGATTCATGCGAGCACTTTACACATGTACCAGCGATCATAATTTCTGTCTCTGCAGAATGTCTGTCCTCATCTGTGAAAAACAGGTTCACGTCACCAACCATAGCACCTGTAATAGGCATAAGGATGAGTAGTAAGAAACAATTAAGTCTATCAATAACTGAAAGGATTTAGGACACTCCTCGTCACCCACTCACCACCCACCTCTTCTTCCCAACATGCATCCACACTCACACAATGCATCAATGAAATCAATAAAATGAAACATACTTTCAATCACCGAGACATAAATAGATAACAACCACCCATCATTTTGTGCCTAGCTGCCACTACCATGCATACACTGCTCCATAGCAGTAACTACTCATTCCTATGCTGTCAGAAGCAATTAATATACAGTAAAATCATTCTATTGTTCATGTAGTTGTGTTTTTAGGCAACAGACAATCTTAAGAACTGATGATATTAAAGAAGTACCTGTTTCCCTCTGTTCTCTTGACATAATTTCTCCTCCTGATTGAACATCCAGTTTGCTTCTCTGGAGAACTATAAATGTGCACTCTGCAAAATGGTAAACACATTAATATTTCCTGAATTCTGCCCTGTACAATGCTTTCACTCTGTTGTATTTCTAGAAAAGCCTACATGAGTTACCACCATGCACATTTCATTCAGTAGAGGTGTGTGTGTGTGTGTGTGTGTGTGTGTGTGTGTGTGTGTGTGTGTGTGTGTGTGTGTGTGTGTGCGGACACCGTGTCAGTGCTGAGGTGCCTTAGTAACCAGATGATGTCCATCTCTTTTGCACGGTACAGTATTGCGGTATTGTTTCTACAATAAGAGAATAAAGTCCTGTTGATGTACATGTTCATAAATGGGGGTGGATTGGGGGATTATATGTAATTATATAAGCTAGGATGTCTACAATTTGCAACAAACTGCATTCATGGGGGTGGGGGTGGGGGTTGTGGAGCAGGGGGTAGTGTTGGGAGGGGGGGGGGCATTTTGCATTATTGTTGAGCCAAAGCCTGGTCTTTTTGTTGTTGTTGTTGTTGTTTTTAGTGGTACAGCAGGCACTCTGCAACTCTGCAACAATGCCCCTTACGTTAGCTAGCTAGGATATCTTACTGTCACTGTCCTCTCGCCAGCTTTTCTGCATTTTGTATTCTTCCTCCAGTGACAATGGTTCTGATGCTGTAAGCTTCTGCAGTTCTTCTGATTTCATCCACTCGTGATACCTGCATGAATGGAACGAGTGCAATGTTGTGGTATATTGCTTTCCAAATTTCAAATTCATGCAGGTTCGAACCTTCATAATGGTTGCATAGTGTGTGTGTGTGTGTGTGTGTGAGAGAGAGAGAGAGAGAGAGAGAGAGCAGAGCGAGACAGAGAGATTGACTTACTTTGGCACATGGTAGCTGTTGTAAGGCACAAGAATGACCTTTTCCCCGGTAATCTCTGTGTGCTGATTTATCTTCATTTTATTGCAAGGTCACTAAATCTGCTGTGACAAATGAACAGCGTCAATACTAAGGTTACCGAAAAATGTGCTGGCGCCGCAAACGAAAGCGGAAACAGCAGACGACAAAAATAGCCTCTTGTCTCTTGCAAATGTCTTCGGTATAAAAATAAAATCTGGCAAACTTAAAGAATTGTCCTTAAGGGCACTTCAGCGTAATTATATTTTATATTGTCTTTTTTTTATTTCTATCTGTTGACAAAAGCTGTTTGAAGGTTTTGTATTGCAAAACATTTTTCGTTGAGATTTGAAAGTTCAAAGAGCGACTACTCATGTGACTTTTGTACGGTCAGCTGGGAGCGAGGGGTAAAGTTGTCAACAGTGTCTAGACCTCTCGTAAACCAGCCATGGCAGACGAAACTGTCACCGTAGAGACATATTCTACAACGGTAAGTTCATGAATTTGTAATGAGCTTGGTATACATGTACCTCTGATCAGAGACTGATACACGGCTTCTCATTGTTTACATACACACACACAATGATTTGACAATTTATTACAGGCGCTACCAGTCACTTGGTCTAATAGAGGGATGTTGCTTTTGTTTTCGTCTGTACGGTTTAAAGTGCTTAAGTTGTATCTATGATTTTCCCCCCGATTGGCAGCTTGGCCTCATTTACATCTTCAACTTGATCGTTGGCACTGGTGCCCTTACCATGCCTGCTGCATTCCAGTCTGCGGGATGGCTCATCAGTCTCATCACCATCATCATCCTGGCATTTATCAGGTATGGGGGCTAGCTCAGTGTTTCCACAGGTCTATGCAGAGACATAGATAGGACCTATCTATGTCTCTGGTCTATGTTCCTGGCGCTCAGTAAAAAATATTAAGAAAGACTTTTGTTTCATCATTTTTCTTTCCCCACATGTTTTGTGGTTGCATGTGTGTGTACTCTGTGCGTGACATAGTTGTGGCATTTTCAGTTCAATTTGTCATTGTTTCGTGTATATTACTGACTTTTTTGGGAACGTAGACTGCCAGGAACATACTTGCCAGGTATTTAAACTGGTATTTGCATGGGGAATAATGCTGACCAACTACAAGCTAACATGCTTAATCAGCGATCTTCAAATGTGTCAGGACCATGGTAGCCATTCGGGCTACCGCCCTGAACAAAACTGGTAATCCAAAAAAAATTCTGGAAGCCGGAGTGGCCAGGTATTTAAGCTGGTATTTGGGGAATAATGCTGACCAACTACAAGCTGACATGCTTTAATCAGCAATCTTCAAATGTGTCAGGACCATGGTAGCCATTCGGGCGACCGCCCTGAACAAAACTGGTAGTAGAGGGTAGGTTCTTATTCATCTCAGAATTCCTGCTCGCCATTCGGGCTAGGCCGCTACCGGAGCTTTCACTTGCCCGGCGGTAAATTTGGTAGCGGAAGTGAGCGGGCGAGCGCATTTGATGATCGCTGCTTAATGAATGTCTTGGTCAGAAATTGGTGAAGGTGTTTCTTGTGACGGTGGGAGCCACCTGGATGGCTATGCATGCAACATGCTTTAACACTTGCTATTCACCTATTGAATAAGCCACTGATATCATCAGGGATTCTTGTCTGTTGGAACTACATGTATAATATGCATGACTAAGGAAAGTATAGTACATTTGCTCTGAATATTGCCTACTTTGGTGCAGCAATGATAGGACATAGCTTGGAAAGAAAGTAATCGGACAATTTGAAAATAAGTCGGTCTGTGACTAATGTTTGGTGCGGATATGAATCAACCTGAATCATACTCTGGCATCCTTACAGTCGTACAGTTGTATTGCTTCAATTGTTTTGCTCCTTGTTGCAGCTATGTCACTGTGACTTTCATGGTGGAGGCCATGGCAATTGCTAATGCAAGAGTAAATCTAAGAATGCAGCAGCAAGATCCATCAGAGGTGTGTATTACTTTTTTTCCTTGAGAAAATTGGAATTAAACCTGCTTTGACAGTATTTGTCATGCACATAGGTGTGTCTGTCGGTGTTTATCTGTGGTCTTTGATAATACTAGGTGTATATCAGTATATATGTGTGATGGATGTAAGTGTGATTTGCAAATTGAAAATATTGCAAATTGATGCTCCTTTTTAATTTGTACTTGCAGAACGATCCAGCGGACGGCCAAATAAGTGAAAGGGCACCTCTCTTACAAACAAGACGTAAGAAGCTCTAGACAAACGATACTGTAATGTACTAATAATGGCAACTTATGAAATCCTATCTGAGTGTGTAGAAAGTTCACAGGGAAATCTCCACCCGTCTGCTGAAAAGACACCATGAGATGATTGAGCAAGAAGCCACAGTC
Source organism: Batillaria attramentaria (assembly GCA_018292915.2). NCBI lineage: Eukaryota > Metazoa > Mollusca > Gastropoda > Batillariidae > Batillaria > Batillaria attramentaria. The sequence goes on along the minus strand of JACVVK020000006.1, from coordinate 4,901,664 downwards.
TCGGTTTACCAATGTATGCATGGGAGACTCAGAGAAAGAGAGAGAGAAAACAGTTGACAGCTGTTGCAAGTGTTATAGCACTTCCCTGGAATATGTAGAACTTGTCGGGAAGTCAGGGAAACAGAAAGGAGTATGGGCCCTGATAATCAGCTTGGGCTGAATTTTTGTCAGATTCCATGATTTCTAGTCTTTTATGTGAGCATGTATCTCTGTGCAGTGGTGGTATCGTTGGCTGTAAGTTTTGTTTCATCTTTGGGTTTTTTTATATAATTTCAGCTGAAGTTAGTGAATTTGAGATCACACGGCCAGTGGAAATGGTAAGCAGAATTTGATACTTTAACATCTCCAACTCTGTTCATATCTTATGTTTCAACTTTTGTAATGTTAATTGTATACAGATAAAGGCAGTTTGTTTTTATCTGGGATTTCTTTCCCCCCCCTATTTCTCAAACTGTTTGTCACTGTGTGTTTTCAGTAGTAAACAGAGATGAAGACAAAGTACAGTTTTGACAGTATTTCAGTAGTGTTGCCATATTTTATTATCTGACCTTTTTTTTTCCCCCATTTGTGCAGGGGATAATGGCAGTCATGTTTTTCAATAGGGGTAAGTACCATAGTATCAATGTGTGTGTGTGTGTGTGTGTGTGTGTGTGTGTGTGTGTGTGTGTGTTGTGCATAAACAAAGGGGTAAAAAGTCAAAGAACAGCTGAGATTGGCTCCAGTTCAGATAGGTTTGCTTAGCTGGTTATTTGTTATTTTAAAACTGGCAACAGTGATGTATAATTCTAAGTATCACTTTGAAGGGCTTAGAATGGAACATCCTTATTCAAGTATCAGAGAAACTTGAAATACATGTACATGGTGTATGTAGATGACACAGCATATATAACTGTAAGCTACCTCATGACAGTCAAAATGTAGATTGCCATGTAATCCACTGTTGAGAATGAGTTAGAATATGGGCATTGTTTGATAACTGAGGTACACACCTATTTCTTATTGCAGCGGGTGTAGTGCTGTTTAATTTGTGCATCGTCATCTACCTGTATGGAGATCTGTCAATATATGCAGTGGCTGTACCAAAGTCTCTGCGTGATGTAGCATGGTATGTGTATAGATAACTATTATGCTCATCTGCAGACAGTATGCAGTGTAAAAAAAGTATGTGTATTCATTTTAGCTTGTGCAGGGGTTGGCTTTGAGTTTCCGGATCTAGTAGAAATTGCATTCATTTTGAATTTTTATGGGCTGAACATTCCTCAGCGGAGGAGGAAGAAGCTGGAGTACAAAAACTGGGAAAGATCCCCTAATGACTGGCCCGAGTGAATATTCAACTAAAAGTGGGATTCGAACCCCAACCTCTTGCATTGATGGCAGGAGTCGTCGTATCTGCACCACAAGGTGCCCCATTATGTACTCATAATCCCATTTCACCTGGGTGCAGTTTACCTCCCTCCTTCCTGTGTGTATTTTGAGCCAAGAAATTGGGTGTACATGCACTGTCATTGTTACATTTACATGTACATGTAGTAATCTGAATTGTTTTACTGCTGCAGCACCTACGCAGGCACGAACAGTTCATGTAACCAGACAGTAGGAGACAGTGATCCTTGCTGGGAAGGGGTGGATCTGACGAGGGAAAATGCATACAGGGTGTTTGTGGTAAGATTATTCGCTTCTCCTTTTTGTCATATTATTGACAACTAATACCCTATTAATCTAATTTGTATCAAGTAAGCTGAGCAGGAATGTGTTGCCTTGCTCAGGTAAGCTAGGCCATAGTCACCAATCAAAACCAGCCAGCTGCCTTACAGATTTTGTTGGGCCAGGGTTTTTTGTGTTTTGTGAAAGGGGGGGGGGGGGGGATTGGGGCTGTTTTTGTTCAGTTTTGTTTTGTTTTTCTCTGTGCACACAGAACCTCCCGCATTGTATTAACTATTTGTATTGTATCAGTAAATATAGGCTCCCAGGATGAAGTCCTCAGGATTGTGCAGAGTTGAAGTACATATACTGCACACTGTGGGTGTAATACTGGCGCTTGTCTCTTTCCATGTTGGTAGTTGTTTCTGTTTTTGTTTTTCAGGCTGTGTTCTTCTGTACAATTGGAATGTTTGCCTTCTCCAATGTTCAAAAGACAAAGTACCTTCAGATGTTGACCAGTGGTGCAAGATGGGTTGGTGAGTATGAGTATGTTTTCTAGTGAAACCGACTAATTTCCCAGGAGGTGAGAGCAAGTTACTCTCCTTTTGAATATTATACTGATATGAAGTGTGCGACAAAGAAGCAGTATTTTGGTTGTCATTTTCGTCAAGGGAAGTGTGTGGAAAATATTGAACTATTTGTGTGAGCTATGCATGTAGAGCTGGTTAGAAGTGTGTAGTGAGCACCAGTATGAATCTACTGCCTCTTCCATTACCTTCGTTCGGTAAATACAAAATAATCGATTGATAGAGCATAAACTCACATGCAATCGCTTATGTTTCAGCATTCGGCATAATGATAGTTCTGGCAGTCATCCAGCTTGCGGAGGGCAGAGGTCAAGGTCATCCCAAAGTGGGCGACATTTCTGGTCTGCCAAACCTTTTTGGCGTATGTGTGTACTCATTCATGTGCCACCATTCTCTCCCATCCCTAGTGACGCCGATACGCAACAAATCTCGGCTGGCGTCAGTTCTGGCAGGAGACTACACTCTGATCCTGGTCTTTTATGCCATACTCAGTTTCACGGGCATCTTCACGTTCCGCTCCATCGAAGATCTGTACACCCTCAACTTCCAGCCCAACGAATGTGGTCGGCAGACCGTGACCAACGTTAAGTTCATCGAGTACTTCCTGGCACTGTTCCCAGTGTTCACACTCAGCACCAACTTCCCCATCATCGCCATCACGCTCAGGAACAATCTGAAGGGGATCCTGGCTCGGCCTTCCTACTCTAACTTCGTCAACCATTACCTCATTGCCCTGCTGGCTGTGGTGCCCCCAACAATCGTCGCTGTGATCACAAACAAAGTGGACTTTCTTGTCGGCATAACAGGGTCATACGCTGGAGCAGGGATTCAGTATGTGATACCAGCGTTCCTTGTGCTGTCCGCACGCAGGCAGGTGCTGGACTTGGAAGCGCGGCTCGGTGGGCCTCAGATTCATCGCTCACCGTTCGGCTCGAGCGTATGGGTTTATCTTGTGCTCGGCTGGGCTGCCTTGTGCGTCATCTTTGTCACAATCAACCACATTGTCACTGGAAAATGAGTGATGGGGGAGGGAAATCTCAGTTCTCTCAGTATTAAGAGACAGAATTTGAAATGATGTGTAAAATGACTGTGATCAAGAACATACTATATTTGTCAAGACATATATGGCAAACAGAATTCCAGATGATGTGTAAAATGACTGTGATCAAGAACAATTTATTCTTGTCCAGATGCCTGGTGAAATTCCAAACTGCACAGAGCATGGATCAAATATTTATTCAGTTGCGTGTGAAACTTCTTCTTCCAATTAACTGACCGGCCACAACATACTGAGGACCATTGTCAGTGTAGTTGTGCATGCTGGTTAACTGTTTTCCATCTGCAGCCCCTTCTGTTTGAAATGGGATTTTTAATGTGCACACTTGATATTGTGCGTGCATGTGTACATGAAGGCGAGACAGGCACTATAAACGAGTCTGCACATGAATTTGAATTTAATCCCACCATATTTCTGCCCACCGGGGATTTGACCTAGGCAGCTCAGAATACAAAGTCAGATCCATGTACTTTAACCATTAGACCAAATCCCCTGATGAACTGAGCTGTTTACGATTCAAACAGCAGCGTCTTCATAAAAATTAAAATATCTGTCATAAACAGGAATAACTACTGGACTGCTGAAAATGAATGAATGAAAGAATGAACCCAAGCCTCTTTAAACACATCGCCTGCACTTGTTGCTTGTACTGTCACAGTGGTGCAACATTTCATGTGAAGCTTGTGTGCATCTGAAGATGTCATTACCTCTGTTGTTTTCAGAAATGCATTTAAAACAAGGCTGGTATGTTTGGTCTGTCCCTTTCATGCTGAAATGTTTCATTACCTCACATTCTTTATCTGATTATTTCGTTTGTTTTTCCGGTTATATCAGTAGTGTTTAAAACTCAGGCACTGTTGAGATGCTCTTCATGAAACCTCCATTGCAGTGCATTCCTTTTTGTTCTTTTTCCTCTAATCCATACTTCGTTTTTACACCGATTTGAATGGGCATACAGATACATGTTTCTTGAAGTGTGTACCCCTTCATATATATACATTAGTGTTTGCCGCCCTGAACTCCTCTGTAATTTTTTGTGTCCAAACTTCCCCATATAGACTGTAGCAGAAGTTAGATACAGTTTTTCTTTGAAAATGCAAATGTGAAGATGTCTGCGTACAATACAGATTCACTGATCACTGCCATGAGAAAGGACCAATGTGTTATAGTAAGCGTAGTTTACCACAAGCAGATGATTGTGGTAGTGGGGAAAAAAATCAAGCAGAATATACCACACGTTTATGTTGTACTAGACATATGATTATTTGTGTTAACAGTTCACCAAAATCTGCTACGGTGAGGGACTCAAACTGCTGGTCATTTAATTTTAAACTGTTGAAAAGCAGTGACTTTACCCACAACTAGTTAACATTATTAAGGTCATGAACTGTCTGTATTTGTTGACCTTGGGGTGATCATTGCAGTAATGCACTAATGAAGCCTTATAAAGGAAAAATTAGTCACCACTGTGTGAAGTTTCAAACAGTGATGACTTGGGATCATCGTACAATTTCCGATGATGCTACTTCGCTCACGAATGCCATTCTCACAATCACCGTTGTCTGTGTTTTGCTTGTTTTTGTTTCAGCAGTAGTTTGTAGAAGGGAAGGTTATGCTTGACAGCTCAGACTGGGAAGTACTCATCTTTGGTTGTTGCAAATTGTGCAAGGGTGTGTGTGTGTTTTAGTTTGGTATGAAGCAAGTTTTTGCTTCTGATCATGACAAGCTACTCAGCTGATTTTTTTTTTTTTTTTTTTTTTGCTGCCCCAACTCTTCACCAGCTCCATGTGGTTTGAGACCATGTGACAGGGCCACACTCCACGCTTCCCGTCATAAATATCCTGGTGTTAACCAGGCCCGGGAACTATGGCACATGCAGTGCCGGCCTGTAATCATCCACATTATGAGATATGTCATAGCAAGGGAAGCTGTCAAGCACCCTCAAAGTCGCACCCATGAATTGGACAAGTCTCGGCTGTTAGCACACCCACTCTGGGTAGGAACTGACCCATCTGTGAAAAAGCCTGGTATGCAGCTGAATTTAAGTTAGTTTAGGCCCGTTGTTAATACTGAATTAAGTTGATAATTACCTAGCTCTAGGAATATGATTTCCTTGGTAGTGTTTGCTTTAATTTCTTTCATAATTTTTTTAAATACATTTTTAAAGTTAGATATGGCCAGCTATCTAGCTTTAGGTATATGTAATTCCTTGGTAGTGTTTGCTTTAATTTTTTTCTTCTTTTATGTATTTCATACGATAATTACATTATTTTATCAATGTGTATATCTTACAGAGGGCAAGTGTGTGTTTGCAATACTATTTGCTTTGCTTCAAAGATTTTGTTATGGTAAGGATTGCTTTAGATATAATATTAATTTCCTTGGTAGTTTTTGCTTTAAGGATGTTTTCACATAATTTTGAATGTATTTTTTGTGGGAAAAACATGCTTTTATAGTCAGTACCTTTTCATCATTTTCCAGCTTTAAAGATTTTTTCTTGGTAAACACACTACGCATTTCGGATTTTAATTTTCTTTGTATTTCTGAAGCAAAGGCTAAGCACTGCCTGACGTGACTTCTTGACATCCACAGTCTCCTTACTATTCTTCCAGAAAGACTGACCTCCCTGAAGAAGACCAAGACTTGTGTACCTTCTCCAAACTCACAAGTTATATGTATACAGTACTCCTCGCTTAAGGTGACCCCCCACGGGACCAAAAAATTTTTTGATCTTCTCCGAGGGGCACCCTAAACAGTCCTCTGATAAGATCAACTACCAGTAAAAAACTTGATCTTATCCGAGGAGCTCAATATTTGGCGATTATGTCATTTTTTCATATTTCAGACCGAAAGACTTTCCGCCAAATTATGTAATTCTCGCACACACACACACACACACGCACGCACACACACACGCACGCACGAACGAACGTAAATACATATACATAGGATATAAGAAAAAAAAATATAAAAGAACGCCCCAAGACAGTTACTGAGTTTATTTGCAGAAAACCGCACAGACCCCCCCCCCCCACCCCGGCCACCCCACCCCCGCCGCTGATCTCAAGCCCCCTCCAAACATCTTCCTTGCCCATGTTACATGGTTGAGGGATGGTTGCATTGATGTTTCGTGAACTGCAAAATTACTTCAACTTGCCTTCCGACTAAGCCTAGAAATTAACAAGGTCTCTCTCTCTCGCCCCCCCCCCCCCCCTCTCTCTCTAACAACATAAGTATTACCACCACCATCATATCACCACATTGCTCCCTGCATTGCAGCTCTTATCTCTTTCACAAAGATTGTACCAATTTCTAGATCTAAAAGGACACTGAACGAAATAAGAAATCTTTTGTACTCATCTGTGATAAACTATCTTTATCGTCAGTTCATCACCCCCCCCCCCCCTCCAGTTTCCATATTCAGTCTTTGGGTATCATCTCATGGAATAAAAATGAAATAAAAATTTGTCTGTTTCGTCCTCATCTCGCAGTGCAAATCCGGGTGTTGTGTCCAAGGGAGGCCACTCTCATCACATGGATTTCATCTTAAGCGGTAGTCTTCTCCATTTGGGAACCAAAACGGGGGTGACGTAATCCGAGGTTTTCCCTTATCCGAGGTCACGCTAAGCGAGGAATTCTAAATGGTACAAAGAAGGCTTTTGGCCGGGACCAACAACCTGATTGATCTTATCAGAGTTGTGACCTTAAACGGTAGTGACGTTAAACGAGGACTTCTTCTTCTTCTTCTTCTGCGTTCCCTGTTCTGGACTCCGCCTCAGATGATTAGGTTTGTGGTCTTTATATAAGCAGTGGTCTTCAAGAGGTCTGTTTTGCTGCCCCAGAGTTTCTCTGCCAGTGTGGCTCCGTTCGGCCAGTGTTGTGTCCTTGCTTAAACGAGGACTACTGTATATCACACAATATTATGTAGTGGCCAAAGCCACTGTGAGCTTACTGCAGACAGGGCATATGAGGCTTATCTATTTCGTGGTCAGTTGCTGGGTATCATTACCCATCTGCACAATCATGCAAACATTCCTGCCAGGTCATACACTCAGCAAAGTGAGCCGTCTCAAATCCTGAGGTTTGTGATGTTGACTTGTGAACTTATTTGTGTGTTTTGAGGAATGATTACTGTGTTTATGTGGAAATTTAACTGTGGGCATATTTACCCATCATTTTAATTGAATTTTATATGGCCAGAGTTTGTGCAATTCTCACCAAACTCACAATCCTGCATTGTGTAACCTAGCTGCCACATTCTCTTGAAATTATTTCTGTGCTATATTCTGTTGAGATTTTTTCTCTGTGTGTGTGTGTGTGTGTGCGTGCGTCTGTGTGTGTGTATAAGAGAGGTGTCCTTTCCAGTGTCAAATGTATTCAGGGAATTCAAACCAGGAAAAGGTTTTTGGTCTGTTTCTATTTTTATAACCAGCCAGTCAAACAGAACAATTAAACATAGTGATGTAGAATTATATTTGAAGTGTACTTTTCTTTGTTGTGCAACAAGTTTTTTTGTTTGTTTTGTTTTTTTTGCGATCAGACCAAAGAAAGAATGTATGTCTTGTCAGGCTGCCCTCTCTCTCTGTCTCTCATCACATAATTCTGACATTTTGTAACATACATGTACACTACACTACTACACATTCACTGGAAGTCCACAATGCAGTTTTACTTTTAATTATCAAAATAACTGAACATCTTGTTGACTATTCCTCTGTTCAGACATGGCCATGAGGCAAATAAATTGAGTTGAAATGAACACATCAATGCAGACTGAGTGTACCCATACCAAATAACAGTGCACACCACGCATTTTCAGCAAGGAAAGACATGTACATGAATCTTCCCATACAAGTTGAGAGGCTACCAGTATTTCTAGATATAAAATGATACCAGAAATCCACTGTGCTAATAATACTAATACATGCTGGCACAGGCAGGTACTTGTCCACGATACAAATTTGCACACTGGGCTGATTTTCACTTGAACAGCTGTACGAACACATCTGAAGGTCCTTTGGCCATAGTTTCTCACACATATTTCGCTCACTTTCCCACACAGTGCTCTGCATCTTGTCACAACATCCACAATATTTTTTTAAGTCACACAGCTGTCTTGGGAAATTTTTCAGGCTGGAGCGATCGTTCCCTCGTGTAGGATTGCTCTTGACAGGTTTCGGGCCAAGGCCAGTCTGAGGAATTTCAACTTTTCCAGGTCACTCTCAGAAATGAGCTGCCAAAAACAATACCAATTTACAAAATGTTATTGGGACATCCATGAACCCAGTCATGATTCATTAAAGTTAAAGCTGTCAGACTATAAACCAGGGTGCAACGAACTGACAATAAATTATAATAAAAGCACATATTCTATAGGCACTTTACCCAATTGTTTGGCTAAAAGTGCCATGACCACACCACAACATGCATGCTCAGGTGAAACAGGCATCCTCTCAACTGGACACACATCTCTCGCGCACTGGACATGAACACATTTCATGTACAATCACGTTCTGGAAGTGGTTAGCTCAGCTATTCAGGGTTTGGAGATTAAAGTAATATTTATTTTGAATTTTTGTGGGCTGTACATTTCCAAGCAGAGAGATTAAACACAGCATACACACACACACACACACACACACACACATAAATGCCATTATTCCAATCCCCACCTTCCCACCCCCCATCCCCGGTCACTTTAATCTAAGTGAAAGCTTACCTGAGTAGATGCTGTTGCAGAGACACGGACCCCAGGAGACTTTGGACGAGCACCAATGTTAGTGGCAGCGTTCGTGGAGTGTTTCTGAAGCTCCAAGGTAAGCTCCTCAAGACAATGCATCAGTTCGTATGTCTGCTGTGTGCCCAACACCACCTGTATGGAAATAACACAAGCATAAATGAGAAATCGGAAGGAAAACAAAATTCACAGAAAATTAACAGGAATCCATAAAACTAAAAATATGCAAATAAATGACTATATGAAAATAAATGAAATAAACTAATGAATAAAATTTTGTACAGAAATTAATGTATATAAATGAATACAAGGTCAGCAACTATTTTCTGGTTTTGGAGCGTATAAAATTCTGTTAATAAATTACGCTCAATAAGACGGATAAATAAAAAATTTGCTACTATTCTCTGGAGTAAAAATTAACTGCATAACCACTAAAAATCTTTTATTTTTTAAAAACATTACCTGTGGTGTCTCCAACAAGGGCAATGCATCCATCAGCAGAGTTACCCAAAAGCTGTGGAGGAAGGAAAGAGATCGTGAGAGTTACGTCACATGAGAAGGCATCCTCTTCTTTTGGAGGTGAATTTCACATCACCAGTCTACAAAATGACACATTATGACCACTATCCTTAAGCAGGTGTCTGACAACAAACCAACCACCACCCAAACCCACTCTCTTTCAACCACCCAACCTACAATATACCCCCCCCCCCCACCACGTAGGTGAGACAGCAGTACACATGACAACCCTCGTCACCCTCCTACGCACCCCCCCCCCCCTCCCCACCACCACCCAAACCCACTCTCTTTCAACCCCATCTCTCCACCCAATCTACAATATCCCCCCCCCCCCCCACCATGTAGGTGAGACAGCAGTACGCATGACAACCCTCGTCACCCTCCTACGCACCCCCCTTCCCCCCCCCCCCCCCCACTCCCCAAACCACAACGCCCTTCTCCCCTCAAGCACATCCATACCCCTGAGGTCAGCCTTTCTAGTGTCACACACACACACACACACACACACACACACACACACACACACACACACACACACACACAACCACCACCTCCGAAAGTAACAGGCAGACAGCTTACTCTCTGGGAGCAACTCTCTCTGCCAAGAGAGCCAGCAGGAGTGAAGCGGCAGCCTGCAGATCTTTCTCCTGGTACAATCGATGGAACTCGCGATACTTGCCTGTACAACAATTCAAAACACATGAAAACAACAAAACAATTACACCACTGCCTGCACTACTGAGCACTCCGATCTTCACCAGTGACAGGCATGAGTACCAGCAGTTACCAACTGGACCATCCAAGACCTATATTTCCTGTCATCGTCAGACTAATTACGAATAACAGGTCCAGAAATTTAATAGTAGCAACAACAGTACAGCGTGTGTTCCTTCACCCTAGTGAAAGCGCAAAAGGACTTGCCTAGGAAGGTGAGCTGTTTGGTGAGGAGCATAGTGGGCCCCAGGTGATCAAGTAAATCCACGTGAGAGAAGCGCCCATGTTCTTTGTACTCCTGCAGGAACCTGGAACAAAAACAGATTATTAACTACGACCAAAAAAACCCCAAAAAACCCCCAAAACAGAAACCCTGGAGACTCAAAGACGCAGAATAATCTAGATGCCTGTACCTCCTCAAAACGCACGTGCGCGCGTGCGCACACACACACACACACACACACACACATACACACACACACACACACACACACACACACACACACACACCACTACCTCACTGTAATCTTGTTTGTTTCTACTAACCTCTCTGTCAGTCTTGTTGCTGCTGGAACATCCTGTAACCATAAAGCAAAATTGATAACCACTAACCAACAATATTACTGTACTCATTTAGGCTCTCTTCCATTAGACTGTGCACAGAACTGGAAAGCACATTTGGAATGAGACTTTTTCTTTTCTGTGAGGGTAGATGACTCTCCAGAAAACTACTGTATATGTTAGATAAATGCAAAAATTCAGCGATCCTATTTCAGTTTAAAAAAAAAAAACCAATAATTTCCTTTGTTTTTTTTATGTATGTATGTATTTAAACATTTAAAACGCCATCTTTAATTTAGAGGCATCCACACAATCCATACAATAGCTACTTTAGAGTGTCATCACAGTCCTTACCTTTGAGCGTAGAAACCAGGACAATGCAGACCCAAGTCTTCCATCATCAGTACACCTCATCCCCATGACCTTGCAGATGCTCTGTGCTACACACACACACACACACACACACACACACACACACACACACACACACACACAAAATATTTCCTGGACTTAGTTCGTGGACAGAAAATCTCTGATGATGCCAACGGTGTTCGTAAACAACATAGGTTATATTTCATGTGACGCAACTGACACTGTCAGACACAACTGATCTAAAATTAACTTTGCTAACCAATCCTCTTCTCTCGTACAGCAAGTGAAACATTGTTTGACACAGCAGAAATGATTATCTAAGCTTACATACCTTGTTCACTGAGATCTCGCTCCTGGCAGATATGGAGCAATTTGTTCGCTTTGCGTTCTGAGTCTAGCGGGAGACTCTCGATGAAAAGCTTTAAGTGCTCTCTGTGGAAAAAAAAAATGGAAAGAAAAGATTTCATTTGTATGCAATAGTCATGACAGCAAACCCTATCCAAAATCACTCATGCAATTAATCATTCTGTAAACATGGACATGTGTAAGATGGTGCACAGTGATCAGTGCAGTTTCTTTCAAAACAGCATATCCACTACACATCATCACGATGGAATTTTGGCATATCTCCATCAGAGAACAGTGCAGGAGAAGCCTACAATGATTGTTGTTTTGCGCCATTTTAGTAAAATGCAGTTGCGCCAAAATTCCACTACAGCACCACACGGTGACAACGGTTATGTTGCCAGACAAACATTTGTTACAAACAAAATATCCAAAATACTGGAGTGAGAATATTATCAAAACAATACAACAGCATTTTACCAAATTCGACAAAAATGGTGACCACACTTACCGCCCTAACACAGGACAGAAATCCAAGTAGTCCACACCAACTTGCCACAAGCTGAAACAAATTCAATATCGCAATGCGGTACTCATTTTACAACATAACACGATGACAATAATAAGTAGAAACCATGATACAATTCATTCAAACTGTTTTAACAGCATCTTACAATCAAATTTGTATTTTAAGGTGTGACATGGGCAATCCAGTGAAACATGTTGTATATTGTATATATGTAAATGCATAAAGAAAACAAAAGAACATTACAAGCAAAGGACATGGTCTCACCTGTGATGTGACATGAGCCCTGATGCATACTGCAGTAGCAGATATTCTCGCAAATTGGACCCAAACCTGTTCATCGTGAAAAGAGAGAACGTCCCCTTTAAGATTCAAACTGCATCTTAAAACTAAAAGAAAAGAGGCATGATCTAAGTATGAAATGTTGCCATACCCTCCGACTTGACTAAAAACCAAAACAAAAAATAGGTAAAGAGAGTTCGCCAAACTGGCAAAAAAATGCATTTTCTGAATGAATATGCAGAGGAAACACAGACAAAACCCAATCACAACAACAGGCAATTTCATTTTTGAAAAAATGGAAATCCCCTATAAAGTTAAAATGGAACATTTTAGGTCTGCTTGTCGTATCTACCGAATCTTCATTTAAAAGTAACATTTAGGTGAAGTTAACAACATCACACAATACGCCAGTATCTTGACATCAATGTTTGGCCTTTCACGAGTATGCTCTTCATCGGCAAAAGCTAACTCAAAAGCAAACACCTCAACAATATGGTGTTTCACATCTTACGCCAATTTCTGGGAGTCGATCTGTCCACAGTGATGCAGGATGTCGGTCAAGTGAGCGACAAACCACCAGCTGTGTCCACTCAAGTATGTGCTGAAACAACAGAAAGACCACAATGGAACTGTTCAGGCATGAGTTTTCCAGCTGCCAAACAAAAAAAAAACAAAAAAAAAAGGAAAAAAAAAAAAGAAAAAAAGAAGAAGCAGGAAACAGTACATGAACTTAAAAGACAACAAACAAACAAAAAAACAAACAAAAAAAAACAAGGAAATGGTAGCGACAAGAAGTACTCCTCAAAACCAACAACAGGGTGGTGAGGGGGTGGGTGGTGGGGGGGGGGGGGGGGTGTTGGTGTGGGTTTTGCAACATGTTACAGATGCCTACACGAACCCAAAACTGGCTTACAGTTAGAAGCAAAGGAACAAATTCCATTCAGAGTTTCTGCAACACACTTTAACTTTACCTGCTGTCCTTGACGACTTGATGAAGGTCAAACTCAAAGGCAGCCAGAAGTATGTTGTCAAGGTCACCCATTCTTTGACCAGCACGCCGAAATTCTTCCATGCATTCCTGTTAGTGGCAAACACATCATCACTTCAGATATCACGGTAATTGTGAAAATCTTGCACACAGCAATGAGCATGCTTTAAAAAAACTCCACCCCCCCCCCCCCCCCCCACACACACACACACACACAAAACTGGTAGTAATAAATAGAAGAAAAAAAAAAGATGAAAAAAAGGAACAGAAAATATTTAAGTTGACCAGGTAAACTCTACAAAAAAGCATCATCAGTATTTCCAATAAAACAATGGCAGTGACCAAGTATTTTGTGTTTCCCGCAGGACCAATAAATGTTATTGTGTATATGTTTCAAGTACAACCATACCTGTGCATAAAGACTGAGGTCTGTTGGCCTGACAGTAGGGTGCTGAAACAGCAGTCGTGAGATGAGAAGATGGTACCAAGTTTCACAGAGGTCACGATGCTCTGAGAACACCAGCATATCCCCGCACAGAATCTGGTGATCAGATTTGGAAGAAACAAATTATCATAACCAAGAAATAAACATGTCAAACATTAATTGTGGGCAGTATGCTTACTTGAGTTTGTTGTACACTACTGCCGTTGCACGCTCCAGTGCTCACCCATGCAATCCTCAAAAACATCATAATTTCATAATAATGTGTCCTTTTACTTGCAAGAACGTGGCATGTAGAAATAAATCATTGGTAAATCATGATTACAACACTGTCTATAACTTTGAAAACTCTTGGAAGAGTATTACTGCAGATCTGTACTAGATATATATGTTTCGAATGGACAAGGGGACATAAAATTAGTCCTTGCTCTGACTTTCTCACTCACAGAGTAAAGGACACAGCTAAAAAAACAAAAAAAAACAAAAAAAAAACCTTGTTGTGGCACTGTAAAAAATTACGGGAAGGAGAAGGTAGCACCCTATCTTTCATCCTGTCCTGCTCTCTGACATGAGAAGATCTCAAGCAGGTGAAAGGAAAATTATACAAACCTGTACAACCACTTCCAGCTGGGAAAAAGCAGTGAACTGCCCCTCCTCATAGCGTCGCATGCACTCTTCCCTCCAATGACGCCACTTGAGGTCAAATTCTGCTAGTGACATGGCGTGTGTTGTCTGAAAAAGAGGAACACCATGAAAGGTAATTTAGAAACATTCCACTATAAGTAGCTGAAACCTGTCAAGGAGGTTTTTTTGTAAAATTTTGTTGGGGATGCTGCTGGTACTTTCTTAAAGAAACTTTTTTTAAACTCTTTTCGGACAAACAGCCGCATATGCGGCCCTACAGCGCACATCGGTTTCAGATGAACAACTGCATATATATATACGGATCATGATTTTTTTTGTATTACATGACTGACAACAACGATATTAAAGTTTGAAAGTAGAAATTTCAATAATAGCTGCATAAACATACATGCTAGTCAACTACCCTGAACATTTCAGGGTATCTTGGTTGGCTTTTTTTTTTTTTTTTTTTTCTGAACACCACAAATCTGTCTACAAGGGACGGCTGAGGAAAAATCGTCCTGTCTTAAATGAGTTAAACAACCCCCATGAATGCTGAACTTGGTTTAACCTTATCAACAACAAACATACAATACAATAGATGAGTGTGATGTACAAAAACACAATAATAACTACAAAAAGTAGTACAACTAATACACAGCAGTAAAGACACCGTGGCTGTCAATCAACAGCTATGAGCACTATGTAAATTTACCCTCCACTGAGGCATCTTTTTCAGGAGTTCGTCCACACTGGCGAAGGGCTGTGTCTGGTTGCAAGTGTGCAGCGACAGCAATTTCCGCACTCTGTCCACGTCTCCTTGCAGCAACAATCGATACACCTGCAAGAAGATATCTTTCTATGCAAAACTAGAACACATATTCTGGTATAACTTTGTTGACCTTGAAATGTATGGCTGCTCAGTGGTTAAGGTGTCTGCTACAGATCCTAAGGCGCAGGTTCCAATCCCTAGTGGGCAGTAATTTGGTGAAATATTTTCTGCCCAATCAAGTCAGATTCACTCGCAGGCTCATTTGCGGTACCTGCCATGCCTTCGTGTACACACGCACGCACAGTATCAAGGGTGCATGTTAAACATCCCATTTCGTATAGGAGGGGCCACAAAAGTTGCAAGAGACTTGCAAGAGTTGTGCACACTGATATCCCTGCCCTTTCCAATCGAAATGAAAGAGATCGAGGTGAGGGTAGCATAGGGCCAGGTTAAACTTTGAGAACAAACTTCTTCTGCCACATGTGTGTGTGTGTGTGTGTGTGTGTGTGTGTGTGTGTCTGTGTGTGGTGTGTGTGTGTGTGTGTGTGTGTGTGTGTGTGTGTGTGTGTGTGTGTGTGTGTGTGTGCGCGCGCACACAAGAGGCATATCACAGCAAAGAGTAGCAAGTTAACCCTACAAACTGAACACTGTGACTACTACTAGTGTTAGCTTTGAAATTGTACTCACTGCCTGCCAGTATGCTGGGTGGGTATCTGCTTGCTCCTCCTTAATTACTTCCTCGGCCAACTGGCGGCCATAGGAAAAGTGCGACTGTATCCAGTTGAGAAGCTGTGTCAGAACCATTTCTCCTGGAAACATTCGATGATTTGTCATAATGCTCATGTTGGATCGTGATTACCTTAATATCAAATAAATGACCTGACATACAACATAAATAATGTCCCAACCCTTCCTAGTTTTGTGGTGGTGGTTTTTGTTTTTTAAAAATCTTATGTGCATGTATATTTGTCACACACAGCACACTGTCACCTCTTTAAAATTAAATAAACCTGCACTGTGGCAGAGAGGAGGTGGTGTGTTATGAGGTATACTGTACATCACAACATGCAACATGATTTAATCTTGTTCACAGATTAAGGCAGAATCTCGTACGGCAAAACTGTAAAAACAAGTACCAGTTGGAATTATTAATCTCCTCTTGCCTACTTTTATTTAAAACACGGCTCGTAACTCTGACCTGGTGAGATGTCTATGAAGAGGATTTCACACAGACTCCAAATCAGTTGTACGATTTCCAACAGCTGTATCTGGTCGTCATAATAGCTCCGTTTCTCGGCATTCTCCTCACAACCTTGCGACAAGCATGGCAACTGACTAATTATACCTAACACTGTAACAGTACAGACCTTTTTACCATTTAATGACTTAATTGTCAAGTGTCTAAAACAGTTGCAAACATGTTTAGCTGTCAAATTTGACAAGAAACTTTATAAAGAAAAAAACTCAAAGTCAAAAGAAATCTTAAAACTTCACGTATTTGTTTCCTCTTTCTTTCTTCCAGTCATATTTTTTAATACAGTTACATGTAGTTGCATTTGTGGAAGTATATATGCACTGATGAACAGCAACAACACTGTTAGTGTAAGAGTTACTGCTACCTACTTTCTACAGCCTGTAACTCCAAAGTGCAGGCTTTCAAAACTGAGCGGTATTTTCTGCTTGCTTTTTTCAATCTGAAAGAGATCAAACAAAATCTGAATGCAAAAACTGCACAAGTTAACCCCCCCCTCCCCCCCCCCCCAATTTATTAAATAAATCACTGCACACTATACTCTTGTGAATTTCTTAAAAAACATATTGCATTGTAGACTCCTGTTTTAGCTGGTAGCAGTGATTTGGCGATTTGTATCAGCATCTCTACTTTCTATACAAAGAATGAACTGTTAAAGTGTCACAGACGCTATACAGCAAAACACTAATACAGGGTACAGGATAATGAAAGTATGACTTGTTTAGTTTCAGCAAAATCACCATAACCTGACAGCGACACCACATCAGTACACACCTGTAAGTGCAAACAAAGCTCAAGCCTGTCATGGAAACTACTTTAACAATAACAGCAACAAACACTGAAAAGTCCCTCAAAAGCCATTTCTATTTTCAAGTTAGGAATGGTACCCACTGACTGTACAGAGCGGATCCAGTATGACTGGTTACTTGTCCTTGAAGCATCACAAACACACCTGAAACAAAGGAAAGTGCCAGAACTTGACATACAATACATAGAGTCTGACTATTCAAACTCTCTTTAAAAAAGAAAATAAAAATAAGTGTTATTACTGTTAATGCAGTTCTACTAATATTCCAAGCCTCAATTCAGCCACTGACAGTGAGTCCAGTGACACTCTAGGCCAAATTTACAAAATCCTGCCTACAACTAAAAAAGTACAAGCTCTTCTTGAAAGACACTACCCGTATCACTACTAGTACTAACACTAATGCAGCAGGCGTCTTCCAAAACCAACATATCCCTACAATGATTTTTAGGAATTTGTAAAAGCAGATGACAAGACATTCAAAATCTTACTTACTATGGGATTCATTCACAAGTTTGCGTGTGACTGGGCCATACATATCGGCGTTCCACCTCACATCAAGGATGTCTGTTGTCTGTGGTCTAGCGCTGGGTCTTCCATCTGAAAGCAAAATGTAGTTTATGTAATCTATACACTAATACAGCATGTGCACTAAAGACTGAAGGTCTCAAGGCACTCGTATCAGGTGTAAGTGAATAGGCAGGTATCAAAATGAAGTGTGAACACTGGTGCTTCAAGAGTTCCAGAAACAAAACAACAAAAACATTAATGACATGAAAATGAAATTACTGTTTATGCAAATTACTGTTAGGTGCCCAAGTTTAAACAAAAGGAACCAGCATAAATTCATTTATTTGATTAAATTGTGGAAGCTTAGAGTTTGCCTAAAAACTGTTATCAGTGTATCTGTTTGACTTTATTTTCAAATTAAATTCTTACTGAACGACAGCCGAGTCTGCCTGCTCTTAGCCTTACCTGACTGGCGGGGAGGATCTCTGTTGGCGGCGTAAACAAACAACTGGTTGCCCAATCCCCAAACTGAACGGAGTGTAGCATGCTCTCTGGTGGGCAGAGGCTGTCAAAAATGAGAAACAGTTTAACACTTTAATGACAGGGCAATGTGCTATAAACTAAAGTTAAATTTATGTGAATGAATACGACCACAAAGCCGTGACTACTACTACTAGACGCTGAAACCGGCACACAAGGCCGTAATTTACCAAACCGACAAACACCATTCTTTCGATTGAAACACATCACTCTCGATGTAAGCTAGACCTTCCGAACTAGCTTTAATTACTGTTAGACAAACACAGTAAGCCGAATATAAATGCAAGTTCTTGTCTTACCAATGAGATATTATCCACTTCCCGCTCTGAAGACGAAGCCATGCCTAGATTTCAATGGAAGCCGCCATAAACTCTTTGAGAATAATACAGAATGAAAGTGCGTACCAAGTGAGGATAGTGAGGTATGATGTCAATGTGTGTGGTATGGCATGTTATTCCTCGGCGCAGTTTTCCAGTCCCTGCAGAGTTTATTACATTTTTTTTTTGGAATAACTTTATTTCATTTGTTATTGTTGGTTCTCCCTCAGTGACCACAGTGCACTGTATCATGTGTTAAAACGACTGTTACATGCCTACACACATTACACAGATTAATGTTTTTGCAACTGTTAGCATAGGTTTCAAACTAGGTGTGTGGGTGTTAATATGTTTATGTCTGATATGTTCTATGGTACACTATGGTGTGTCACCATACTAGCGCTCAGTTGGTATAGTTCCCCCATTAAGGGGGGGGGGGGGGGGGGGTAAATGTATACCAGTCATGCGAAGGAGGGGGAAATGTATACCAGTCGTCCACTACGAGGGGCAATTGTATACCCGCTGTGCGAGTCAGGGTGTGATTGTATAGTAGGATTGGGTCTCAAGTGGTGAAGTCACATGACCGTGGAATTTATTTTATGACTTTGATTTAAGCGACTCATAAGACGGCCATAAGATGATTGAAATTTATAAGCATTAAGTTTAATATCCATTTTAATTGTGACGGTTTCATTTTGATCACACAACTTGTCATGCACGACACATCAGAATGGTGTGTGATTATTGCACGGCTGCTGTGGCGAGCGGTGTCATCTTTCAACCAGACGATGTCCACTAAAAACACAAGACGCTCTTTTTCAGTTTCAACCAAGTCTTTTCCAAGCACTCTCCGTCCCATCTTCAACAGGTTCAGTGGCCATTCGGATGGTATCCACAGTCTTCAAACACTCAATCAATCCACCCTAGGGCACTTCTACCCCAAGATTTTCCGCCATTTTACTCAGTTCAGGAATTGCCGGAAACGTGTCGATTCAGTGCTGATCACAGCACAGAAATCTTGCGAGAGTTGGCCATCAGGCTGTTGGTCTACAATCGCACCTGCATGCGCGCAGCGGGGATATAATCACCCTTCCCAGTGGACGACTGGTATACATTTGCCCCCCCCCCCCCCCTTGTGCACGACTGACATACATTTGCCCCACCCCCTCACCCCCCCTACGGGTGAACTATACCAACTGAGCCATACTAGCTGGAATCATGCTGTATACAAAAAAAAGTTCTCAAATGAATTTTTGTTTCTTTGTTTGTTTGCTTTTTTAATCATGACAAAGTGCTATTTCCAGGGCGAGTCAGTGAGAATGTTAGAATCAATCTACCCTGTCAAACAGTTGTGATGTGGTTGCACTGAGAACGAGACGTGAAAAAAATTTACTTGCTTGACATGTAGTGCACACACACACACACACACACACACACACACACACACACACACGTGTACCACAAGTTTTCAAATGCAGCAAACGTATATAAAGCTTATGCTCTGTTTGAACAGAATGTAACCTTCAATGAAAAAATTAAATAAGTAACATGCATGACAAGTTGCAATACACATTTACCAAACCACACACACACACACACACACACACACATACGAGCATGATTTTTTTAAAAAAATGGACAAACATTCAATGATAATACAGTAATTATGATGAGAACATGTAGGCTGCCTATGCATAGTTACACTCTCAAACACCCACCCACCCTTCCTTTCCATAAATTAGCTGGACCATAAACCCTTGGAGTGTGCGCATGTGTCACAGGTGGTGGTAGTGGGACACAATACATCTGATACAATTGGCTGCATTACACCATACATTTATGACAGACATAATAATTTTTGAATAGTTATACAATTATGGCACAAATCAGCCTATAATGTATCCACAATACACGCGTTATATTGAAAATATTCTAAACTAACCAAATACGTACAGTGTACATACAAACCAAACACAAACCAAATCAGAAAGTCATTTTGCTAATGTATATGTACACAAAAAAGGACATGCATAACAATTTCATAATTATATGACGTGAAACGTTGTATGTATAAAGCTGCTTTCCACCAAATGCTCTTATGAGAGATTATAAATGTTGCTCCTTGTGGCAGAAGTCCAAGTTTTCTACTCACATATGCACAAATGTATGAGGATCACAAGTCCAGATAAACTAGTATTCCAACGACAACAACATCTCATTTATTATGCTGTTCTACGACTTGTGTAAATCTGCATAAGACAGTGTGCAATACTAATGCCCTACTTTAAAAACTGTAAAAGTACGAAGACAATACACTATAATGGCGGTCACAATTTTTAAGAGGAAGTGCGTAGAAGCAGTTAGCCGTCTTTGCTACGTTCATGGACAGCCAGATCATGCAGAACGCTCACTGGGTTTCTTGTAGTCCATGCCGATGTAGTCAAAGATATCCTCTTCACTGGTTACTGGTAGGGGTTCACCTGGCACACCTGTGAAACGAAGGGAAAACTGAATAACAAAAGTCAATCATCAATTTGTCTCCCCTGATGCACAATGTTCTGTCAGTAAATTGCCTCCCCTGATGCACAACTTTTCTTCCACGTAACAGATCATCCTACATCCTCTCATTCATGTTTCTTTAGTGGAGTTGGCAATTCTCTTTCTCTCTAATGCGACCGTTTCCTGAAAATTGCATGGAATATGAAATAAAAATCGCTCAGCTGTATCAAGCTCATGAAGCCTGCTTTCAATTAGGAGAAAACACAATACACTCTGAAATCAACAACAAAGAAGAAGAAACACAAGTTCCTTGTCATAATCTGTTCTCTGCCATACTCTTAAACATGGCACACAGTTACTTCTACCATAGACATACATATGTCTCTGTTCCTGGAGGGAAAGATGCATGTGTGCAAGCTGAAAATAATGTATCACAAGAGCACTGTCACACTTTGGGCAGCCACAAACCTGTGCTGCCAACAGGCCGCAGGCAGTATTCATTTAGTGTGAATCCCTGGTCCAAGGCGTGCTGGCGCATGTCCTTGTTGAAGACATCTGATCCAGTGAAGTACAGCAGAGCACAGTAATACTGATCATGGGGAATCAGCCTGAAATCAGCACATCGATAGGAAAAATCAAATGCGTGTGAAAGATGTTGAAGCTATCAATACGAACATACTACACTGATGTTTAGACCGAGCTGAGCGCCACAAGAGAAAGTTCTTGTCAGCAGGTGTAAAGACAGCTTCCATTAGAGTGTGCAACCCCCCCCCCCCAAAAAAAAAAAACAAAAAAAAAAAACAATCATTTCATTTCCATACTGATATGGTCAATAAAAGTGATTTAGCATATGTACCTCCACAGCAAGAAGACACATCAAGAATTTTTTTTATTGCAGACAAGTTCAGAATGAGGGACAAAATCTGTATGCAACAGACCATTTTTTTGTTTTCATTTTGTGCAGTACTTTGATGAAATGAGAACGTCTTGAAATAACTGCTGAAGACAATTTCTACATGCAGAGCTGAAGACAGGCACATGCCTACAGGTCATGAAGCATGAACAGAGGATGTCACTTTCTATTCACCTGATATCTATTCTCCTGAAAAGATGCTCAGTGCCATCTTCTTCTTTGGGTAGCCGGCAAACTCCCTGTCATAACAGAAAATAATAAACCTAATGTGAGCTGTGCACTTTGGTGCATCAAATGATTAACGGGGCTAATGCTACCATTTTTATGCTCACGGATCATTCTGAGCTGTTTTCGTGGTATCTATCATCACCTCACTTCGATACCTGGATGGCGACACTGTCTGTAATGTTGGCACTGAGTGATCAGAAGCGTACCTGAAGACACGGCGACTGTGCCGAGTGCTCCAGTACTACAATAATAGTCATAGAAGTTTAATGTTAGACCGCTCATGCAAAGTGTTAACACCATTAGCTGTACTAATCATCCCTTTTTTTTTCCTTTTTTTTTTTTTTGAGTGTACAGGTGCACTCATGAGCGAAACTGTTCCAAAACATAAGCTGGTTTAGCAAAGACGGAAGTAGTCTGTTTAACTTACATGCACTTTTCTCTCTTCACACACACAAAAAGGGGGATAATACCCTAAATAAACACAGAAATAGATGTTCCTGCAGTCTTTTACACCAGGTCAACAACTCCCTAATCCCATACAACTAAAGAGAGAGAGAAAAACAGAAAAGCTGAGAGAAAAGTCAAACATACCATGAATTTTGAATCGCCAAGAGACAATGTGTCTGTGACAAAGTGAATGGACTCCAAGTGTTTCACCACTTTATGAAGCAGGTCAGGCTGTTTGAACAAACAACAAGGTGAACAAGAAGACAAAAATCAATACACTGTACAATCAATGCAGAATACAGGGCTTCGTGTCCATGGGAACTACAGTAGAACTGTAAAAGTATAGGACATTAATTTTTGTCCTGAATATTGTCCACTCTGGTGCTGAAATGAGAGGACGTACGTCCTACCGTGGAAAGTAATGAAACATTTTGAAAATGTACTGGCCTATGACGGATGTTCAATGCGAATATAAACCACTGAGAATATTCAGTATCAAGAGAGAGAGAGAGAGAAACAAAAAAAAAACTACTTAGGTAAAATAGTGAAGACATCTTACTTTCATACAGAGCGTTTAGTTTTATTGCTTGGTTTGTGAAAATTACAATAAAAAGACAAAAACAAAAAAAAAAGACCCCGCGGACACAAAGATACATGCAAACACTGACGGTGTCAACAAGATGTTCTGCACATCAGTACTGGTTCAGTCACAGCGTTTTCCTGGTCTCAACTATGATTATACATTGTATTTAATTTTTAAAAAATTATTTTAAAAAAGTATCAAGAGAAAGAAGTGATATGAAAGGGGGAAGAAATTAAAAAAAGCTCTAAATTCATTGTGAATGCATTCTGGACTGGAAATTAGTATCAACCACCATCAACATCACAAAAGCAGTGTTTCCACACAGAAATCCGAAAATGACCCAGACAATTTTTTTCTGGTAGTGCCCTGCCCATTCGAACGATCTTTACTCATGCAGAGCTGACAACGCAATAGTTGTGTGAGTTGTGATGACTGGAGATGTTTCGACTCGAAGTTCAATGACTGGCCATAAGAAGAGATCGGCAAGGTAAACAGTAACGGAAGACATGAACCCACTGCCAGAGACAATGAGCCTAAGTAATAATAAATAATATTATTACACTTGTAGAGCGCGGAGTTCTGCTTAGAAAACCACTCAATGTGCGTTTTGCTCATGCATACACACAGCATTCACATGCACACATTTATACACATCAATACATGCGGTGGGGTTTAAACTTAAAGATTAAAGGCTAGTTTGAAAAGATGTGTTTTCAGTTGTGCTTTAAACTGTAGGAGGGAAGGGATGTTTCTCAGAGAAGATGGGAAGGAGTTCCAAATGCGGGGGGCACTATAACTGAAAGAACGTTGGCCAAATGTTTTGAGGCTGACGGGGTTCAGAAAAGAAAACAAAAAAACCCTATTACAAAGGGACTATCAGAAATTGCAAAAGGACCCCCTGAAATTCTTAAAGAGGGGCCCTGTAACCCTTTAGTGTGAAAGCTATTGGAAACACCGAAATAGACACACTGCAAAGGGCACTGAAGCAGGAAAATTGTTCAGGATGTAATGCATGCACACACACACACACACACACACACACACACACACACACATGGACACACACTAAAACAGGAATTAGTAATTCATGTCACATACATGTTTGCCGGATGTTGATGTATATGATGGGTGCGTCAGCAGGATATCAATATCACCACTATTCGCTGCACCTGAAGAAGGGAAACACAAACCAAGATGCTCCATATAAAATGTATGCATTCTTTGCTGCACACCCCCCCTTCCACCCCCAACCACAACCCACCCACCCCAGAAAATAAAATTTAAAAAAAATAAAAAATTTGTGAAAAATAAATAAATAAATTAAATCAATTTTTTTTTAAAACACAAAACACTCAAGATACACTGTATGCGTCAGGAATATGCTGGAGTCAAGGATAATGGCGGATGGATGGAGAGGGGTTCAGAGCTGGTGAGGAGAGGGTTGGGGGGGGGGGCATTGTATATTGTGGTACAACTGTGGTTTAAACATCACACCAATGAAACGAATCAGTCCTCTGCAGTCTTGCTTGAGTGGAACTGGGCAAGTGCCATGTAACCCATGTAAAAAGAATAAAACTGGTGCCTAACTGTCACTCATCCAGAGGTAAAACTGCATGTTCCTTGTAATTAACTCGTGTCAAAATACATGTACACTCTGTCAACGTCTCACCTCGTCGGAAACTCCCACATACTTCTGCTGTGTACTCATCATCAAGTTTCTTGATTTCCTTAAGCGCAAGATCCTGTTTCACACACACACACACACACACACACACACACACACACACACACAGAGGAACAGGTATAATCATCACAGGTAATGCAATTTTACAGAGTACCTGTAACACTGTTCAGTACACCTGAATATTTTCGAAAGGCCAAAACATTATGTTAGTAACAGAAGTAATTATGGTAAAAAACAAAAGGAGTCCAAAATCAGTCAAAAGTGCATATTACTGTCATCAAATTGCACACACAACAACCAGGTCCAAAATAAAATCATACTACAGGGTTACAGGCACTTGTCTTCTGCAGCTTTCACGATACAAGTGCTTTGTAGGTGCAGCTGCACCTAGCCCCTTCACCCAAGTCTTTCAACGCCTACTCTAAACAGGATTGTCAATGAATAATTATTTTATCTGAACATCTTGGTGTGTATGTACTTGCATTTGTACGCAGGAGGAATGAGGATTGACAACACAATGTTGTACTTGTTAATTCAATTGTTGAATTACACTTCTTTTAAAATCAAAATGTTTAAATAAAATATTTGAGAAAAAAAATGGAGGAAAGATAAGCATCTGAATAAACGTTTGGGTGCATTTGCAACAATGAAATACGGTGAACCAGAGACATAGATATGTATCTATGTCTCTGGGTGAACTAAAGGTTTATCAGTAGAACTGGATTTCACGTGGGTGGAGTGTTTACACCTCCCCCTCCCTGTGTCCAAACACAAGGATGTAAGTACATGTACGTGGACTCTGGGAAGAGTTATATTTACAACTGTGTGGGTAGCCGCATCAAGCCAAGAGCTTATCAGGGGGGTGACAGAAGTGCAAGATAACATTAGGGGGGAGTTCCTAAGTGACATGAGGATATAAATTGTCAGGAGCGGCATGTAGGTGAGACAGCAGTACGCATGACAACCCTCGTCACCCTCCTACGCACGCCCCCCCCCCCCTACACCCACCCCCTACCCCCACTGCACTCCCCAAACCAAAACGCCCTTCTCCCCTCATGCACATCCATACCCCTGAGGTCAGCCTTTCTAGCGTCACACACACACACACACACACACACACACACACACACACACACATCGTAAAGGATTTTTTCTTGTATAAATACAAATGTACTAATGTACTATATTAACACCCCAACACACATTTCAGTTATCTCTTGGAACTTTACAGTTCAGTGTTGCTGGTTTGTTGTTGTTGTTGTTTCCTGCCAAAGAGGCGTGTAGTCCAAAATAATACGCAATAATGCAGTACAAGTACGATAAAACCCACCCTACAAAACCGTAACCTAGCTCTCCTCACATAAAAATCTCATTCAAACCAGTGAGAAGATTCAGTGACCTCAGGACAGCAAAGAAATAAACAAAGTATACATAAACCCTTTGCTCCAACAGGGTGACAGCTACATTGGCCCTGGGGAAGCAGGGTGAGTTGGGTGAAAGAGCCTGCGACCTCAAAAGGTTTTGTTTGTATCCGGTAACATATACCTGGTGAAAGCGGCATTAACAGTAACCTTATAGTAGTAATAAAGACTCTAGGGGCCAGGTGCTTAAATCCCTAAAGAGTTCCCATACAGCAAGCAGGATATATATACACGTATGCCTCCTCCGCAGACAAATAAAGCTGTCACGGTCCAGTGAATACGGCGTGCCTGTTGCAAAGAAGGAACCTGTATTTGGGTTACACTCCTTAAATCTGACTCTGCTCCAGTGAACGTCTAAAGACTTACTGTGGTTTGCGGACACAGCACAAGCTTTTTCTGTGAGTGTGCATTCACCCTTTGAGAGTTCCGGGAGTTATTTTTACCAGATGAAAACATTTTCCAGCCCACCAGTATCCTACACCTTCATGGTTTACTGCCTATAGCTTTGATTTCCAAACAAATGAAATTTTGATATGTTAATAAGAGCCTGCTTAATTTAACCATTACTACAAGTCCTACGGGAGTAGAAACATTAAGAATCAATCAATCAAGAATCAATCAATCTTTTCAATCTGGTACCAAAAAATAAATAAATAAATAAATAATGTACATGAGAACGCTCAGTCTGGATAACATTTTTTTTTAAAACATTTATTCTAGCTGTTACTGTAGTTTACTAACAATCATGCACCCATTCCCCAAAAAACAAATTTCTCCAAGAGACAATTAAGTTCATTGAACTGAATCGAATAGGAATTGAACTGAATATACATGTTAGTATATATAACTGACATTTGGTCTGGCCAGGATCCATGTAGATGGGCATCAACCTCTGTGTGATCTGGCAATATGCCAAATAAGACATGCCTTATCTATTTATAACATTTGGGGGATACCAGTAATGGGATCACAGTAGGTTTGAGTTTTCTTTCTTGGCATTCCAGCAGAGTAACAAGGAAGTACGTACGCCACTGCCAACCAATCTCTCACACGCAAACTTAAGTCTGAAAGAACCAGGTAGTAATAAAGCCAGAGTGAATGAGGAATGAGTGAGTAAATTGAAACACATGCTACCACCTGTAAGTACTGGTTTACCTGCTAGCCAACCTGCACTTACTGATAAGCGAAACAACAGTAGCAAAATTGGCAACAGAGGGCAGCCTGATAACCCGCTCCTCTCCCTGCACCCCCTACACCCCTCCTAATCTCTCTATCTCCCTCAGACGTGGAGACTGGTAAAGTGTCATATTTCTAAAAACTGTAATCAAAGTACTTGTTGGAATGCAGGGTCAAAATTCCACAATGAATATTCAACACACACAAAAAAAAGAATCAGGTTTCTTCAGCTGTGAAAGTGATACGTACAACACATAAGACGACACACTGTACTGTTAAGAGTTACAGTCATGATCATACACATATAAATACATGTCTATGTGTGTGTGTGTGTGTGTGTGTGTGTGTGTGTGTGTGTGTGTGTGTGTGTGTGTGTGTGTGTGTGTGTGTGAGTGCGCACATGCTGAAGTCTGTGTATATTTGCTGGTTGGAACAGAAGGCATGACATACACTACTACATGTATCATTATGCATCCATTACCTTCAGTTGAAGCATTTCTTCTCTTGGTATTCTTTTCTCAAAGTCCTCAAAATGCCTGAAATTTGTATACACCTAATTACAGCTGAGCAGCACTATGTACAAATAAGACAATGGAATGTCTGTGTTAAATTTGTTATCTTCTCAGTTTCCACTGCAGTATCAAAACAAAGATAAATGCCAGGTAGACTCGCTAATTTTTTTTTTTTTTTTTTTTTTTGTCAGGCAGCAAAGCTTCTGGGGGCAATTAAGTTCCGCAATGAACACTGAGTAGCATATGAATCAGCAAACATATACAGGTGACTGCCGTTGCCATTTCCATGAAATCTGGTCAGGGCTGCACATATCCGTATGAACTATAACAGGACAAATAACCTAGCTGACAATAAAAGTACAGCACATTAAATTTTGTCCTGAATATTGTGTGCTGTGGTGCAGAAGGGTGGGGTGGGTGTCTGGGGGTTTAACGTCCTTTTCCACCACATAGGGTGATATCAAACACGGGGCAACGATGAAAAAAACAGCACAAATATTTGGCCCCAGCCGGCTGTGGTGCAGAAAGAACAGAACAAATGTCTGTCTTATCAAGAAACTAACTTGACGTTAAAAACTTGAACTGGTCAATTACTGATGTCCCACACAGATATGAAGCCCTGTCTAGTGATTGAATTGCAGTACAGTGTACTTGTCTACGTTATAGTTGCTTGAGATAGCTGAGCTATCCACATGCAACATTGTAATGAAACACCAATCAACACAGGCACCCAATTTGTCTGGCAAGAGTCGTTCACACTGATAGCATCCACTGGAATAAGCCAATTCCTACATATGTGCATTTATGGGTGCTGAAATGGGTTACATTATAACCAGATAAGAGAGTCAATACTTTACATAGTTTGTCCGCAATAGAGATACAGTTGATTGCAGTTTTATGAATTTGTAAAAGGGAAAGAGAAAAAAATAAGTACATGTACTCCCAAGTGTACGGAACACATCGATAAAATACACAAACATAATGTGTCACTTACTTCAAGCCAATTTTCTGGTGATGATTCAGTTTATCAGGATGCTTTCGCAGGTCTGAAACACACACACACACACACGCACACACACACACACACACACACACACACACACACACACACACTCCATGTGGCTGTTGCTTGCACAAAAAAGTTGTTTTAAATATATAATTGCTGCTACCATATAATTCTCATACATATGGGACAATAAGGTAGTATCGATTTGAAATAGATTTAGATGCTTGGTATTTTTCAATTTGACACGAGTATCTCTTTTCCTTGTGTTTAGAAAAAAAAATCTGACCTATCTTTAAACACATGACATATACATGCATGCACCACATACATCCATACCAGTTATACTGAAAACCTTTCGCATTATGCATTAGCCTGTATAAAAGCACATCATTTTGTACTGGCTTCACATCACATTATGTTCAACTGTACATGTCCAACCTTCAATACTTGTTATCCCTTCTGCAACCAGTTTCTGTGCATTTGCAGGGCTGAAAAGGAAAAACAGAGCACTGTTAGTAACAGCAAATGAAATAATACACAAGGGAGCCAAAAATATGACTCTATGCACAAACCACGACTGCTACCTAAAACATGTTCACCATGCTCACAAAATTAACAGTACCTGACAAAACTTGTCAATTAAGATACATCAATAATTTATAGGAACTCCGAACTGCTTCATACAATTAGTGAAACCAACAGGTCAAATCTCACACACCCACAACCAGCCCCCCCCCCCCCCCCCTCCACACACACACACACACACACACACACACACACACACACACACACACATGCTCATTTACAGTGTCATTTCCCCTAACTCACCCAATTCCTGTCACTTTTGTCAATTCGTTAATGGCCATATTAGTATCGTCTGCTCGAATCTGAAACAAGCAAAAGTGGGACATGTCAATTTTCTACAGCTGACACACCTCCAATCACAATCCCCAGCAGTACTAGCGACTGGTCTGTTAATAATAATATCTATGATCAGTACGAAAAAGGGAATACTTTACCTTTTCCAATTTTTCTAGCTTGCCGGTTTTAATAAACTCGTCAATCTTCTTGGCTATTTTTGCACCGACTCCTTCCTGGAAAGATAAGAATTGGTAGAACATGCGGATACATGAGTTGCACTGATGTAGCAGTGTAGAATATACTAGCCGTCTACTGTTTTCTGAATTATACTAAAATTACACATGCCACACCATATAGAACTCTTTTACCTTGTGTATCATGTGCACATTATACTCTGTTGGCCAGTGACAATTATCTGGCTGCTGCTGGAGAACAAACAAACTGCGCCATAGGAAAAGCATGACGCTCTCCGCCATGCACGTTTTCTTATGCATTGTGAAGGAGCTTTATACACATACTAAAAAAGTAAAATGGCCTGTTGTAGGTCACTAGATGTGTATACATATATAGGCATTTTTGTTCTGTTAGAGTGTTGGCAGTTAATCCCTGGTATAAAAATATCCTGACATTTGCAAATACTTGTTTGTCAGTAGGACTAAGTGGGTGGTGTTCCACTGTGACTGCTCCCCGAAGTTCCCAAATGTCACTTCTTCCAGCTCATATACCCTGAGCAATGGCTATAATGTTCACTCTTGCTGACAAAAGTTGTAATTCAATAATTTAAGACCTACATGTGTATATAACTACATGTATGTATGCATGCAGCTACCTGTGAAAATAACTTGGTATCTCACCAGTTTTTTGGCCTCGTCGCCACTTGTAATTGGAGTTGGATGCTTGGCTATGACCCCAGCTGCCTTGCGGTAAGCATTGTACTTGTGCATTGCACGGCTGACATTTTTCTCATAGTTGGCTAGTTCTGACAAATATGTAAAACACACATAAAGTAAAATTCTGTTTTTCTCGCTCTCTATCGCTAGCTCTCTCATATCATTTCCATAATCAGCTCAATCTCTCTCACTCTCATCCACCATCAGCAGCTCTCTCTTTAACACACACACACACACACATATGTACACTAATACACACGTAGCACTGAAAAGCTATTGAGATTCTAGATTGGACTTCAGAATTTTTGTCTTTTTCAATTTCCTCTGGGAAGAACCTTAATAGCCCCAGCTATGTGAATTCAAAGATTCAGTGACTTGTAAAGTTTGCTATACAGCTAACTGCTGGTGACTGATCTATCATTCTATGCCTGGTTAAGATTTATGCAGAATATTGTCCGAGGCGACCAGCGTTAGTGCAGCATGTTTATAAATACATCTCAAGTTGCCACTAAACCAGCATTGATTCTACAGATTATGTTTCATGGGTACTTTTCCTGCTGGTCTATTTACTGTATCTCCCAACTGAAGCTACTTAGCATAAGTACAAGCCCAAGACTTCAAATAATGTGTTGAATGTTTTGTGTTGATTCGGCTCCATTTCTAACACATCAACGTAACTGAGTTCCGGTATCTTTGGGCATTTCGTAAAAACAACCCTTCCGTATTAAGTTAATATCTGTATTTTACCCATGAGGAAATCACTGAAGGCAGCGTTAGGGTTAGAAGACGGATCTGGGCCTTTTCTTTTACTCATGGTGGAATTTCTGTAGCGTTGACGACAGCGTTGTCACAAAAGAAGCGTCTGCTTCAGCTCCCGTCATGCAATACGCTTTATTTCGGCCGACGATTTCCGGGGACCTGCAAAGTGCCCCGTCAAAAGGCTCATTTCACCGAAAAAAAAATAGTCACGGTCCTGATAAGTGATTAGCTTTGCTTGCTAGAGCCAAGCCAGCGAGGGCGACTTGCGTCATACTACGGGGGGTTCTCCTGATCCGGGAAGTCAGGTCAGAGGTCATGCGCATATAAGCGGCGCCCCAGAACGTGGCAAGGTATTGACAGGCCAGGACCGCGTTGTGTTTGGTGTTTGTCGGCGCTGCTACTCTCTCCTCTTCAGTTATGTGTGGTGAGTTAGAGTTTTGGTCTGGATCTTGTTGCTTTCATTGACCAGGAGAAATTTTCATTCAGTTTGTTTCAGGGCTTCGGCAAGAAACGTAACCCATTGCATAGCGGCACGCCCTCTTTTCCCCTCTCCGCTCAAAACCTCGTGTTTTAGATGTTTTTTTAGCGTAGCCCAGGTAGTAAGCACTGTACGATCGATCAGCTTAAAACGTGTGTTTGCAAATGAAACCAACGAAAGTTTTTTTTTTTTTTTTTTTGCGAATTCTCACGCCAGATCCTCAGAGTACGCAGCAGATGTAGGTGATGTGTCCTGTACAACCATCAGTGTAGCTGTGGTACGTGTAAATGTAATTCGAAAAAATATCAAGAAACAGAAATCATCATACAAGTTACCAGAATATTGTTTTCATCGTGACCTTTTCAAATTAATTTATAGAGGATTAATTGAAAAGTATTGTCCATGCAACGTACCCACAACACAGAACACTCAAGTGTAGCTGTAGAGGCTAAGCAAGCAAACTCATTTACACTCCTGTTGAAAGAGACAGGAGCTTAGTCATATAAACGTGTCCCAGTGATGCAACTCAATTCCATCAGGGAGAGTCCTAAGACACTGTCACCATGGAATGACACAGATGGTGCATGCTAGATCAGTATATAAGATGTTGCACAAATGTTCGTAGAGAGGGAGAAAGATAGAGATCAGAGTGGTTGAACAATTCAAAGTTCTAATTAATTTTTGCTGAGCTTAAGTACATGGGTTTCCCAAAGTCTGCTTGAATTGCATTTGGTTTTTAACTTTCATTCATAGTAAACATTATTTTGTTTTGTATTTTGTCATTGATTGCTTCGATCTGTTTAAATCTACAAAGTAGTTTTGTTGTTCGGGTTTTGTTGTTGTTGTTTTATTTCTAATAATGTTTGGTTTAATGGTATTGAGAAGAAACTACATGTGTGTGTGTGTGGTGGGAGGAAGGGGGGGGGGGGCTGTCCTCATGCGCGTATCACAGTCACGTACCGGAATGTATATTTGCAAAAGGTTACCTGAATGATGGAACATGTAATAGTCTTAGTTAAACTCAACGTAATCAGCCTTGCTCTCAGTACACTTATTATGGTGATCTTTTGAGTAAACAGAGATGACCTTAAGAGCTCTACAGTTTGTGTCCTCATAGGCATTTTAAGTGTCCTTTGCTTGTACTTCTTGGTATCATGTAGAAAGGTTTATGGTGATCTTGTGTCAGGGCTTTGGGGTTGAAGCCTTTCCCTTCTCCTGAGGAGATATTGACTGGTGAGATTAGGTGACCGGGCCTTTGTATGGGAGACAAACTGCTGCAAACCTGTCAAGAGTTTTAGGAAATGTTTGCATCCTACTACAAAAGTGAGGTGTCATTTTCGTAGCCGGTCATGAAAGCTTCAATATGTTTCTCAGGCATACAACATTTTGGACAATTTTACATTGAATTCGCTTAACTCCTTGTTTCAAAACAGTCACTTGCAACAGACTTGCATCATGGTGGTGGTGTCCTAACGCTTGCTTTTGAAGTGAAGCCACTGCCTAAGTTAGTCTGTCTGAGAAACTATCACGATAATATTCATACAGGAAATGCCTTGGAAATTCATACAGGAAATGCATTGCACATTTAAAAAAAAAAAAAAAATGTATAGTATTTCTATGATATCAGAAGCCACAAAGTTATGAAAACAGAGCGTCTCCTCTTTCTGCAGGCAGCCTTAGAGCTTCTTGCATGCCCCCCCCCCCCCCCCCCCCCCCCCATATCATCGTGCACGCTGTTATTTTGAAGTTATTGGAAGTACATGTTCATGGTTGAGGTTTGAAACATAAGAATAGTTCTTGTTGATATTGTATGTTGAGGTGAGTTTAATCATTCTAGTGAACCTGTAGCAGTCAGATGGCTGCTTGTGTGGATATGAGGTAAGGCTGCTATCTGGGCCAAACACTGATCAATAAGAATAGCAAGTCAGTGTGCTATGCACCATGCATCACAGCCCAGTAAAACAGATACTCTGACGTATGTACACATTATACACGTAGTGAAAAGGCCACAGAAATACTGAGGGTGTCCATATCCACACACACACACACACACACACACACACACACACACACACACACACACACAGATCAATAATTCAGAAGGGTGTTAATGGCAACACAAACCACAGGAGAAACAAAAAACAAAAAACATGTACTGTATGCCATAAATCGTTTTTGCACTTAATTTAAAGGTTTAATTGGCAGGGCCACACTCGAAATTCAATGCAGTGAATCTGCTGTATACACAGCAGTCACTGTTATTGTTCACATCAGACCTCCCCCCAAGGCGTTCTTACGTCCAGTTCAGAGCCCTTGTAAGTGTAGCTAGTTCTGATGCAATGCCCAGGTGTATATGATACAGTATAGCCAGTCATTCATCTTCTGCCTAGAGCCATGGTGATGCTTTGGGGTGTACCTCTTTAGAGGTACAGGCACTGTCACTAGTGTCAGTGTCACTGTCATTTGTTATTACACTACAGGCACTGTCATTTGATAAAATAAATGAGATTCAATTTTGAGGCGAGTCTGAATCTGAGTCACCTGTGTGCAAACATATGTTTTGTGCATTATTAAGCAACTTTGGACATCACTGTTTGGCAGAAAGAGAGAGAGAGAGGGCTCTAAAAGTCTGAAGTAGAATATCATTGGCCATCTAAAACACACGGAAGTACTTTAAGTGTACAATATGCTGTTGGTGTTACCGGTGATTACTCTGTGTACAAACTGGAAAAACTGTTTTGCTGTCCACCTTCAAAAACTGGTCAGTTACCAGGTGTTTGTATCTGGTGTTGGTACAAACATGTACGCTTACATTTGTGCACAGCAGTATTCACTGCGCTTTATGTTGGATCTCCACAAGAGTGTGGTACTAGGAGGTGTGGTTTACCTCAGGGAAACATTTGCATGATGATCGATTCCTGATCTGTAAAATGTTTCTGTTTTGGTTTGTTTTTTTTCAGGAATTTTTGCATACTTAAACTTCCTGGTGCCTGCCACCCGGCGGGAGATCATTGAAATCCTCATCAATGGCTTGAAGCGTATGGAATACAGAGGATATGACTCTGCAGGTAAAATTCAGCAGTTCATTCAGTTGTTCTGTTTAGACAAAGAATAAATGTAATCAGTAGTCTATTGTCAATAGGTCTGCGATAGATATATATATATACTGGTAACTTAGGATTCTCACCTGCCCCTTCATGTGGTATGAATGTTTACATGATGGAGCTTGCTTGCTCTGGCATGATTTGAGAGGTTGGTGTTATATATTTATTTATTTATTTTATCTTGTTTGCAGGGCTTGCTATTGAAGGAACCACGAAGGAACATGACCTACAGCTCATCAAACAGACCGGCAAAGTTGCTGCCTTGGAAGAGGCAGTCAGATGTAAGAAATAGTCTTCCTTGTCATAACAAAATAATGCGCAGTGACGCCCGTCTTAAAACGATCATTCTTACTGTGAAAAAAAAGAAAAGATGTCCAGGCATAATAATGGTCGATTAAAAAGAAAAAAGAAAAAAAAAAAGAGGAGAACTACTCATTGCCTTTGGCAATAACACTTACATGCAGCTGCTCAGTTATAAGGATGGTCTCCAGATGGACAGATTAGATTGGTAATAGATAGGCTTGGTAATTGTGTTTAGTCCTTTTTCTTTCAGCTTGACAATTTTTTCATGGAAAGATAAGTCCTACAAGTGACTAACAAGGGTGCTTGTTTTGGGTCAGTTTGTTCATTCTAATTTTGATGGCACTTTTTCATTGTGTGGCACACTTGCTCATGTGTCCACAGTGACAGCGGATCTGGAGCTGGATCATGAACTCCAGTGCCACCTGGGTATCGCCCACACCCGTTGGGCTACACATGGAGAGCCAAGCCCCGCCAACAGTCATCCTCATCGCTCAGACCCCACTGCAGGTCAGTCATCATGTTTTTCTGCTGCTGCTCAGAGGCCCTCTGATGAACTGATTTTGACAAAAGACTTAGTCAACCATGTATACATTACCAGTGACATAGGTTCACAATGTTCTATCTGTTTATTGGTTAATTTCTCAACTAATATTTGCAGTGTTGTGTGCCAGTCTCCATCCTATTCTGCGACATAACCAAGTGCCAATGCTTGTTGGGGTTGTATTTTTGTTAGAGGTGTACGGGGTCATGCAAGGCTTTGTTCGTGTGTTCCTGTGCTTTCAACAGTGATGTGTTGTTCAGAGTAAAGCAGCACTCAAACATATGATACAGCTGGTCTATTGAATGTTCACACACACACACACACACACACACACACACACACACACACACACACACACACACACACACACACACTACCACCACCACCATTTCCAGTTTTAAAAAAAATGACGACAAAAAACCCAGAAAAAACC
Organism: Batillaria attramentaria; assembly: GCA_018292915.2. NCBI lineage: Eukaryota > Metazoa > Mollusca > Gastropoda > Batillariidae > Batillaria > Batillaria attramentaria. The sequence continues at coordinate 4,865,235 of JACVVK020000006.1, read as the reverse complement.
CAGCCTGGTTTGTGATTACATGTTGCTGTGGTGTAATTTATATCCCTTTGCTTACAAATACATACAGTAAGGTGCTTTAATTTTCTTCACAGAATTTGTCTTGGTACACAATGGCATCATCACAAACTACAAAGATATCAAGTCTTTCATGGTAAGTTTTAGTTGATATCTTCTGTCCATATTGTGTAATAATGTCACTTTTCACTGCACATGGGAACATGTGTTACAGACCATAGTTCACTTGTGCAAGTAAAAGCAAACTTGAAAGATGGATTAGTTTTCATTCTGAAAAACAACACCTGTAACATCATTTTGCACAAATTTGCATTGTCTTTGTCTTGGGACAAAACAGTAACTGTTTAGCGGTGTGTTTTTTCTACTGATGTTGATAACTGTTTCTGTGCATTGTTTCACAGTATGAGTATTGTAGTCGGGCATGTTTAATGTCTTTTTGTTCTGTTCTTTACAGGAAAAACATGGCGTAAGAAAGTGGGAGTCGGAAACAGACACTGAGGTGATAGCCAAGCTTCTGAAACATGTGTATGACACAACCAAGGACAAAAATTTGTCCTTCAGAGAGATCGTTGAGCTCACAATTCAGCAGCTGGTAAGTTGACACACACAAAAGTCAGTGGTAATGCAGTTACTTACCCAAGTACCAGTGTGAGTAGTGATGGTGACACCAGTATGGGTGTGTTTTGGAGAAGCTGTGGTGTGTCCTTCTGTTGATTATAGGCTAGTAAAACATGGAGAAGTGCATGCTTACCACACACACAAAAAAAATGAGGCTTCTTGAATAAACAGATGAAATAGTCTGGGTTTGAATGGCGTTGAACAGTTTCATGAGTGCAAGAACTTTTGTCATCAAAACAGATTTTGGTCATGGTAGTATGTTTTGTTCCTTTATGTTTCAATGAATTTTATGTAAGCTTCTAGTGTTTTTGTCAGCTTGCAGTTTTTATGATAGTATTGCAACTGTCATGGAAGGGCAGGTCAATCTCAGTGCTTTTTTTTTTTTTTTTTTTTAATCAGACTATCATAACACCTCTACTTTGCATTACACACTTTTCCTTCTTTGGGATAATACTATTAATAGACCATTTTAAGCCCTGTTTAATTAATATTCCCCCCACCCCCAAAACAAAACAAAACACACACACACACACACACACACACACACACACACACACACACACACACACACACACACACACACACACACAACAACAACAACAACAACAACAACAACAACAACAGGAAACAACAACCAAAAAACAAAACAAAAACCTTGTCACCAAAAGATGGAAAGGTACATCCAGTGAAAAAGGAAGGAGGCCACTGGACCACCAGGGGTAAGTTACTTCGGTTTCGAATACATCACAGGAGAGAACATTCACGCCCACAGATCTCTAGCAGCCACACGCTAAATGCTGGGGATTCCTCTTGAGTTTGATGACCTCAGGAGCCGAACCTCAGCTGCTCGGCAGTATCGCGTCTTAAACGTCAGCAATGTTCAAACACCGCTGTAGAGTGTTTAAGCTGCACAAACATCAAAAGTGGAGAAACGGTGGACAAGAAAGAGGGGAAGCGAAGAAAAAAAGGCTGTGCAGGAAATGCCTTGTTTTAATGTTGGCCTGGTTTTTTGCATTAGCTGCTGCCATTTTGTCTCTCTTTTAAGCTTTACCCTGTGCATTTTCCGTCCCCAGAGAAACAATTTGTTATATGTTTATTAAGGGTAAATACACGGTAGCTAGCTGTCTGGGACAGTGGCTTTGGAAAAGTTACACTGACCCGGTTTGCCATGACCTAGTCTACAAAATGTAACAATCTTTCTACAGCAGAGACACATAGAATTCATGTCTCTGAACTAGAACAGCTGTTTGCACTTGTGTGAACACTTCAGAGTAAAGTATACAAGGTTTTCACACAGCTGAATCCTAAGCTCTTATCAAAAGAGACGAGAATGGGTTAAATTTTCTCAGAAATTATGGTTCTCTTAAGAGACAAGAAAGTTTTTTTTATTGTTGTCGTTTTTTCAGAAAGTGTGGTCACACCTTTCTGTTTTCTGTCACAAATGCCTGTGACTAAAAATAAAATCTTGGTAATGTTCAGCTTTCAACCTTCATGTGCTGACTCAATGACTGGAGACTTCTACAAGCCCAGTTCGTAGGGCCTGTAATTACAGTAAGACTTCAGCAATGCCGGATATACAGAGATCCAATCAGTCGCTACCTTTACCTTTACTCTTGTGTGCCTTTGACACGTTCAGCATTAAGGGATAGGGGTAGATCCTCCTAGTCACAGGGATCAGTTTTCTTCTTAAGAACCCTATTCGTGATCTGGTCTTACCGGTATCCCTAGAATAAGGTTACGCATGACATACTCTTGAGTATTAGCCAGTTAAAATCTCATTCAGCATTGTTATTTTGCCTGCCGCAAGCACGCCTCTTGACTTTTCTGGGTAACCTGTTTTTATATCCTGCTTTTTGTGGCAATCCCCAGTTCTAGTTAGGTACTCCAGATGGGGAAACGTTGGCTGTAAAAGAGCAGTCAGAACACGTTTTGAAACTCTAAACCAGGGTGCTGAGTTAGAGTATACATTTTCTTCAGTTCGCCGAATAAGTCTGACATCCGTTTGGCTGAAACAATGAGAGCAGTCTGACATCAGTGCTGGTCATGAAAATGCATGTGCATAATTCGAACTAACTGTTATCTTCACAAGAAGTTAAAACAATGATGTGCCAGGTTTTTTGTTGGTTTTTTCCAGTCCCACTGTCCATGCCAATCCCATCACACACACACACATGCACATGCACACACACACACACACACACACACATGCACACACACACGCACATGCACACACACACCTTGAACATCCCCACTTCTTTCCATGCATGGACAACTCACCTGATATTTCTTTTTATCTTGGATCGTACATGGAGGGTGCCATAGGTTAATTTGAAAACAGCTTCAGGTATATCATGTTGGATGAATGCTTGTCTGATGTTTCACAGTATCTCAGGTTACTAGCCTTGCTCCTTTCTCAGTACAAGTACCAGTGGTGCGAATGTAATTTCCCCAGTAAATCACGTCTTGGCCATGGCGCTCCTTTTATACTGGTGTCACTTCTGACAATAGCCTGTTCCACAGCACTTGTGGAATAAGGGTCTGCTCTTTGTCCAGTACTGCTTTATTGCTTGGTTGTAGCCAGGCAAATCGCCATGATCAGAATTTCAATGGCAGTTGATTGGTCAAAGAATGTCTGATGAAAGTGAATGTGTTGCTTATCCTGACACTCTCTCTCTCTCTCCCCTTCTCTCGGGGAGCCGGTATAGCGGAATGGTAGAGCGTTGGACTCTCAATGCTCAGGTCGTGAGTTCGAATCTCAGCTAGGGCCAAATATTTGTGCGTGTGCTTTTATCATTGCCCTCTATTTGATATCACCCTTACGTGATGGAAAAGGATTCCCTAAACTTAAATTCTCAAACACCCACCCATCCTCTCTCTCTCTGGAATTGTTTATGGATATTAATGCAAGTGGGTGAAATGCCTTGGTCTTGCAAAATGGGTTGATACACTACACTCTGATTCTGCATACAACAAAGTCTCTCACAGAGAAAAGGTTGAGGTATTTCCTTGTACATGTACTCACACTACCATGAGGTGGACCTGTGCCACGCTGCATGGTCAGCCCACTGAGCTGTTTAAGGCAACAGGTGCAGTTGCTGATAGTTTAGATAGGCAGTACTGATCAGCACACGTTTCATACTTTTTTGCGCCCTCGCTTTGATTGCTTTTATCGGCAAAATTAACACATTTCCCTGTTGTTTTGATGGGGTGACTGTCTGCTTGATTGATAGTGTGTGTGTGTTTGTGTGTGTGTGTGTGTGTGTGTGTGTGAGAGAGAGAGAGAGAGAGAGATGATAATGATGATGAAACATGATGTTTATAAGGATAATTATTGTAGGCATCTCTGCCTATCTTACAAGAAGTCCTCACTACATTCTACAATAATAAAGAAGCAGAATACGAACATAATCTGCAAAGATTAACTATGTAGGCTGCCAAAAAAGTGGGAAAAAACGCACAAATAAACAAGCAAGATACAGGTCACAGTAAACCGTGGTGGCCAAGCAGGATCAAATAAGGTGAGAGAGAGAGAGCAGAGTGCCTCAAATTGAATATTTTTATTTATTGTCACATTTAAACATTGTCAGACTACTGCAGAAGAGAAATTTCTGTTTTAATAATGGACAATGAAGATATTGTATTGTGCTGTATTTTCCTCCAGCAAAATTTGATTACATACACAACTAAAAATGTTTCTATCTTTCCAGGAGGGCGCTTTTGCCATAGCTGTTATGAGCAAACACTTCCCTGGGGAGATTGTGGCAACCAGGTATGCCTTATATTTATTTATTTATTGTGTTGTTTGGGGGGCGGGGGGTAATATCATTGTCACATTATTTTGCTGTAGTAGTACAAGATTTGATAGAATTGAATGGACCATCAGCACAAAAGTTATTGACAGAAGATTCAGCCGACCACCTGTTACCTATTCACTATGTTACGCACCATTTAAGTCAAACACAGCACTCCATGTGTTCAAGCTAGAATAGTCTTCTTTTGATTATGTTGCTGGTTGGAGTCTTTAGTAGGGAATGGGATGGGGGAGGGGAGGATGTGGGGGGGGGGGGGGGGGGGCGGAGGGGGTGCGTAGTGGTCAGTTACGGGTATTCATACATGATAACACACAGGACAAACTGTTTCTTCCTGCAGCAAATGACAGCTGTGCTATGTCAGTACATTCGCAGCAGATGTTTGTTGGTTTTGCCTGCTGAACAGGAAGCCTGTGAAGCTTAGTGTTGTCTGTACCATCCCTGCAAGTACATGTACTCACACACCACTCATGCACACACACAAAAACTTGTGCGCATACACACACACACACCCACAGAGAGCATTTGTGTTTGATAATGCATGTGGTATGGCTCAGTTGGTATAGTTCACCTGTTATAGGGTGCAAATGTATCCCAGGTATATGCAGGGGAGCAAAAGTACTCCAGCTCTCAGCTCAGTTGGGCGATTGTATCCCACCCGGCAGTCCAGTCAGCTCTGGCGTTATTTCCATGCTGCTAGTATTTTCATCAAAAGGCTTGTTTTCGGAAAGGAAATACTAATCACAACAGATGCTATACACTCACATATATCTTCACCACCTGATGGCTACATTCATTCAATGCTTTTGTTTAAGTTACATCCATGAAACGAAGTTAGCTGTCACGTAACTTGAATTTGCGAGACCCAGATCTAGGATACATAAATTTTGCACCCCGTCCCACACAGCTGGGGTACATTTGCACCCCCTGCTAAAGACTGGCATACATTTGCACCCCATAACATGCGAACTATACCAACTGAGCTGTAGTATGCAATAAAACTACAAGGAACTAGGAGTAGGACCATCATGAGATAAGATAACAAGGTTTCTCAGGACTGGCAGTTTCTGGCGGGAAAAAAATAAAGGAAGCTTGCACTGGGCTTATGTGCATTGTCAGCTCGTGCAATTTTGTAATCTAATACCTGTGTCAGGGTCACCTCAGGGGTACAGTATCAGTATCAGTCAGGTTTTTAAAGTCAGATCACCTGTGTCTGGCTTTTCAGGCCCCTTAATTATGTACAGTAATTGCAGGCCTTTGGCAGACTTAGAAAAATGTGTGTTATATTTCTAACCCACTTGGCTGCTGTTCATGAAAAAAGGAAACATTCAGAGTCCCATTTGTTATGTTATGCTCTACATGTACTACAGGTACTCATATGAATGACATATGTCTATCCCCTTGTGTTACTTTTTTTTTTTTTTTTTTTGGGGGGGGGGGGGGGGATTTGTGAGAGTCCACACTCCACTATTTTTGTGTGTTTTTATTAGTATAGAGTTTGTGTGTGTAGTTTTCTTGTCGTTAAGTGTACTTGTTTGTTTGTCGCTGTTTGTGTGTTGTTGTTTTAACAGTGTGGGTTTTTTTTGTCTTTTTTGTGCGTGTGTGTTTGTTTTGGTGTGTCTTGTTTGCATTGTCTTTCGTGTGTATATGTGGGGGGGGGGGGGGGGGGGTAGGGGGAAGAGTTGTTATTTGTTCTGGATTTTTTGGATACGTTTGATGGTTTTAGTTTGTTAAAAGTGAAAACTTGCATAGACATAAGTTACAAAATTGGTCTTTCCCCAGACGTGGCAGTCCACTAGTGGTGGGTGTGAAGAGCAAAGCCAAGCTGACCACTGACGCCATCCCTGTTCTCTACAGTAAAGGTGAGGGACTGAAGTGTGTTTTATATGTATATATACACACGTCTGCTTTTATTTTTTCATTGACCATCAGACACCTGACTCATCGCATTTGACACACCTTTAGCCTTTGGACCATTGCTTAAGACAAAAAACTGGAGGCATTCTTCAAAACCTTGTCACACCCCTCTGTCTAGTTTAAAAAAAAAAAAAAAAAAAAAATTGTTGGCTTCATCGAATGCACATTTGGGTTTCCCTTTCTGTCAGTGTTGTGTACGTAAGTGGCTTGCCCCCTGTTGGTCCTTTTCGTGGTGATGTTTTATTTCTTATTGTGCCTGTCTAGTGAAAGGTGTCATACCAGGATTATTTATCACATAAATGCACCTTTCCTTCTTTTAAATTGCACATCCATGTCATCTTTTATTGTGAGGTCTTGCTGACTGAGATCCCATAAAATATCCAATTCATCGACGTAATGGGCATTCAGTGTACAATGTGCCTTCTTTGGACACTCAGTGAAACTACTTTTAAAAAGTAGTGTAGAAAAAAGGTAAGAGACGTTCTCAGCAGGTGTGTCCACATTGTCAGGGTAATTTAATTTCTGTGTTATCTTTGGCTACATAAATTCTGACATTGTGAAAACCCTCAGGGCTGAAGAGTTTTGTGTTATAGAATTGGAAATGCTAAAGGAATGATTAAATAATGTGCAAAAATTTTAGTGGCAATAGCTAAATTAGCACAGATATGCCAAGAAATTTGCACTTAAATAATACGTGATATACTGCCTTTCAGTGCTTTTTTCCACCCACCTGCACACATAGTTCAGTTGGTATGCTGCCCATGCTTTTGGCTTCTTTTTATGGCAGTTAATGATTTGATTAGCAATGTTGTGTTTGCATTCTTTCCTTCTGATGGACAGTGGTGTTAGGAGAGGCAACAGTAGACTGTAACAAAAAGGTCATGTGGAGAAGTTTTGCAGGTGCATTTTCAGAGGTGTGATAGTTTTCATATAAGTTTTTATGAAGTTCATTCAGGTCATGTGCAAAACCAGTTTCCCAGCAGTTCAGATCTCCTCAGTGAGTGGTTCTCAGTGTTCATTGTGGATTTCACTTGCACATTCTCGGTCATTTTCCCCTTCAGATCTCCACACTCTATCATGTCTTATGGGCAGCGGCTCCACTTGTGTCCTTAGTACCACATACATACATTGTACATCTGTGTTTGCACATTTGCTATCATCTTTTGTAACATTGCCAACATGTAAATACTGTAAATATATTTTAATCAAATGTAAAATAGTGTATACAGTGTGTCACTAACTCATTGCCTCTTTAGTGTGCATCAGCCTTTGATTTTTATCATTACTCTGCCTTTATTCAGCATGTGCAGTATGAAATTTGCTGCTTAGTGATTTAATTATGCATGCCAGAGGAAAAAAAGTTTTTTGGTACATTGAGTTCCTTAACCATTTATCAGCATGTCATCGTTTGTTCTACTTTTCCTTGTATGTCTCTATATTGTAAGACATTTCTCACAGAGATTGGGTTTTGCAAAATTATATTTTGTTTGTGTTTTTGATTAATTTTATATTTTGTATGGGTTTTTCTTTGTTTGTTTGTTTGTTTATTGTTGTTTTGTTCTCATACTACTAGTGTTTGGCTTAACGTGTTTATGATTTTCCTTTGTTTTTCATTCTCATGCATGAAGTTTCCAAGGAGTACTCTGAAGGTAGACTCAAGCCTCAAGATATTTGCAATTCATAGCAGTATCAGTCCTCCAGCAAATATTTGCATACATTCTCTACAAGTAAAGCATGGCTTCTTTACTCTTAACGCTGCGTTCAGAGCTCAGACTGGGCATCTGTGGATTTCCCAGTGCTTGCCTTTTTTTAGTTCTAATGGCTTCTGCAGGCTTCAGCAAGTGTCAAACATTGGTTTTAAAAGTTGAAGGTCTTGAAACTTGCCTGGAAGTGGCTGGTTTGAAGGTTGAAAGAAATTGTGGGTGTAGGTGTGTGCGCATCAGCATGGGACAGTCTCTGTACGGTTGTGTGTGTGTGTGTGTGTGTGTGTGTGTGTGTGTGTGTGTGTGTCTTGAAGGGCTGAGAGAAGTTTGGGTGTTGGTACATGTAAGTGTGTATTTGCATCTGGCTGCCTCTGTGTGTGTGTGTGTGTGTGTGTGTGTGTGTGTGTGTGTCCTGAAGGGCTGAAAGAAGTTTGGGTGTTGGTACATGTAAGTGTGTATTTGCATCTGGCTGCCTCTGTGTGTGTGTGTGTGTGTGTGTGTGTGTGTGTGTGTGTGTGTGTGTGTGTGTGTGTGTGCATGTTTGCACGCATGTGTGTTTGTGTGATAGAGAGAGAGAGGGGTGGACACTAAGCATGCATGAGTTGCTGTTTGGATTGTGGTGGTGAATTAGACAAGTTCAGCAAAGCAGGTGTATCACAGTACATCTAGTACCCTGATGAACTGCACAAACAGGGTTGCAGTTTGGATGAGTGAGCAGATGCTGTGCTAAGTTTGGCTCTGCCAATTATAGTGTTTCAACAACAACAACAAAATTAATTACTGGTAATTTCTTTTAAAAATGATAAATCACGCACAGTATATCGGAGTGTGCACCTACATTAAGACCCATTTGCCCCCAGTCAACCTCCAACACCATCAGAGAAAAAAACAAAATTATCTACCAGGAAGTACTTGTGAGACAATCCTCAGTTTATTTTGAAAACACTCCAGAGTCAACTGCTTGTACATGTCTGTACAAACACCTCAAGACAGTGTCCCACCAGTGTACACTATCAGTAACAGTTTGCGTTTTCTCATGATTTCTTTCCTTCAAAAATTGTATCGTGAAACATATGGGACAGAATTAGATTGAATCAAAATAACACCAGAAATTTCTGCAAATGTATTTGATGTTTTTCTGTATCCTTTTTTTTTTTTTTTTTTTTTTCTCATTGCTTCTGTTCTGCCAGTCAACCTTGTTGCAATGCACAGGTACTTGTAAATAACTCATTAGTTGTAGCATGGCTTAATTCTGGTTTTCATCAGATTAGAAAATTTTCTTAGAAATTGGGTTGAACCTGCGATTCTGATAAAGTCAGCACTCGTGCACTTAAAAAGGAGGAGGGGGACACAAAAATAACAACAAAAACCAACACCAACAAACAGAGTTTTCATTGAAGCCCAAAGATGACACAGTGATAGTGCTAAATGAGTTGATTAAACAAGGTTGGCTGCGGTCAGCTCACGCGGAACTAACACTTGCTTGCATGTTGAGTGCATTGTGTGGTAGTTTTTCTCCCAACTAACAATACTTATGTGTGCTTTGTCAGAGCTCCAACTGACTGAAGTTTGTTTGATGTGACGATTTTTTTTTTTTTTTTTTTTGCTACATGTTGATGCATTTTAACAGTTCATATTCACCAGTTTGTAATTTCGCTGTTCATATTACAACCACCCTACCCCACCCCCCCACCCCCACCTTTTAATGATAAAATAATCAACACCAGATATACTTTTTAATACTGGTCACCTTTCTGATTCAGCCGCAGAACATAGCTGTTAAACTGGTCAGGGTGTTCGGTTTATACATTATCATTTTTCAGTTTGTTGCCACTGGCTTTTCCGTGGGGTGGGGAGGGAGTTGTGTTGTTGTTTTTTGTTGTTGGTAGGTTTTTGGGTTTGTTTTTTGTTGGTTTGTTTTGTTGTTTTTTAATTGGTGGGTTTTTATTGTTTTTGGGTTTTTTTCCATGGGGGGTGGGGGTGGTTCGTTGGTTTGTTTTTGTTTTGTTGGTTTTTTGTTTGTTTTTTGGGGGGGAGTGGGGGAGAGGAGGGGGGGGGGCTTTCATGAGCTTGCACACCAGGAAATTTGACCGCGGTTGGTAAGTGGTGTTTGTACCACGCCTTTTTAACCTCATCCCTGTAATGTACTCTAGTGACCATATACATAACCACATACATCATTCTCAAAGCATTGAAACGGTGTTTTTTGTGTGTGTGTGTTTTTTTTTTTATTAATAACATTGAAGTTTAATGCAAAGCTGAACGCCAAACGTTATGCCACCTTTCAGTCAACTCAGAGACACGACTTCAGTCTCACAAACCGTTTAACGCTTGTATGAGCCCCGCATTTATCACGCAACCCCCAGGTCGTATTGCAGCAGCTGTGTTAGCCATGGGCTGTGTTGCGGCCATTTCACTCGTCCAAATATCGACCCAGCCAGTTACAAACACACTTGGGTTTGTAGGTGTACGCGTCAATACTCGAAAACCAGATTTCCTTTTTATGGGCTAGGGAGTTGCTTCCAAAAGTTTCCTTTCAACTGGGGCCCGGTTATGCGGTTCAGTTCACAGGACACAAAACCCTTTTAGAAAACTTGCTAGGTGTGGTTTTTAATGTCGGTACTTGCACTCATGGAAACCGGGGGGGTACAGGAGCTTATTTAGTGCATAACTAATGCGACAGTAACTATAAAAAAAAAAAAAACAGTATGAAGCTTGTTGTTGTTGTGTACATTTTGCCATGTGTATGTGCGACTCCATAAAGCTTATGAGAGGCTTAAACCTGATGCTAAAGTCACATCAGTGAAACGATGTAATTTGTTTGTTACTGTTGTTGTTCCCTCATCTCATTATGCATAATATTTAAACCTCAGGGTCAAACGTTTTGAAAAATTAATATTTCCATTTTGAGCACCCCAAAGCCCTGCACCTAGAAATTTATTGATTAATTATATCTTTCTGTTAATTTTTATGGCAATTTTTAGAGAAATTCTAACAAAAGTATTTCATTTTCTGTAGCATAATGTTTATCTACTGTGTGATCAATACTTAAAGTTGAGCACATGTGTAAACTGTGACATAGTGCTTTTGGTCATAACAGCATGCACGGCTGTAGACAGAATCAACCACACTAAAGAAAAAAGTGAGTTCTGGTTTAAAATTAGTTTTATCAATCTTTAAAATTTCGGTTAAAAAAAAAACCAAAAAAACTTGGGGGTCAGTGATGCGTTGCCTGAGAACGCTAGGAAGCCCCATGGAATGGCCAGAGAGATGTCTGTGTCTGGTATGGGCATTCGGCATCATAGCATATGACTGGCATTTTGCAAGGTGTCTTAACGTTATCATACTTTTGTCATCTAAAGCAGCATTGGTCAGTTTGTGAGTTTGAAAAAGTTTAGTCTCATGTGTGCCATGTACAGTCAGTGCCCCGGTTATTTTTGCCAAGAGCTTGTCTTTTTGGGAATGGGCTGGTTCAGTGACAATTAATTACCACTTGATACCAGTAGCATATAGACCCATCCATGGATGCAGCTAGCGGTTTAGAAAATAAGACATCAACAGACTCTGCTGCTGACGCCAGTGTAAAAAATAAAATGGGTGCTGTTAATGCCTGTGTACATAAGGTTGGAACTAAACACGCTCAGGTTTTCTCTGTAAATAGTGTGTACTTCTCTCAGGCATTGAGCTCATGCCTGCTTTAGATCGATTGAAACAATCTGTATACATGAAAGATTCAGGTGAAGGGAAGTTCAGAACACCTGCTTTTTTTCTGTGACCTTCAGACCAGCGAGGACTTCTGACGACACCGCAGCGACCAGATGTAGATGACCTGACCGAGTACCATGCCATCGGTCCCAACAAAGAAGTGGAGTATTTCTTCGCTTCTGATGCCAGGTGAGTGTCTTGAGCTGCAGAACATGTAAAACCCATTCCAGCATCTGATTTTCCTTGTGTGAAAGATAGATGGCACTGTAATGTTCACTGTTGCTTTGTCCACCGTAGTCTTGATCTAAAAGAATGGGGTCACTGAAAAAGGCCTGTACAAATTTTGTCCTTGTCAAGATTCAAAGTCCAAAACCAGAAGCAGAGCCTTACTTTTACCCACCCGAGCCAGACCTAAACATTCCCGCCCGCCACCCCTCCCTCCCGCCCCCCCCCCTCCTCCCCACTACACCCCAGCAGCAAGTGCCTCACTCCCCACCCCTCCCACCCCACACAACCACCCACCCTTCTGCCTGCCTTCTTGTTTGGAGAGTAAATTTGTTTGCACCTATATCGGTGAAAATCATAATGTTTAATGCATCAGAGTAACTGTGTATACTGTGCTTCTGACAGCACTGCCCAAAAACCATACCCCAAGTGAACAATGAAGTGATTTGTGTTTGTTGTTTTGTTTTGTTTTGTTTTGTTTTTGTTGTTGCTTTTTTTAAAGTATTCCCTTCATTTCTTTTTTTTCTGTTCAGCCCCATCATTGAACACACCAACAAGGTGATCTTCCTGGAGGATGACGATGTCGCTGCGGTCAAGAATGGCAGCCTCACAATTCACCGCATTCACCGCCATGTGGATGATTCAACTGTGCGTGAGGTTATCACCCTCAAGATGGAAATCCAGCAGATTATGAAGGGTAAGTGTGCACTGGTAATTCGTGTCTGTTAGGTGAAAAATTAAAGATTGATTTTTTTCACTTGATAGTGGGCTTATTTAAATTTTTCATGCACTCAGCCACATGTGTTGGCAACTGAATAGTGTGTGTGTGTCTTGATAACTATATACTGTGATGTGTGTATGTGTCGCCTATGTACTGTACCTTTTATTTCTTATGTGTTTTGCACTGATACCTATGACCTGTACCTTTTTATTCTCATGTGTTTGGGTTGATACCTGTGTACCTTTTATGTGTCGTGTCTTGCGTCTGTACGCAGGTAGACAACTTTGTGTGCGTGTGTGCATGTGTGTGTAGCATCAGCAATGGCAAGACTGAAAACTGGACTACTAGACCAATGTCTTTTACCGTTGACAAATTAAAAGTGTCATTTCATTTCATTAGTAATGCTACCATTACTAAGCTTTGCCTGGGGAGAATTTTGTTTTGGAACAGTTGTGCTTGTGACTACGCCTGTGCTGTCAAGATAGTTTGTCTTAGAAATTAGTAGACCTCCGAATGAAACACAGTGACATGTGATAGCCGTTGAAACGAAGAAAACTCGGCCATCGCTGCACGATGTCTGCGGTGTTTCCCTTGTCAGCTGCTCGGTGAATACAGTCTGGGGAGAAAATCACTTGAGAAAAATGTACTTGTCGGCTTCTCAGTGAAAGGGGACAGCACTGTGGTGTTGAGGTCCATTTGTGTTATTGTAATGCCACCAGCTGCTGCGTTTTGGCTTCAGGCAGCTAAATGCAAGCCTGTTGGTGCATGTATTTGTGTATGTATCGTAGTGGTATGATGATAGACACCACCAAAAGCAGCCCAGAATGACCTAGGAGTCTACAAATGGTAGCATTAGTATCTCTAACAGCTGAATTGCTCTGCCTGTGTGTGAAGAGCCTGTCAAGAGTGAAGCGCACAGAAACTAATAAGTGACAAGGATTTCGTAGGCTGACTAGAAGTCAGAGTACTCAGGGGAAAAAAAGTGTCGCCAGTTTTGCGAAGGAGAAAAGTTTTCATTATGTTTCGAAATGCTCATATTTCGCAACAAAATGACAGTGATGAACAGTCTTCAAGAACAGGTCATAATGACTAAATAGAGACACGTTGTTACCTGGTTACCCGGTGAGAAAGTCTGGCACACACTCAGAAACTACTGACATGAACGAAAGTGAGTTCAGCATGACAGTATAGTATGCTCACACAGTCACATCAGTGCTGATATTCACAAAAACTGATTGCAGGAAACTACAGCACATTCATGCAGAAGGAGATCTTTGAGCAGCCTGAGTCCGTGGTAAACACAATGCGAGGCCGTGTGAACTTTGACACTGACCAGGTCGTTCTCGGAGGCATCAAGGACTACATGCACGAGATCCGCCGCTGTCGACGTCTCCTCTTCATTGCCTGTGGGACGAGCTATCACTCAGCCATTGCTGTGAGTAGATTCTTTACCCTGGTAGCACTGAGCCCAGAATATGCCAGGCTACCGCTATGGCCTTTTCAGCATAAGACAAATTAATTCGGCAAAACCAGGGTTAAACATTTGGTACATTTCAGAAACATTTACAGATTGACAGAAATATCCCTGAATCTTCCTCTACCTGATGGGTGTGTGAGAGACTTGTTGTATACGTATACTGTAATTTAAACATCACAAGAAGACACAAGCAATGAAAACAACAACAACAATGTGTCTGCACTTCATATTTTTATGTGTGTTCTGGCAGACAAGGCAGTTACTGGAGGAGTTGACAGAGTTACCAGTGATGGTGGAGCTGGCCAGCGATTTCCTTGACCGCAGCACTCCTGTCTTCCGTGATGACGTCTGCTTTTTCATTAGCCAGTCAGGTCAGCAGATAAATATGCATTGATAAGTGGTGTACGTCCTCTTCACATTTATTTCTCTGTCTACCTTAAAACAGTTAAACTTAATTAAGCAGTTCACTTTTTTCTGTATTTGATCCGTCTCTCGTTCTACTTTACTTGTGTGTGTGTGTGTGTGTGTGTGTGTGTGTGTGTGTGTGTGTGCGTGTGTGATGTGCTTCAGCTAACGGATAATTACCCGTCACTTTCATCACTTTCTCTCTGATGACACATTACCTTCTGGTCTGCCTCCTAGTTAAAGTATAGAGAACAGAAGACTTTGGCATGGATGAAGTCATTTTTATCCGTAACTGTAATCTGCCTTTTCAGGCGAGACGGCTGACACACTGATGGCTTTGAGGTACTGCAAGAAGCGGGGTGCACTGATTGTGGGCATCACCAACGTCGTCGGAAGCAGCATCAGTCGGGACTCACACTGTGGGGTGCACATCAATGCTGGGCCAGAGATTGGCGTGGCCAGTACCAAGGTTTGTATGTCTCTGTCTCTTTCTTAGTTACGTGCATCCTCAACCCACCAGTTGAGTCAGGACACATCTACAGGCCCCTCCCTCACCCCACTCACCCTTCTTCCCTCACACACACACACACACACACACACACACACACACACACACACACACACACACACACACACACACACACACACACACACACACACACACAGCATTCTGCAGCGATTATCCTCCATTTATTATCAGTGTACTACCAATAGGGGTGATGAGTTGTCTAATGCAGCATGTCATCAGAATGAATAGTACTGGGTGTTTCTTGTCTTTTTAGTTTCTGTGAAGTACAGTTCAACCAGTGAAGAAACTTACAAATTCAAAGGATTCTAAGATCTTTTCTACATTGGCTTCACCTTTTTCCATCATAAAAAATTTGTTTCTGGACTTCAGTTATCCTTGATGAGAATCAAGTATAAGAATACTTGTTTGCCTCTCTTTGATTTTCGACACATCATGTGCATTCTGTTTTTCCACCTTCTTCCTGGGGAGCCGGGATAGCGGAGTGGTAGAGTGTTGAACTTTCAGTGCTTGGGTCATGAGTTCGACTCCCGGTTGGGGCCGAATATTTGTGCTGGCCTTTTCCTCCTTACTCCGTCTTTGGTATCACCCATGGATGGTGATAAAGGACTTTAAACTCCCATTCACCCTCTCACCCCCACCCACCCACCTTTTTCCTAAACTCACCGATGACAGCTTTGTTCCATAACAGGCATACACAAGTCAGTTCATCGCCCTGGTCTTGTTCGGACTGATGTTCTGCGAGGACAGAATCTCTATGCAAGCACGGAGGAGAGAGATCATTCAGGGTCTGAAGCAACTGCCAGGTATCTTAATTTCCCTTTATGAAAAAGAAAAGTTAAATGCCAGCCATTGAACTACAGGGTAATCTTTTATGGCTGATTCAATTAAACAGGAATTGTCACATTAGTTTGGGTTGAGCCAATGGCCAGCTGGCATAATAATAATAACAGTGTTTGTTTTTGTGTTGTTTTTTCACATGCCCCCAAGGGTTTTTTGAAGTACGTGTAATGAAAACTTGAAACTTGTAACGGCGCCTTCAAGGAAGCTTTACAACAAAACAAGAACAAAACAAAACAAAAAAAGACAAAAAATAATTTGTGTTGCTTCTATCTATCATTGCTGCTATGCTTAAAACTTTAAGCTGACTTCACCAGGGCTAAGGATCTGCAGTGACACACAGTGCTGATTTCTGGTGGTTCTCAGACTGGTTGCCAGATCCAAAAAAGAACAGAAAATACATAGAGATACTGGTTAAGTTTGAAAATACTTGATTGATAAATTGAGGAGCTCCAGCATGCCAAAGGGACTGGTTGATGATTTCTTTCTTTATTTATTTATTTCAGCACAAATCAAGGAAATCCTGAATATAGATGAACGAATCCACACTTTGGCCCAGGAGCTGTATCAGCAGAAATCGCTGCTGGTGATGGGCAGGGGCTACAATTATGCCACCTGTCTGGAAGGTGCTCTGGTGGGTACTGGATGTAATACAGGAAAAGCCTTGCCTTTCACATCATTCATATTTCTCCATATTTCCTATTCTGTACATTTCTACCATTCTGCAAGCTGTAATTGCACCAGCCGATGGGGGTGCATATAACCAAGGGAGATAATCATTTTTTGGCATATTTAATGCGGTGGTATGAAGTTCTAGTGATGGCAGTTCCAATGGAAGTTGTTTCTTTATCTCTCTGCCTTTATGCTCTCTGCTCTTTTTCTTTTTCTTGCTGCCTCTGCCTTTTTTTTTTCTTTTTTTTTTTAAGACACAAAAAAACCAACAAAACTAAAAAGCTTATAATTTGGAAAAAAAAAAAGAAGTACAAGATGTTCTTGTCTGCTTGTCGAAAATCAAGGAGCACTTAGTGAGAAGGCAGAAGATGGTACATATATTGGAATTCCTGTCTGCCCGTGCAGAAAATCAAGGAGCTGACGTACATGCACTCAGAGGGCATCCTGGCCGGTGAACTGAAGCACGGCCCCCTTGCCCTGGTGGACAAGGCCATGCCGGTACTCATGGTGGTCACAAGAGACAAAGTCTTTTCCGTATGTGCTGTTCATTGTCTTTGCTGCATGTGTGTGTGTGTGTGTGTGTGTGTGTGTGTGTGTGCATGCGTGCGTGCGTGCGCTCGCATGTGTTCACAGATGTGTGCGCGTATGCTTGCTTGGATGAGAGAGAGAGAGAGAGAACTGATATTTCCTTGTTTGATTGGTTCTCTTATAATTATACAGCTGGAGTGATGAATACTTTCTTCTTTTTTTTTCACCTGGGGATCAGTCTTCAGGTTAATGGGGATCAGCTTACTTCTATGCTGTCATCATTACCATGAATTATTGAGTATGTTAGTTATTTAGGGCTTAACGCCGCGCAAGCAACAAAGACTATTTTGCGGCTATATTGAGTATGGATCAGATAATTCGTAACATTTGTCAGCATTATGTGCTGGCTCATTAAGTAAAAACAATGAATCCCTTTACTGTTTGAAAATAAACATCTTTATCTGAGAGCTGCTTCTTAAACATTGTTCACCGTAAGGTGAAGATACTACTTTTGGATATAGAACTGTAATTTGGTGGTAAATTTGTACAGCTGCTTCACTGGGTCCTGCTACCGGTATCATTTGATAATGAAACTGTCGTTTCTGTTTACAGAAATGCATGAACGCTCTTCAGCAAGTGAAAGCTCGACATGTAAGTCTTATTTTTGTGGTCCATATTATGTAGACTATTGACTAGGTTCTGAAGACAATGCAATTGAAGACAGTGAGCAAATTTTCTTAATGAAAGAATTTAAAGATTCTGATTTGTGTTTAATTTTGCATGAGTCTTCAAATACGTTTCATAAATCAGTGTTGAAAAAAATTGGAGCAAGCATTGGCAAATAAATGTAAATAATTATAAACAGTGATTGCTACTGTATTTACAGAAAATAACAAATGACTTGAAGTTATGATATTGAGTGTGTAATGCATATGTGACCTTCCATGAGAAAACCCGGCTTAAGCGCAAAATTTTCAAATTTTTGTTTTTGGAGCCACCTTAAAGAAACAGCCTTGCTCTTTACAGTGCAAAAAAACTCCTTTTAAGACATCATAATTTAAGGGTAGAGCTACCTGATTTTGGCAAAATCTCAATATCGACCAGATAGCACCCGCTGACCTTTGTTAGCCTCTAGCTCGGAACAGTGGCGTGCATCTTACACCGGGTTTTCTCGTGGATGGTCACATATGTTTATTATATTCAGGCTGGGGAATTTTCAGTCATTTGGCAATTTTCAGCCAAATTTCCCATCCTTTCAGCCAACAAAATCTGTTTCAGCCAGAGAACAGTAATGCATCATGATACATGCAATGCCATGTGGGACAGTCTAACAACATTTTTGAAGATTTGCCTGTCAGTGCCAAGGCAGTATATTATTTTATGGTGCTAGGAGACGCTACGAGGTCTTTAAATATGCGAAAATGTGTTTTCTGCAGTGGGGTGTTGCCCCCACAGTTTCCCAGCAGGGCGCTGCCTCGCACCCCGGCCTAGGTTTCAGTCTTTTTTTCCCTCAGCAATTCCCCAGCCTGTATATTTTAATGAGTGATGCTTATGTTATTTTATTCAGTCTTTTCCCACAGAGCACATCGTGTACTTCATACCATTTTTGTTTCTCTTGCATGGTACCAATGTCTCATAACTCTTGTTTTATTGGTCTTTGGAAAAGTCTAACAGTCATTCTCATGCAGTATCCATGGGTGGTGCCGTGTCCGTCATTTGTTCATTATTATGAATTTTGTTCTGTCCTATCTCACACAAGAGATGTTTGGTTTTCTGGTTGAAACACTGTAGCTGTTAACCCCTAGTAGTGACTGGTTTTAACCAGATGCATGTGATCCTTGCGGTGTGGTAACCTAGTGCTGGTGTGTTTTGCACACTTCATGAGTACATCAACATCCAGAAAAACATCCGTGAGCAGCCTCTGAATTCAGTAGGTAAAGCTCAGGATCAGGTCAACATGTGTAAGTGAACATGTACCTAACTTTGAATTTTTCAGAAAATAGGCTGTTCTAAATTCCTGAAGCATTCTTTTTCCAATGTGCTACCACTTACCACTGTGTTGCAGAGAGCTCATGGGTGTTTTTAGGTACATTTCAGTACAGCACACCGGAGGCAGGGTTGGCAGGCAGTGGGAATGTAAAGTGGCAAAGAAAGTTGATGAATATGAAGGCTTGGTAGAGGTACAGTAGCAGTAAGAAAACTTCTTTGCCACAAACGCCAAAACGGGAGGCCTGCAACAGCATATTGCCACCCACCCTCATAGTCCCAGTGTTTCTTTGCTACCTTCAGATCCATTCTGCCGGCTGTGCCTCTAGTGTTCTGCTGTATGGAAATGTTCATTTAAAAAATATCACACCAGCACTCAGACCCATTTATCTTTGCCCCCCCCCCCCCCCCCCCCAGTTTTTCACCATGTATGATTTTGTTGTGGTTTGCATCTAATTCTTAACAGTGTATGGTGTGTGTTCTTTCAGGTTTATTGATGTTCAGATGAATATAATTATATGCTAACATCAGTACTGTTTCCAGCCCATCTGGAGTTGATTAATAATTTTTTTCCTCTAACACAACAGAAGCAGTGCATGGTGTCTATGTGTTGTCTGTCTGTTTGATGAGCCTTATCGGTACACAATAGCTGTACCTCAACTGAAGTGTCAGAATACGCAGTCACAGTGCCTTTTTGCATGCGATTCACGATCATGTTGATGCCCCATCTTTGTCACATGCCTTTCAATGTTTCGTCTTCATGAGGCATAAGCAGGCCTGTACTTTTGAGATTCTTTGGTTGCCGCGTTTTGCACTGTGACAGCATGTGGCTAGTCTGTTGCTCAAGCTCCTTCAAGCTTTCCCTTTGACAAGTTGAGCGCTTCATTCTTTGATTTCTCTTGCTCAGTCCAAAAACGTTTGTACAGTATTTCCGGCTGCAATATTGATATTGCGCCTTTGACTTTGAGGTGTATATACTTGACAGTTTGAAGGTGTCCGCTTTTCAATTGCACACCAGCTTTTTCGGCTGCTTGTACAGTTTGCTTAGTGTTTTCACTGTTCAGAAAAAAAAAACCGTTTTGAGGATACCTCTGCAGTGTTGGTCATGAGTTCTGAGTTCTATATACATATAGAAAAAATGGTTGCAGCTTCATGTCCTCGCAAGTTTTCTTTTAATTCTTGAGAAGTGTGCTTTCACTGCCTACTATACAATAGAATTGTGGTTGTACTGTAGCAGTGACCTTTTCAGTTTTGGTCGGTGATAAGTTGCATATGATGTGCAGTGCATGCATCATGCATTTGCGAAGATATAATCACTGATATGTACCTCGATCTATCTCCTCTGGTCCCACGTGTACATATGTATACTGGATGGCCTGTCATGTTGATACAAGTCTTGTCCTGTATGTGTTTGTCCTATAATTATATTTTCTTGTACGTCATCATCTACGCTCATCCATCCTCTCACCCATTCTTCTATTTCGGGGTCTTGCCATTCATACTGTTATTTACAATACACTCCATTTCAGAGATGTCCATCCAGTCCTGATTAGACGCAGCCTCCTCCCTCGTACCGCCCACCTAGCCATAAACTGACTTGCAGGCGTGACCGTTTGTGCGATGCCCGTCCTATGTTTGCTGTTATGTGTTTGTGTGTTTTTAGGGTGAACCTATTTTGATTTGCAACACTGGGGATCTAGAGACCCAGGGGCAAGCACAGAAATTTGTCCCCGTGCCTCACAGCATCGACTGCCTGCAGGGAATTCTCTCCGTAATCCCCATGCAGCTTCTGTCCCTTCACATTGCCGAACTGCGAAACCTGGATGTAAGCATGTGATCCTGGTACCACCACGTAGTTCAACCCTTTCTCCTTCAAACCCCAAGCTGTCTGTACCAGTACCAGAACCGGCCATTTCTCCCACAATGAGCAGCCTGCTCTTGGATAAAAATATACGGCTTGGCTTGTCTTCTGGTGGCATATATCGCTGGCACTGATTGCCTAGAATGCTTGTATCTTCAGCTTGTAGGGTGCTTAAGTGTTTCTGGTCGATACACTGCTAGTGCCCTGCTTCTGCTCGCATTACCAGAATTTGCATGTAGCCATGGCATGGTCTAGCCTGGTGTGCTTCACACATGTGTCATTATCTCGTACTGCATTACAGTGACCCATATGGGCCCACGTCAATAAATGTATATTGTATGCACTTAGAGTGTGTGTGCACTGCATGTATTCTACAGCTCACTGCGTGGTGGTGGTTTGCTTCTTGGTAACCTATATTCATGGTGTGTGTTGTAGCTGGTCTAATTGTTCTGATTTCTGCATGCAGCACAAACTTATTTATCATTTGCTCGTCACTTTACCACATGTATACATAATTAATCAGCCTTACCCATATGTATTCCTTGCAAACTGAATTTCTGTTGAACCAGGGGAAAAACAACCCCCCCCCCCCAAAAAAACCCACAAAAAAACAAATGCCATAAAACCCATGCAGCAGCATGAACATTACTGAGAGTGAAACTTGGTTTAAACTTGCCAGTTGTTCTTGCTTGGTGGTTTGTTGTTTTTGTTTGTTTGTTTGTTTGTTTGTTTTCTACGTTTGCTGGTCCAGATCAGAGGTTTGCATAGAGTGCATTTTGGGGAAGGTTCTGTTTACTAACCAGCTCTAACT
Organism: Batillaria attramentaria; assembly: GCA_018292915.2. NCBI lineage: Eukaryota > Metazoa > Mollusca > Gastropoda > Batillariidae > Batillaria > Batillaria attramentaria. The sequence goes on along the minus strand of JACVVK020000006.1, from coordinate 4,843,416 downwards.
AGTTTCAACCCAAAGGACATGTCCCCCATGGTCATCAGCAGGCGGCCCAGGAGAGACACGAACGTCTCACCCAGCAGCGGAGTCAGAAACTTCAGGAGCGCACGCAGTCGTACGCTGTCTCTCACCCTCCTCTCTAACGTCTGTGGCCTTTGCTTGTGTATTGGTTTTTCTAGGGGCGCCCGATTATCATTTGTAACAAGGAGGATGCGGAGACGCAAAAATGTGCGTGTAATTTCGTGGAGGTCCCCCACACAGTGGATTGCCTGCAAGGCATTTTGGCAGTCATCCCTATGCAGTTGCTCTCCTTCCATATAGCTGTGCTGCGTGGATATGATGTAAGCCAGATCATGCACGCTTGCTTGCTTGAGTTTGTTTTTTTTTTAATGTGCAATTTCTTGCAACGATGTTCGTTTCCTGTTGTCCTAAGGATCAAGCTGTATTAGTTTAAACCAGCACTTTTTATATTTTTGGAAGTTTGCTTACGTATATTTTGTTTGACACCCTCAAAAACTAAGAGAGTTGAGGAAGAGAAAAGAGAGAGAGAGATTTGTCTTTCGGCTGCAGTATTTTGAGCATTGCTCTTATGTCTTTAGTAGTCAGCTTTGTGGCAATAAGTATCCTTCGTTCGAAGTAACAGGACTGCAGTTATACATGTACTAGCATGTGCATCTATTCTTTTGAAGCATGTTGGTAATTACGCAGATTCTGGTGTGATGGCTTTTGAAGGGAACGTATACTGTAATCCAGCCTTTTATGAGGTGGATTTTATCTTCGGTAAAAAGAGGTTGTGTCTTTGGTATTGCTTCTCGAGAATGCAGTAGATGGGGGAAAATCACTTGAAATTAATAGTTAACATTCCCTGGGTGTGCACACTACCATCAGGGTTTTAGACTGAGTTGGTGTTAGTCTTCAAAATTATGAGCTCTGCATTCCAGTTTGAACCATCCTACCAGAGAAATTATTTTCTGTATAATAACCCCCTCCCATTCCACCCACCCACCCACCCAACAAGTTATAATAATAATAGTCTGGGTGAGGAGTAAGTGGGAGCAGTATGTTTCCTTGTGTGCCTTCATTACGTGACCATATCGGATCCTCCCAAGACAGTGGGTTACCCAGGGTATAAATATATACAAACATGTGTATGTATTGCATGGAATACATTTGTGTAGGTTTCAAAAAGTTAAAAAGTACAGGAACCTGCTTCATAATTCCCTTCCCCTACTTCGTGCACACACACACACACACACATGCGCGCGCTCACACTTTTTTTCTGCTGCTTTTCTGTGGAAGTAAGGAGTAGTGAGCGTGCAATGAATGCATGTGAGTTTGATCCATTTAGTCACAGCCATGCTTATTGGTGGTTAGTTGCTTTACTTTGCCTGCCATGTCAGTTTATTAATTGCCACCGTTTGCACTTTGATGAAATAAAAACTTGAAGAGCTGATGTTCCTCAGAATACTAGTAATGACTCCTGTCATCCATGCAGGCATTTACCAGACCAGACCTTGTCAGCAGGACATTTGAATAAGCCCAGATGGTTTTGAATACCATAGCTTTGCTTTAAATTGCCTTGTTAGTGACAGCACCGTGAGACATGGTGCATACTGATTATTGTATAGTGTATTTGTTAATTCAGTCGCCAGTGATTTTCAATTTCAGTGATAACGTTTTGTGGAACCAGTTTCGTATGCCTATCAAAGAGAAAAAGTTGATCCTTGCCTAGTGACCGAATATATTTCATGGCGGTTGGGGCTCACAAATTCTTAGTTTCTTCTCGGCGTACTTGAAACAAGCCAAAATCACATTTTGACCGCTTTTTTGTACACCGTATCAAAGAATGTATTAAAATTAATTCCATGATAATACTTTGACGTCATTGAATGAGTCACTGTTACTTGCTGTGTCATGAAGGTTTTAAGAGTCTACGTCAGTTACTGAGTGTGATTACCCTTTACATCATTGTCACTTGAGGCCTCCCAAAGATATATTTTTAGGCTAATTTTGATACTTTACATTTGTGCCGAGATGAAATGGAAAAACTGAAAACCATGACTGTCATGAAATATATTCGGTCACCAGGCCAGGATCAACTTTTTCTCTTTGATAGGTACACGAAAGTGGCTCCAACAAAAGTTATCACCGAAAACCATTGGCGACTGAATTACCAGACACTCTCTAGGGAACTGTCTAATTTTAACTCTTATATTTCCTTAAGATTAGGAGCGTTCCCATCTTGATTCTGGTACTTTGAATAGCAGCCACATTCCCCAGAAAGTGCTAACACCAGATTTATTACTTTCCATTCAGACAGCCCCTTAATCCTCTCTCTGAAAATAACGCGGTCATTAATTTTGTGGAGTCACTGATGTTAAGTCAGTGTTATTAAAGTGCTTTAGCATTTTTTATTCGCCTTTATTCTTCTTTGTATTACTTTTTTTAATATTGTTATCAATTTGCATTTGTGAAATTATATCCTGCATCTTCTCTGTTTCAACAAATTTTGGTCAAAAGATATTTTCGTTCACATAGAAATCCTCTTCAGGTAACAATTGTCCATAACTATATTGACATGCACTTTTGCCATATACTGCCATGTTGGCATTGCCTTTACTGTTGCCAGTAGGTTTCAAGAAAAAAAAAGAGAGAAATGGTGCACTGTACATTTCCTTGCTTCCTAGCTAAACATTGGTGGATTGTGGTTAGACGTCCATGTGTGCTGGTAAAGGAAGCTTTGGCCTCCGCTACTAACCTCCAATGTCTTTTTTCTAGGTTGACTGCCCTCGGAACCTAGCCAAGAGCGTCACAGTCGAGTGAGCTAGGGTCAGATTGGAAACCTACTGTTTTCTGTAAGCCATTGCTGAGCGTACTGATCGTTTAAGTCTCTTCTGGTTGACGTTTGTTTTCTAAAAATTGTTTCTTATTGGTTTTTCTTTGTGGTGGTTGTAATTTTCTCAGGTTTTTTTGTTGTTACTTTTTTGTTGTTGTTTGTTTTGTTGTTGTTGTTTTGTTTGTTTGTTTGTTTGTTTTTTGGGTTTTTTTGTTGTTTTTTTTTGGGGGGGGGAGCGGTGTTTTGAGTGTTTGTTGTCATTGGTTTCTTTTTTTTTTCTTTTTTTTGGGGGGGGGGGGGGGGGGGTAGTTGTGTTTTTGTTTTTTCTCATTTAATGCTTTTCGGCTGTCTAGTGTTTGTATTAGCTTGGTGTCTGTGGAAGGGGTAGTGTCTTTTGCAGCAGAAGCAGGCATGCTATGCACAAAAGCTGGTTATTGGGGTGTGTTGCCAGCAATTGGCTGTGTGTGTCAACGGTTTTAAGATACTTCAACCTCTCATTATAGTTCAGCTAACAGGTAGTTGTCTGGTTGATCTGTTCCTTATTTACCCCCCCAAAACCTGTTTTTTTAAGTTGTTGTTGTTGTTTTTACCTGTCATTTTTTTTCTCTATCAGTAGTATCGTTTTTACCTGTCATTTATTTTCTCAATCAGTAGTATCAATCGTTTTCCCTGTGATTTATTTTCTCCCGTTTTATTTCTTCATTCTTGCACACTCTGTATTAGCATCTGTAACTCAGCAGTAAAAATGTTCATGTTGGAGGGGTAAAAACTGACCTGGTGCTAGTTTCACTTTGTTCATACTGCAAAAAAAATAAATGCTTTAAAAAAATTAAGAGTAAATCTGTCGAGCATCTGACTTTTGATACTTCACACATATTCTTTTGTCACTTTTTTTAAATACCAATTTTATTTCTTATTTGAATAGTTATAGTCAAAGAGTAATTTCTGTTTACCAACTTGAACAAAATGTACGCCAGTACTGTTGACCACTGAAGAAATTTTCCCACACTCTGGAGATAATTTAATACTCGGTGGACTCACGAGTTGAGGGTATGCATATGTAACAGTAGAAGAGTTAAGGATATGTGTATGTAACAGGAGTCGGCTTTTAGTCCCTGCATCATAATATATGCACATACTTTCTGCAGCTTTTCCTTCTTATCTCTGTCCATGTTCAAATTCAGTAATACTAATAGTTACCAAAGTTAGGCTGATGTTCATATAAGAAACTGTTTTAAAATTAAGTATTGGGTACATTTTAGTCTCAATTCTGCAAAAACTTGTGTTTTTGTTGTAGATGTTTGATTGGTCTCTTTTGTAAATAGTCTTTGTTAAAAGTAGCTGACATCTAGAAAGTTGTTCTGTTTATGAACGTCTACATGTAACTTTGATATGAAAGTATCTAATACAACACTTGTTTGCTGTTTATCATCTTTGAAATAAGTTCAGCTAGAATGTTGTTTTTATCAGTATTTGTAGGATTTTTTTTTTTTGGTCATTAACCCATTTATTGCAAGGTACACGCTTTGCATGTGTTACTTATATGCTTTGGAAATGTTCAGCCCACCAAATTTGAAAAATAAATGCAATTCTAAATTCCGAAATTTAAATAGCTGAGCTGACCCTTCGCACCACGTGATTATAATGTGTTTATGTCCGGTGTGTGAGAGAATGTGTGTGATTCACGTGAGCGTGCGTGTTGGGTTCAGTTCGCGGCGCTTTGAGCCGATTCATGAAATTGGGTAAAGCGCCTATACAATACTCATTATTATTATTATTATTATTATATACGCATTCCAATGGAGGAAAAAGAAAACTAGAAGAAGAATATGAACATCAGAAACAATGCCAGCAACAGTGTAACACCAAGACCACACATACATGTATGCAAACATGCACTTGCACGCGCGCAATTGTCAATGTATGTACATGTTGTATAATTGATGCAGATCCTTAGGTATGCTGATGAGAAGAGATGCTGGAACTTAAATTACCACTTGCCATTTCTGTTGCAGACGGACCAACCAAGACATCTGCTGAAAACTTACACACACTGATGCTGACTGAAGCACTGACGGTTCTTCTTCTGCTTCAGCCAAGCGTCACGTTTCCTCACTACGAAATACTTAAATCCCCATTTTCATGTATCATGTTTGAACTTTTATCATTCAAGATGTGGGTGTACATTTATCCACAGAGGGATATCACTGCGTGGGACTTACTATATACATATAGGTATAATTATGAAGATCTTATAATTGTTTTACTTTTGTGCATATGTTTAATGACAGTTACGTCATTGTTTTTTCTTTTTTTTTTTTGGGGGGGGGGAGGAGGAGAGACAGCTGAAGCAAAGGAAAGTTACCTGTAGCTAAAGACTGACTTTTATATCATACTTGTCAAAATTTCTGTGTGCACTTCTGATTCTCCGTTTCATTTTGGCCATCTTGCTTGTAAACTTCGTTTGCATTTTTTGTAAGGCATTGGCAACGAAACGCACATCTTTCTGGACCAAGGCCTATGTTCAGGGTCTGAGTAGCCGTGCACGCACTGTGTATATCACTAAAGCTGGCATTCCTTTTCGATGAAAACTTGATGAGTCTCATTCACTTTGAACATGTATGTACAAAGTCTGTTTGATGCTTTTTTTTGCGTGTGTCTTTTGGCTTCATTTTTACTATGTGTTTTGGACATTTTACGTTTGTCTCTGAACATTTTAAAATCCACACAGACTTTTGTGTGGTGTGAAACATGGTAAGCAATACCTATGCATTGTGCTGTGTGACTTTATTACTTTTCATCGGCACCCATTCCTATAGACAGTACATTTAGCTCGTGTAGGTTCCTGGATCTAACCTGGTTTTATAGGGAATGACATTGTAAAATATCACGTGTGCGTGCTTAAAATCCCATGTCCATGTTTCGAGGAAGAGTAGGCTGGGACCGGTGGTGTGGAAAACATTTATGCTGCACGCACCAGAGTGAATAGCTGTGGAAGTTTGCACATTAGTAGTAGAAGTAGCAATTAACAAAAGCAAGCTTTTACTGCTTCATCCTCCAGCCCTGTGGTGCCTCGAGCATCTGAGAAAAGACGGATTTATATGTGCGCCCAGGAATAGCCAGTCATACCACACCATGAAATATTTATACAACAATGTAAAACCGTGAATTAATTAATTCCTTGACAGTTTATTTTGATGAGCCAGTGTAATGACAGGGTTGTGCCAACCATTGATTGTTTTATGCTACTGTACATCTTTATGAACCTTCCCCAGTGCTCTTGTTTCTTTTCCTTTTTTCTCTCTTGCTTGGTCCCCCCCCCTCCCCCCTACTGTGTTAAACATTTTCACTTTGTTTATGGTAGTGTGTAAAACACATTTACTTGATTAGTTTCTGTTCAGCAAAGTCTATGTAACATATTATTCTTCACTTGCGTTAACCTTGTGCCTTCCTGGAGTTTACGCTGTGGAAGGAAATCCAAACATGTGTATTTTGCTGTTGACTGTGCAGTTCATATTTCACCCAAACAATAACACCAAGGTTTTTTTGTTGTTGTTGTTTTTGTTTTTTTAAGAGCTCCATCAGTTCCCAGTGACTTGTTAATCATTCTATTTATTGATACCTAAATCAGTTAGGTACCATCCAAGCGACAAGACTCAACAAAATATTGTAAAGTATGTTGATTACAAATGATCTGTTATTTGTTATTCTTTAGAGCGTATATTTATGTTTACGATATATAACAATTAAGTTCAGCAAAGTGCTGCCTTCGTTATGTTCTCGCATCTCTCTCCCTCTCTCTATAGTACTATTTCCCCCCTGGATGATCTCAGATCTGCCTAAGTGTCAATCACTTTTAAGTTGTTAAGAGGTTGTTTTTACTCTTTTTTGAAGTTTGTTTTCATAGTGAAACAGGAACCTATGCTGTTCATTGATCAATGACAATCAGTGTTAAATTTTATTTTTGATTTGATTACCAGCAGCAGGTGGTGTGTGTGGTTTGTTTGGGTTTTTTTTTTTGTTTTGTTTTTTGAAGAGGGTGTGTGTGTGTGTCTGTGGTGTTGTTGTTGTTGTTTTTCTTCTTCTTAATTTTTTTTTTTTTCATATAGAATACATTTGCTGGTGAACGCTACACAGGGAAAACTCATTTGTAGCCAGGTAAAGCGTTCATATCCGATAAACAGTCTGCAGCAGACTGACTACTCACCTTTTACCATTGTTGTTGTTCTCTGAAGTGTTTTACTTCTACAGGTCCTTTTGGAATTTCACTTTTTATACTACCTGACTTACAGCTGAGAGATAGGATTTGAGTACATGTGGTTAAACTGAATCTCAACTTCAGTCTGACAGTTCACCTAGCCCTCCGTTTTTCATGAGCAGGACTTTGCAGTGCATCTGCTGCAATTATGCGGCTTCCATGTCCAGCTATCCATTTCCACACTGAATCTGTATACAGTAGATATGAGTAGAAGTATGCGCGGTTAAACTGTGAAATCTTATGGAATACTAACAAGTCTTAATCAGTCCATTATGCATTCAGCCTGCGCATCTTTTCAGTTTACTTTGATGATTTGGACAGTGATACACCTGGTGTGCAGAAAAGTACTTCTGCATACTTGTCAGTGACATAATGCTGTCGTTTAGGGGCAACCCTTGTGCATTTACCCTTGTTTTGTTTGCTGGGTTGCCGTTTCAATCTTTAGGTTATTTCAATAAGCCTTTTTAATGACACCGTGTCAGCATTAAAGCAGCCTGCCTTAAATTAAGATGAGCAACTCCCACAGTGTCCAAAAACAAAACAAAACAAAACTAGATGCCTTGAATGCACTATTTTCGTGTTTAATACTAAGCCAAGTTACGTTTTGGAACACTTTTGCTTGTGTGTGCGCCTGTGTTTTCAAAATGCGCTGTCTTGATGATTAGTAGAGCTTGTAATGCGATGCAATGTTGCTTACACTTTGCACAAAGGGTCGAACATTCAAATTGGGGTGAGCGGTGGTCTAATAGGTAGCGTGTCGGATTTAACCTTTGCGATACTGAACGGCCATCACCAATGTCCTGGCGATGAAGTGTGGGTTCAAGCCCAGGTCGAGCTTGTGATATGTGATATCTGTTTTTCCTGGCTGATGGGCTGTTCATCAGGGGTTTCTCTCCGAGTTATCCGGCTTTCCTCCCCCAGCAAAACTGTTTTTTTAAAAAAGAGAAAAAAAGGATAGGTATTGGGTGGCGCTGCACTGTGGCGATGCGCTGCCCCTGGGGGAAGCAGCCCAAATTTCCTGAAAGGGATAATAAAGTAGTAAAAAAAATAAAAATTCTATTGTTGGCCATGTCAACAAGTACATGCCTGTTGGCTTAGTACCAGCATTTGAGATTCTGTCACTGTGCAGGTGTCTAAGTGATGTGATGCTAGACACCACGAAAACAGCTCGAATGATCCGTTCCCTGTGAGCATAAAAATCATGATCCTTTAACTGTTGCGTCAGTGAGCTTCACAAACACTGTTTCCTTGTGTTTGGTTTCATTTGTATGCAGACTGGGTGGTTAATTCTAAAGTGATTCTCAAGTGAAGTCATCCTTCAAATCAAATTGTCAGTAATCCATTGGCGCATGGTCAGTTTTAACCTAGCCACGACCGCTTCATTTTGTCTCCTGCATGATGCATGTATACCTGTTGTCGTCACAACTATGCAATTGTATGCTGCTGTAAGTTCATCTAGATTCATATACATGTATCGAAGCATACTGAGCAGTATTGAGATGGGTATACATTTCATTGTATAAACAAGTTTCGTAGCCGGTGCCCTGGGCCTGTATGTAAAAGTCGGGGTTAGGGAGTTTAGCCCTGGGTTAGAGTCTAACCTCGAACTAAACTAGCTCTAGGGTTAAATTTTCTGCTGGTTTTTTTGTTGTTTTTTTTGTTTGTTTGTTTTAAATCAAGAAGAAGGCCCCTTCCAGCAAGGTGCCTAAGCCGTTATAGAAGGATTTTTTTTCTACCTTTCTTCGCTTCCTTTCTTATTTAATTTTGCTTGTGGGTTTTCTTTTGTCCTAGTCTGGGTTAGGCCCATAGCTGTGGGTTAAATTAACCTCCACTTTTACATACGGGCCCTGATGCGCGTATACCATTGGTACTTTGTACTCATGAAAATTGTACATTTCTTACAAATGAAATGATAGTGGCAAAAGCACAAATGGACAGTTCCATGGACTATTTTATGATGCAGAATGAATGGATAAGCCGTGATTTTCTTTAGCCACAGCTAGTACAGAAATGTGAGTGCCAAACCAAATGTTTCATTGGTTTGGTTCATGAGTTAGAAATTTTTCTACATGTAGGTATTTTGTTAACACATACATCATACAGTGACTCTCTCTCTCTCTCTCTCTCTCTCTCTGCGTGTATGACCTTATATCCATAAGCACATACATTTTCTCTCCTTTTCTTGTCTGTCTTTCTTTTCTTTTTTCCTTTTTTTTTGGGGGGGGGGGGAGCGGGTGGTTACACTGCATATTTCTGTGTACACTGTGCCTGTTCAAATGATGTTTATGCATGTTTGTAGCATATTGGAAAGAATATTTAGAGAGCATAAATATGCCTGTGATGTTGTATAAAGCTTGTTGGGACAAGGTCATTGCTTTATGTGGAGACAAGGGGAATAAATAAAGTATACAAGAGACAAATTTGTTTTGTTTTGTTTTTTGATGTGAAGTTGATTTTTTGCATACTTAGTTCATGATCATTAAATTATTTGTTGCATACTCTCATATAAGAGAGAGAAAAATGAAGCACCAGAAACATAGTCTGTATTATAATAATCATAATGATGAGGATTTTCTGGCACCCAGCCTGCTGCTGGAGCTCTGGGCGTCTTACAACAGCAGAACATTACATACACATTACATACATTACGTACAGTCATACCATACGTTCAGTCTTACAAAACATCATGATCATGAAGATGATGGTGAAAAACTGATTCGTAATGCAGCCGGAAGAGATGCGTCTTCAAGGCTGTTTTGAATGAGTGAACCTACTCGGTATGACAAACACGAAAGGACCGACTGTTCCAGAGAGAGAGAGAGAAAAAAAAAAAAAACACGGCACATATTCATCAATCCTTTGAGCTATCGAGGATCCGACTTGATCCGCTGGGCTATCGGGTGCTCCTTATGCACCAACCTTCGTGATCTTCAACATAGAAGAGCTTAGAGTGTGGCACGAAAGAAAACATCGATCTATTTCTTGTTTTGCGAGGTTTACATAACAAGTTCTGAACTGATAGGACGTAAGTATTGTTTACAGTCAGTTTGCTGATCATATCGACTGCTTTGTGTAAAAGCCGCCTCTTTCGTTGTTATTTTACGCTATATTATTTATTTTTTTGGAAGAAGGCTGTGATATCGGTCAACCCTCAGCTGCTGCTGTGAGGAAAGTTTTTGGGAAAGTCTACTGTGTTCTGTGTTATTCATCTGTTCGACCAAGATCCTCGTAGTTCGCGTGATGTATACCAGCCTTTGTTGATCGTAACTGGAGATGAGGGTGAATAAATCTAAATATTTTTTGGGGAGAGAAAAAACATTTCAAAGTTTCGTAACATAGCTTTGCCAAGGCCGGCCAAGTTCATTACGTCAGTGCAAAGGTCTGTATCCAGGACACTGAAGACGCAAGTACGTCAATCAAATTAATTTTTACCCTTGATGTAACTCTGCCCCAGAAAACTGAAAGCCAAAGTTAACGAGTGTCAACGTGCATTCTCAGTCTTAACTTGAAAACAGGAAAGGCGTGCCAGCTGCACAGGATTAGGAATGAAATTTTATATGAAATGTACTAGTTCTGATCCAGAGCGTTGCAACTTGTATTTCTCCTTCAATGGCTCAGCCAGTTCCTTGAAAATGTAAGTGTTTAATGATAGTGGAATATAGCACAAGCTGACAAAGTGATCAATTTGCTATAAATCTCAGGAAAATATTTCACTTTTTCCCCCTCCATTTTTTTCATGCTCAGTAGCTATGGTGCATCTGGAAGCTTGTTTTATACATTTTTTTTTTTTTTTGGCGCTCTCTCTCTCTCTCTCTGTTGGATCTTTCTGGCTCGCAAAACATAAACCTTAGACAACTACACAAGAAATTTACAGCGACAATGACAAATTTTGCCAGCCGGTCCCACAAAAAACAGCTGGTAAGTCAAGCCAAGCCAACCGGTACTAGTGGAAACGACATAGGTACCCCCCCCCCCCCCCCCCAGGCAAAGGCTGTCCCGTGAATTCCATGCCCACCAACTTGGACTGGGGAAAGAACAACGCCAGGCATATTCACACATGCTCAAACATTCCAGCAGAATTTTTTTGGTTTGTTTTTTGTAATTTTTTTTTTTTTCAGTCGAATATCTGAAAATCCAGCTGGTCACCCATACCGGCAGGCCTAATTATTACGGTATTTTCAGTTTTCAAAGCAGTAATTTACCGGCTGTGGCCGGTCGCGAACCCAGATTTATACTTTTATTTGAAAAAGAAGTGTGGAAATGTTCGTCCATTTTTGACACCACCATGTCCTCTCAATGGATCAAACTTATGATGTTTAGCTGCAATAAAATAGATGTGCTTTTTTAACACTTTTCTCAAAGTTCAAATGCGCCAGAAACATATAAATTATAATTTGTATGTATGTCTGTGAATGCACCCATTCAGAGGTCACCTGCAGGCTTCACAGGTGATAACTTACTTTGGGAACAGCCGCACTGTAGAGTACATGGGCCTGTGCACCCAGAATATGCTCCTTTGGAATTCTAAATTTCTACCCTTCCGTGCGCAAGATGTGAGGACTACTGCCTTTGTTTTTCTCTACTATACTTTCAGAGGCCTCATGAGAACATGGTCAGAATCTATACATACATGTGTATCTTTCAGAGCAGCTTGTATTGATGGGTGTTAAAGAGGGTTTCGTGTATTCTGTATTCTGCTACCGGCTAAATTCCATTATATATACATATATATATAAACCTAAACTTGTGGACAACCCTCAAGTATGGTTGCATATGAGTCCAATCAGCAAAGCAAAAATAGATGAGAAATCATACCGTTTTGTTAGCTTTCTATGGAATCGGATGTTTGTATACATCATTACATGTATATATATATAATATATATTATATACATGTATAAAAATTTACATCAGTATATAATATATATATACAATATGTATACTGTGTGTGTGTATGTACTATGTAATTTTGTACTAATACTACTATGCACATTTTTTTTTTTAAGTTAAAAAAAAAAAAAAACAGGCTGGGGAATTTTCAGTCTTTGGGCAATTTTTGGTCAAATTTCCTATCCTTTCAGCCAAAAAATATAAGTTTCAGCCAGAGAATCATGATACATGCATGTAATGCCATGTGGGACAGTAACATCATTTATGAAGACTTGCATGTCAGTACCAAGGCAGTACATATATATATATATATATATGTATGTGTGTGTGTGTGTGTGTGTGTGTGTGTGTGTGTGTGTAGACGCAGGCATGTCATTAAGTACATGTGCGTTTGTATTATGTTTTGATTTACATGTAGTTTCCTTTTTGTTTTCCTCTGCCCCCACAGGGTGGGAAATAAAATTCAATTGACTTGACCTGAGAGACTTAGTTTCCGAGGTTCTCTAAGTATAAAGAGTAGTTGAAGATCCACTTTATGGTCTGCTATTAGTGATAGGCTACAGTTCGTTGGATAACATTGTTTTTTGTTTTTGGTCACCCAGACAGGAAGACAGCGAGACATCAAGGCGTATGGTGAGAATAGAAATGCTGAAGGCAGGGATGATGGCCACGAGATGAAGTGACCAGTTGAATTCCCCCCCACACAGAGTCTCTGGACCCGAGGTGTTGTTTGTGATCATCAAACTCCCAGCGTGAACAAGGCGTGGCTGGAAGATCAGGGATGCCAGAAAAGACTCTGTCCTACCGTCAAACCCTGCAGATGAGGAGGAACTATGTTGGGTAAATTATAGTGTTGATCTTGCTGAGTCCATAGCGTATGGGTCATAGTCAAGGTCTTGGGGAGGTTTTCCAGTGCTACTCTGATTCAAAGGTTTGGTGACAGGTGCTGTCAGGTAAAGCCATATAAATGTGTGTGTTCATAATGCCACTGAGATGGTAAACTGCTGTTTTTAAAGCTCTAAGGCTGTTTACCAGATAGGGGGACGTTTCATTTGGCCCTTGCGGCTGTTTTTGTGACTTTTGTGGCTTCTTATATTACAGAAATACCACTTTCTTTCAGCCTACGGTCCATTTTTTAACGGACTGGAACTCAAAAGAGCTGATAAAAATAGCAACCAATTAGCTCCATGTAGCTGATCCTCAGTACGCAAGCAAATAACGTTGTGACCTGTCTGCTTAGTGCTCAGTACACCTCTGGAACAACTTCAGGCATGGGAATTGTCCGCCTAAAGGCAAATTTCCGCCTAAATGAAATTGGGTTTCCGCCTAAAAAATGAAATTTCCGCCTAAACACGTCTGTAATTTCTGCCTAAATCAAATTGGGTTTCCGCCTAAAAATAAATTTTTCCGCCTAAAAAAGTCTGGTTGATAAAAAAAAAAGAATGCAGCTAAGCTTTTCTTTCACGGATTGCCGCCGAGTTGTTGGCCGCCTGCTTGAGTTATGCGATACCTAAAAGGAAAGTACAGCCAAAGCCGGTAGATAATGCGCTTTTGTAGGCAGCACTAAGGCTGAACGCCCCCCCTTCCCCCCCCCCCCCCTCCCCCCACTTTTCACTTTCTTCGGGCGAAGTTGTTTCGTCCGTCCGTCCCCCCCCCCCCCCCCTTTTCAGTTTCTTTGGGTAAAGTCCTTCCTTCCGCCTTTGTGCACCGCCAAAATTTCTGTCTTTTTTGACTTCTCCAATTCCCATGCCTGAACTTACACGCCACACAGTGTCACCACGAAGGTTTCAGAAGCTATATTGTGACCCACCTGACTGATTCTGATGCACAGATTTAGCGCATTCATTGAAGAGTTTTCCACACACTGTTGTATGCCTGTCGTACGTATCCAATTGAGACTTAACAGTACATTGTAATTGTGAATTACGAGAATGCGTCCGTCTTTATATCATAGTAACTTAGTAGTCCTTTTGGGGTTCATAAATGGGGCGGTCGGTGGTCTAGTGGTTAAGAGACTTGTCACCAATGCGAGAGGTCAGGGGTTCGAGTCCCACTCAGGGCAACAAATTTTTCCTTCTTGTATGTGGCACCGATCATTCGGGCCGATCGTCCGGGGTTCTCTCCGGGTAGTCCGGCTTCCTCCCCCTCTGTTTTGGAAATGTTCAGTCCACAAAATTTGAAAAAATAAATGCAATTCTGAATTCTTGAAATTTAATAGCTGAGCTGACCCTTCGCACCACGTGATTGTAATGTGTTTATGTCCAGTGTGTAAGAGAATACATGTGTGTGATTCACGTGAACGTGCGTGTTGGGTTCAGTTCGCGGCGCTTTGAACCGATTCACGAAATTGGGTAAAGCCCCTATACAATACTATTATTATAATATTATTATTAAATGTCCCCTTTCTCACTGACAAACCAAGATCCAAGGAGTCTCACGAGTGCTGTTTACCTTTGAAAATGGATAAACTCTGAGCTACTGTTTACTGGATTTTGGTTTGCCAAAGTGAAAGAATGTGGCTGTTTATCAAAACACAACAACAATATAAATGAGTGTGCATGTTGGTATTTCAAGCATGTTATATGGCTTTAACTGAGAGCGGTCATGGTTTGGACATTTGAAGTCAAGCAGCACAAAAGAAAACCCATCCATGTGGACCAGACTATCAGTACTGGCAGTTTGTTATTCTCTCTGACTTTGTAATCTTGGTATTATAGACATCTGCACTCAAAGCGGACTGACTCTATGATACTGCCATATATATATATAGCTGATGAACTAGGGTAAATTATGAGTATGAAGTCACTACGCACAGCATTAACATCAAGGAATCATAATTCCAATACAGCAGATTTGTCACTGATACGCATGCAGTCCTGCAGTTATTTCCTCTTCTTTTTTTTCTTTTTTTAAAAACTGGTCTGGGAACAGGTTCATCAAAGTGGTTGTGAAATCCTTTTTCTCACTTTCTGTCAGTACTAGTGTTAGTCGTTTGGACTGAACATCACTGGCATGTCCTCTTCTTATGTACATGCATACATGTACATGTATGTAGTAGAAAACTAAATATTAGATAACTAGTAGAAAAGTAGATACGCTGCAGTTCAGTTTTATCGTGTAATTTTGGTATGACTCCATTTGGAGAAAAGTTCATAACCAACGCACAGTGCATGTTATCCTGCATTAATTTCAAAGATCCAGTCACAGTAAAATTCCGGGTAGCCGTAAATCCAGTGCTTCTCGCTAAAAGTAAAATAATACTGTACAAGATTTTTTTTTTTTTAAAGGAAAAAAAATAAAATAGGGACAAGATCATTAAATACAGTGTGGGGTGCAAAAGGTGATTGAACGATTCAGTCAGCCTTCTTAGATGGCTCGAGGGCAAGCTCTCTGCTGACAACCACTATTGGACAAATTACATTTTAGAAATTTTGCGCAGAAATTCAATAAGTTTATCAAAGCGTGTGGGCAGTTGAGCCAATAGCAATGTCTGGGTCTTTCACGCCCCTGCACTCCATGATCGATGACATCTGTTACAATCTCAGGTAAGTTTTTTTTGCAGTGTGTTGCATTCCGAAAAGGTGTTCACTATTACATCAGTAAAAATGTTCTTATGTGTGTGTTGTGTCATGTTGTTTGCTTACTTCAACTTTTTGCCGACGTTCACACTGTAGACGTCAACAGAATAATCTGGGGTTTTTGTTGTTGTTATTTTAATTAATGTTCTGTTCTTTTATCTTACACTTATTTTTTATGCGTCATTTTCTGCTGTTAGCGACTGTTGTGGGTAGCCCACAAAAATGTCCAGTAAAACTGCCAGGAGCACTCTTGTGAACATCAAAGGCCACTTTTGTTGTTGTTGTTGATTTTGTTAAACACATTTAGAAGAATCACCATGAGCAGCCAACAGCTGTAGATTTTAAAACTCTATAATTACGAATAATAAACGAGAAGAACAAACAAATCGAAATTGGACCAGAATTGACAGCGAAATAAATGTACGCACAAAATATATTTATATTCGACAAAAAAATATTCATATTTACTTCAGCTTGTAGCTGAGCAGGCTGTTACAATATTGGGAGTGCACTGCGTAAAAAGAAACAAAGCATACATGTTTACCAACTTACCAGAAATGACAGCGAAATAAATGTATGCACAAAATATATTTATATTCGACAACAAAATATTCATAATTTACTTCAGCTTGTAGCTGAGCAGGCTGTTACAATATTGGGAGTGCACTGCGTAAAAAGAAACAAAGCATACATGTTTACCAACTTACCAGAAATGACAGCGAAATAAATGTATGCACAAAATATATTTATATTCAACAACAAAATATTCATATTTACTTCAGCTTGTAGCTGAGCAGGCTGTTACAATATTGGGAGTGCACTGCGTAAAAAGAAACAAAGCATACATGTTTACCAACTTACCAGTCACATTTCTTTTGGAAACATTTGATCACTGAGTAAATGCATAGGATCTGGAATGATACATATGTGCTTTAGTTTGCTGCTGAGCGAGCTATTAGTATTACCAGTACACCGCTCAGTTGGTATAGTTCACCTGTTCAGAAATGCAAATGTATCCCAGTCACTTACAGGGGGAGCAAATGTATCCCACCTATCTCAGGGCGGGGTGCAAATGTATCCTGGATTTGGGTCTTGTGTTTTGAAGTCACGTGACAGCTTTCTTCGTTTTACAGCTGTGACTTAAAAGCATTGAAGGAATATAGCCATCAAATAATGAAGTATATGTGGATGTTTGATATCCATTGTAATTTGTAACCATTTTGTTTTCCGGAAACGAGCCTTTCAATGAAAGAAGACTGAAGACCAGGGTGTGATAGCCCCATTTAGGGGAGAGATGGGATATGTTTGCATCCCCTAGCGGGCGAACTATACCAACTGAGCGCTATTAGGAGTATCAACAGTCAGCCTATAGTTCAGGACTCGGTCTCAGGCCTGGTTTTTTCATAGCCAGGACTGCATGTTCGCCCAATTATTTGTGCTATTTCAGCATGCTTGACTGATAACCTGGCATTTGCACTGTAAACAAGGGAAAGTTCACGAAAAGTTTACAGCCACATCGCCCATCACTTTCCGCAAACAGCAATTATATATAGCAGGAAATGAGTTGTTTGTCAGCACAGCGTTCGCCATGATGCTGATATATGTATTAGTTATTACCTCTACCACACAGTCAGTGTTCCTTATTACGCACATATGTGCATTGTTTATGCAAAGATTTCAGAATCTGACATGGAGATTTGTCCGTGGGACACTGATTTTACCAAAAGACCCCTCTGAATTTGACAAAGGTCAAAGTGGCCCTCAGTTTTGAAAGCTGTAAGGAACAGTGGAACACTGATTGTGATTTGCCGATTTGAAATTTGTGGTAGTGTTACAGCGGGTGTGTGTGTGTGTGTGTGTGTGTGTGTGTGTGTGTGTGAGAGAGAGAGAGAGAGAGAGATCCGCTTTCAGCGGAGAGGATCTGAATTATGTAAAATGCAAACATTATGTTATGCGGTGACTTTCGCGCGCCTAGGTGGTACGTGATGCAAGGCATGTTGCTTAGCGCAATTGACCTTAAAATGACATGGCCTGCAGCAGATAAGCACATGGCTTAACGCCCCCCCTCAACCGTGCACTGCCCGCTTCTAAAGCAGCCCCCTCAACCCCTTTCTGAAACGCGTGTGCACACACACGCATATTCTCTTTTGTAGATTGGGGGGGGGGGGAGTGTGATTTTTTTTGTGTTTTGGGTTTATGTGTTTGTTTTGTTTTTTGTACATAAATGTTTTATTTGTTACATCTGCTCACAAACAGCAGCCTTTGTTCAAGGTCTGTGACAATGACAGAACGGTGTATTTACATGTAACCAACACGTGTGTGTGTGTGTGTGTGTGTGTGCGGGCTTATAAAGGTCTTGGCTTCCTTTGGTGTAATTTATGGATATTCCAGCGGAATGGAAACTTCTTGAGTTCTTGCCTGCCATCAGCTGACAGCTTCAACTTGTAAGCACATGTCACAGAACCAGCAGAAGTGCTGTAAGACAACAGGCAAAAGAAAAAGAAGATGAACAAAAAGAATCATTTCCAGTTTCAAAACCAATGAACATTTTCATTCACTTCTGAATCTGATGATCCTCATGAACTGAGTTACATATGATGTCCCACTGTTTGTTATTTTTGTATTTTGCCCCTACAGAAGATTTTACTTGACAGAGTATTTGGCCTAGTTTAAAGATCTAAGCTCCCAACAAAAAGCTTTCCGAAGTGTGAAAATTTTTTATTGTGACTCCTTCGACTGTGCATAATTCAGGCAACTCTGTCACAGTTGCAGAGTTTTCAGCACTTCGGGGACCCTTATAAAACCAGAGCATGAGTTTGCCGTGACATTATTTGGCTTTAAGTCAGTGAGCGATACACATCACTGCAGTGTCTAGCGGATGTTGAGTGCTGCACGATCTTTCTCGCTCAGTGTCAAAACGCAAACTGAGCTGTGAATCAGGCTGCCCCTGGCTTTTATTGGGGTTTCAGGGACGCTGAAAACTCTGCAACTGTAACAGAGTTGACTGTGCTTGCACGGTGGACTCTGTAAAAAATTTCACACTTAGGAAAGCTTTTTGTTGGGAGCTTAGATCTTTAAGGCATCCACCTGCGGATAGTGAGTTGCCTGGTTGGCATTCCTGGTGAGCAGGATTTTAAAGTCAGAATCACGTGCAGACTCCTTTACAGTGCCAGGAGTACACGTCACGTCACGTCATGTCATGCATCCTGTAACCGTGACCCTAGGGGTAATAGGGGCACCGCTGATCGCTTTGGGACAAGTTTGCTCCATCTCTCCCGGTCATGGCTTCCTTTTGCTGTAATTCATAGACGTTCCAGCAGGAAGGAAACTTCATGATCTCTTGTGTACACATGCACGCACAAAAATGATTATATCATATATGCTGAAAATCACATCCACCTCTTAAAGAAGAGTAGGCTGTGGCCAGTGACATGGAAAACAAATTTATTATATGCTGCACGCATTCGCCGCACGCATCATCAGAGTAGCAGGCTTTGCACATAAAGTAGCGCGTAGCAGCAGGAGGCTTTGTCCTCCAGCCCTGTGGCGCCTCGAGCATCTCAGAAGAGACGGATATTACGTGTGCCGAGGAATAACCAATCATACCTAATACCATACTTACATTAATTAAGAATGAATTTGATTTTATCTGTAGTGCTCTGGCTGAGTATTCTTATTTGTAGAGTTACCTTGAAAGTTGATTGGTTGTTTTGAGTTTTATGTGGGTTTTTTTGTTACAAAAAAGTCGTACATGTATCAAAGAAGGAGGAACGAGGTGGGAAAAAATACAAAACAGTACAAATACTTGGCTCACGGCGGGGACTGAAACTCGTGACCTGAGCATCAACAGTCAAGAGTTCTACCAGCTTTAATATCCCTGCGCCCCATTACATTGTAGGGAACCCCTGTGATTTGTTGTTATTTGGGGATAATTATATGCAGGGGTGCCGATTTGGCAGAACACTCCGGATTTCTGGAACAAGAACTTTTGAAACTTAAATTTTCCGGATCAAGAACTGTTGAAAGTTAAATTTTCTGGATCAAGAACTGTTGAAAGTTAAATTTTCTGGATCAAGAACTGTTGAAAGTTAAATTTTCCGGATCAAGAACTGTTGAAAGTTAAATTTTCCGGATCAAGAACTGTTGAAAGTTAAATTTTCTGGATCAAGAACTGTTGAAAGTTAAATTTTCCGGATCAAGAACTGTTGAAAGTTAAATTTTCCGGATCAAGAACTGTTGAAAGTTAAATTTTCCGGATCAAGAACTGTTGAAAGTTAAATTTTCTGGATCAAGAACTGTTGAAAGTTAAATTTTCCGGATCAAGAACTGTTGAAAGTTAAATTTTCCGGATCAAGAACTGTTGAAAGTTAAATTTTCCGGATCAAGAACTGTTGAAAGTTAAATTTTCCGGATCAAGAACTGTTGAAAGTTAAATTTTCTGGATCAAGAACTGTTGAAAGTTAAATTTTCTGGATCAAGAACTGTTGAAAGTTAAATTTTCTGGATTGGCAAAAATCAGTGAGCAACAAGTTCCAGATTATGGGGTGACCGTCGTGAGTACTTGTAATACCGTTCGTAAGCGTTGCTAGTGTCTTGAGACCCAGAGGACTCTTCCTTGATGAGGAATAATCTTTTTATTGCTAAGTATTTTAGAAAAGGAAGTGGTAATGACTGCAAGCGGATAGGGGACACAACTAGAAAAGCAACAAAAGAAATTATGGAGACCACTTACCTCGGACAACATATCCCCCCCCCCCTCCTCCCCGCCGCCACCCCTCGGGTTTGGTTTTGAGGAGCACTTGCCAAATGCCAATGCCCCCCCCCCCCACCCCAACTTGCACCCCCTGTATATGGTCCTTGTTTGTATAAATTATGTGTTCTTGGTTTTTTGTTTTTGTTTTGTTTTTTGAAGTAAAGTTAGTTTTGAGAAACATGGATTAATTGTAGCTTCACTTTACATCAGTTCCCATTGAATTTTTTTCCCAGTAAATTGGCATGGATGTGTTATTTAGAAACATTTAGCCTCAGGCAGTCATTGGTGGTTGCGCAATCAGATGTTTTTGATGTGTGTCTCCACGTAAATAGGCCAAAAAAACAAAAAAAAGGAGGAGTGATTTCATTTTGAGTTTGAGTGATGAGCGATACCTTGCACCATTTACGGTGCTGTCAGTGTCACAGAAGCAGCTGCTGAGGCATTCACTCACACAAGTTCATAGTGGCACTCCATTCTAATGCCCATGGATTAAATTTTTTTTTAAATCCATTCGAAAGAATAGCAATGCTTACATCTAGCACACAGCAGTATGGAAGAAAAGAGTTTGCCAGATGCATGAAATCTGTGTCCTTGAAAATGCAGTACATGTACTTCATGTCTGTCTGAACTACATCTACAAGTATATGTGTATAAACAGCAAAAATGTCATGGTTGAATGTAAAAGTATAGGATTCTCGTCCTCTAGTTTCAAAAAGGTCAACACAGAAATCAAACTGCCCTGTAACATGGGAAATAGATACTTTATCAGTCCTATGCATATAGTGTATGACCAGGAATACATTGACCTTATCCAGGAAGATTCACTGGCATAATGTAACAGAATCCAGTAAAAAGCTAATCCTGACGACTACGCTGATACAGGCTAGCCTTTTATCCTTTTTTGGTTTTCATTTTTTTTTTTTTTTTTTTTTGAGCACTGACTGGCCAGTCTTATAAATGCAAGAGACTATTGTGGTTTTTTTTTTTAGACAAAAATTAAAATGCCTAAAAAAAATGCCTGCACTTCGGCATGGGGCTTACATATGTATAAATGACAAAGGTTTAACTCAAATCCCACCAGTGGCCTCATTTTAAAAAAAGCATGATTAATTCATGGATGGATTTAAATTTGGCTTTGTGGGAATGTTGCACTTTCATTATACTTTCATTATGTTTGCTAAAATAAGAGTTGTTAAGGAACCGTAAATCTTGCCTGTTTTTCCCATACAGGGTCAAAACTGAAAAAGAGTTATAAATGGGGGAATCCTCGTGCCCGGTACGAAATGTGTTAAAGGCTGATTACTTGTGTATGAATTTATCCCATACCTAGATGATCTCACGTGCAGTTATGAAAGACAGAACACTACACTACAGTGAGGCCTGCTTGTACATGCTGGCAGCTTACTGAGATGACAGACGAGCGGTAACAACCCAGCGCCTAATTTTCCTTTTTCCTTTTGTGACCCACTTTGGGTTTTTTGTTCTTTCCTTTCCTTTTCTGTCCTTGGTTCACAGCGGCTGTGCACGCATTGTGAATTGGCATAAGCCATCTGTTCTGATTTTGGTGGGGTCTTCATTTCTGTGGTGTGTGGTGGGGAGGGGGTGTGGTGGGGGAGGGCAGGGAAGGGAGAGAACAAAATGTCGGCTGAGTTACTGCTGTGACACATTTTCATGTTTTTCAGTTTGCGTTTTTTCTGTTTTGTTCTTTGTTTTATTTTTTGTTTTTTTGTTGATATATGTTGCAGATTTGTTTGGTTGGTATTGTTTTGTGTGTGTGTGGGGGGGGGGGGTCTTTTGTGTGTTTTGTTGTTGTTGGAGGGGGGGGGGAGGGGGACAGTTTTTAAGCTGTTTTGTTTGTTCGTTTGTTTTCTGGCAGTGAAATGTGCCTGGTGTAAAGCACGCCCCTTTCCCTCCTCCTCCCTTCCCTCAACTCCCCCCCCCCCCAAGCTGTTACCCCCACCACCCACTATCCCAGTTGACTTGCCCATTCCGTGGTCTCTTTTGCGTCGCCCTCTCGCCTTGTGAAATGATATCTAGCAGCTTGATCAGAGCAGTTGCTTTCTTCATGTATCGCGTGGTGGTCCAATCCGCAGTTGCACACTCATTTGTGCATGTGCACGAGTCGGTGCGCGGGGCTCCCAGCACGTGGGAGAATGTGTGCAGGTGTTGAAGTCCTCTACAGGTACATGTAGTACGTATACGCCTTTGTGGTGTATGATGATGCAGTGTGATTTCATCAAACATTCTGTGTATGTTGTTAAAAGAAGCTGAACCCGTAGAATAGATTGAGTAGGGTTACAGTGATCGTTCAGCACGATTTGTTCAGTTTCGAAGAGGTGCAGCTTGCATAAACTTGTATACATGGGTGTGAATGGTTTCGTCTGCCTCAATTATAGTGAGAATTACGCAGCGCTATCTCCCGCAGCGCGGAAGCCTTTAAGTGTCAACCTTGGAATGTTGAAGGTATACATTATTACATGTATATATGGTTTCGTCTGCCTAAATTATAGTGAGAACTTGAATTATGCAGCGCTATTTTCCTCAACGTGAGTACCCAACTGAAGTATCAACAGCAGAACCATCAGCATGTTGATCAGAAGTTTGCGTCAGTGGAAAAGAAGAAATGGTGATAAAGTGCATGCATTGCTGTCTTTGATGTATCGCGCTTACAGTATATTTGAACAAAAGACGTTTAAACGTAATTCCTACCAAGTCAGTTGGGGTTGTGCACCAAGTGGCCTCACTATAAAAATCATCATTAATAATTATTCATTGATTTAAATTCGGTTTAGTGGGGAGTGTTGCACTTTGAATGTACTTGTCTTTGCTGCAGCAAGAGCCGTGAAGGAACCGTTAATCTTGCCTGTTTTTCGCATTCACGGCCAAAACTGAAAAAGGGCCAAAAACTGCGTCATGCACGGTACGAAATGTGTTCAGCCCCACAAAGGAGAACTCTTTGCGGGGGTCCTTTTTTATGTTGTTTCCATAGTAATGGAAACAACATAATAGGACGGGCTAAAATTTCCACGTTCATAGGCAAGCATCTGTGGTACAAACGCACGTCACTGCCGATCTCCCGCAGAGACGATTTTGCAAGTGTAACTCTGACAATGACGTAAGAAAACTTGCGTCATCGATGCTGACGCGTATGATGTTCCGAACGCACTTCTCCTCCTCAGTGAGTGCCGTCTGTGCGGATGTGTGTGCGTGTGTGAATTGTGTCCGGGCCCGTTTCTTCGAAGATACTTAACCGAATGGCTTCAAATTTGGGGTCTACTAGAAAATGGTCGCTCTTATAGTTTTCATGTAAACCGAGCCTGAGTTGACATTGCATGTGAACCCAGTTCAGATGCCTATTTCTCCGAAAATACTGAACCGATCGATTTCAAATTTGGGGTTTCTAAATGAATCAAGATTGTTGAATAGAAGGCCCGATCCAGGTACGATTGCACACATGATTTGCGAGTTATCGCCCTTTTCAAAAAAAAGTGGCTTTCTGGCGTTTAAAGGCGTAATATTTACCTAAACCACTCCATTTTTGGGACATAGATAGCATGAATACGGACTCTCAACTGAGTGAATTTTGGAGGTTGTCGCTTTTGTACTTTTGGCGTAAACCGTACCTGATGAAAGTGCTGGTGAACACACTTTAGATCTCAAAATCGCTCCTACTATACATAGATAATGAGCCTGGGGTGCCATAAAAAATATACAAAAAAATTAGAAAAATTCACTGCAGCCGTTGTCGTCAGTTGACTCGAAAATTTGTACTCGAAGCACATTTCCTGTACACAAGCCACACGCCTCACAAACATCGCAGAAAAGGCACATGCGCACTGGCGCAAAACTGTATCAGCGTCAGTTTGCCGACGTCATGTTTGATTGACGTGGGGGTGTGTCGTCACTTTTCGGAAGTTCTCTATTTGTAGACGGGGAAAGCGGGAGTTTCATTGATGTAGTGGGCTTTGTTTTTCCCACTGACTCTCACTCAATAGCATAGTAGAGTGAGAGAACACCACATAGGTCTCAATGGAGCACATGCACAAACGCGGCTCGCGCAAGTCTGCGTGCGTGCGTGCGTGCGTGCGTGCGTGCGCGCGCGCGTATGTCTGTGTGTGTCTGTGTGCGCGCGCGCGCAGCAGACATAACACATAGTGAAAAAACGTTCGCCGCGCAGACTTGTCTGTTAAACACATTGAGCCGGTATAAATTCGATCTTTACACTGCGCAGCAGCAACACTTCAATTTTCATGGGGCTGCTTTCATTGCAAGAATTGTATCCGAGTCAAAGTTATTACGTCAAATGTATTATGCGTCATCCCAATGAGGAAAACGTCATAGATTTCAAAGAAAACAACTTGACGTCTCTCTTCCAAAACCAAGATTGGTCTGACAAGCCCGGTCAGTTGTTTCCATTGAGAGAGAGAGAGAGAGAGAGAGAGAGAGTGTGTGTGTGTGTGTGTGTGTGTGTGTGTGTGTGTGTGTGTGTGTGTGTGTGTGTGTGTGTGTGTCCTCCCGTATACATGGCATTACAAAAGAACGACCGTGATGACAGCAGGTGATTAAATGGAAAAAACATATTGGGCTGGTCAGTGGCCATCTTGTTGTTTTTTCTTTTTTTCTTGCTTGACTTACAGGAAATGTGTCACCCTGATGATTAACTGCATGCATGTTTGCGATAGATACAGATCTAGACAAGTACAGACGAATAAAATAGTGCACTTTGCGGTAAAATCATGCATCCTGATATGAGTCCAGTCACCAATTCATGCAGTACAATCGGTGAATATGATACAGCACAAGAGAACTTTTTTTATCGGCAGTGCAGAAATTTGCCTTCATGCTTGTCAGTAAAACAGAACGAACAGCTTACATTGCTGAAAACTAACTTAATTTATCTCTACCACATAACTCAGCCAAGATGAAGTCAACTTGCATAAGCTTTGCTAATACACACTAGCATGCATTTTTGTGATAAAACTGTCCGAAGTTAAACTGGGCCAATTTAGGCACCGGATAAGGATTATTTACAACAGCGTGCAAACAAATGCGTTAGGTTAAATTGTCCCAACTTTACTGATAACCCAGTGACTCCTTGCATGGCTTGCTAATCGTGCACAAACAAAAAAGACATTCTTTCACGAATGTTGCAGAATGTCAGTGCTGCTTGTAAAATAAACTCTCCCAGGAAATGCCTTCTCTAGTGCAAGCTTCTTTTTTTTCTGTATGGCCAATAATTGGCATTACTGGAAATGCTTGGGCAACCACCTTATAGGCCAGCAAAGCCTTCAGCTTGAGAGAGTCACCCGTTACTTTTGAAAGTTTTATGTTGAGGCATGAAGTTGAAATGTTTGAAACGAAAAATTACTCACAGCACATTGATTGTCTATCGTACTTCAACTAGCCGTGTTCAAATTTCACAGTCACTGCAGTGGAGAAAGATTGTAATCAAGGTACACGCACAGCTGCAGGTATTAGGCAGATGTAGCCATGTTGTAGTATTGTTTGTGACAATGTTCATGACATCAGTGTACTACATAGTAGACCTGTGTACTAGAGTGTACCAAACGTACTCTGTCCGAAACACTTCCTCCCTTATTTTAATTTTTTTATAGATCTACATTGGCAGATTTAAGGTTAGGTAAGGAAAGATCTTGGGTCTGATGCATAAAAAGAGGACTAGTTTAGTCTGAGACTTTGCACTGGTCTCACACTTACTGCAGCGGGACTAGCATCAGCTTGCATCACAGTCTACTTCCTGAAATACTAGCAGAATTGTCTTAATCTACGCTTATACATCTCGTACTAACCTGTAGTCTCAGCTTAGGCTAGTCTTGTACTTTCGTCCTAGCCTTCTGGGCCCGTATGTAAAACTCAGTGTTAATTTAACCCACGGCTATGGGCCTAACCCAGACTAGGACAAAAGAAGCCCCAAAACAAAATGAAATAAAAAAAGGAAGCGAAGAAAGAAAGACAAAAATGCTTCTATATCGGCATGGGCACCTTGCTGGAATGGACCCGCTTCCTGATTTAAAACAAAACACAACAGAAATTTTAACCCTAGAGCTAGTCTAGTTCGAGGTTAGACTCTAACCCGGGGCTGAACTCCCTAACCTCGACTTCTACATGCGGAGCCTGGTCTCTCTCCATGCTTCTGTCCACTGTCACCGTTGTTATCCCATGCAGTGCGACACTAGCGCATTTC
Organism: Batillaria attramentaria; assembly: GCA_018292915.2. NCBI lineage: Eukaryota > Metazoa > Mollusca > Gastropoda > Batillariidae > Batillaria > Batillaria attramentaria. The sequence continues at coordinate 4,816,903 of JACVVK020000006.1, read as the reverse complement.
ACAGATGAAATGTTTTTCTTCTGCGTGCAAACAGCACTTCAGTTTGTTACATTTTATCACAGACGGCCTAAGGTGTGCCTGTTTGGGTCATATGGTTGCATGACTGATGATTAATGAACTCCGTTAAATTCCTATAAATTGAAAGTCCGTGTTACGACATCCTGCCTCTAACATGCTTACAGCTTAACAGCGTTAGACAGATGTGCTTGTGTTGACTTTTGAAAAATAAGTTTTTTTCCCCCCGTTTCGGAATTTTGTGTTGTTTCCCACTGGGAAATCGCATATCCGCAGTGCAGCGCCACCCAACCTACCGGTATCTAACCTGTCTTAATTTTACTGGGGGAGGAGAGCCAAAGAACTGGCAGAGCAGCCCAGTAGACAGGAAAAAATGGTGCATGTTGAAGTTTTTCAGACTGTCTCGCAGTATGTTATCTGTGTCATGATACATTTTCAAGCTCTTGTGATTTCGCAAACGTTTGAGAAGCAAAAAGTTTAGTTATTTTCTTCTTCTATTTGCAGAAGATCTTGCAAGCTGCACTTTGAGGTGGCCCCTCTGAAAATCGTGCGAGCGTCTCGCCAGTACCTGTATGATGATGCAGGCAACGAATTTCTGGATTGCATCAGTAATGTCTCTCATGGTATGTCCTGTACTCTCATCTTTATCACTTAAGATTATGATTCGCAGAGGAATATCTGTGAGTCGTGAAAGGGTCCGACCTGCCTATCGCAGTTTGAGGCCAAGTTTGGTTCTGCTTACTGAAAAATATACGTTTTCGTCATGGATTTCTATGCTTTTCTTTCCGTTTCAGTTTTGCTTTGTATCTAACTGATTCACTTGTGGGGAGTTGCACCAAATAGTGTGTAATAAAATACAGGGCAGATACCCAGTATGCAGAAAGAGTTCTTGGGGGCTACGAAAGAACAGCCAAACAAGACCCCTCCCCCCCCCCCCAAAAAAAAAAAAAAAATTAAAACACTGCCAATCTGGCAAACTTTCTTCTCAAATCCCTTAATTTAAAAAAAAGAAAAAGAAAAAAAAGGAAGAAATGCTAAAAGGGAAAAAATTCTCAGTGACAATTGCTACTCGGTATTCTTTCAGTGGGCCACTGTCACCCCCACGTGGTCAGTGCGGGCCAGGAGCAGATGGCAAGGCTGACCACCAGTGCCGGATTCCTCAACGAGCAGATGTCCCAGTATGCCAAGCGGCTCATCAGCACACTGCCAGAGTCACTCTGTGTCTGCTTCTTCTTGAGCTCAGGGTACAGGCTTTTTATTTCTCCCCCCCCCCCCCCCCCCTTTTTGTTTGTGGCTTCAGTGTTCATTCAGAGCACAAACCGCAAACGGTGGACAGGGGATTTGGTTTAGTGGGTTAGGTGTCTGATATGGACCATGAGGCGCATGTTCGAATTACTAATGGGCAGCAGTATTGTGGGCTTATTACTTGCCAAATTGAGTCAGATTTGTGTGCAGACTTGTTCACAGTGCCTGTCTCCCCCTCGTGTACACATGTATGCACGCATTCCATGTGGGAGTGGCTGTGGAATGAAAAAAACAATAACACAATAAGCACATGGGGGGAAAAAAAGGTGGCTCTGTACTGTGGCGACACCCCCCCCCCCCCCCCAAGTTATGTAAGACACACAAAATACAAACACATGGAACATTGGGATTTTTAGGGGTGTTCATTTTGGGATTTTGTTGGGGGTTTTTGGTGGTGGTTTTTATTTTACAGTGATTTTTTTTTAAGTTTAAAGGCGTAAGGTTCTAGTTTGTGGTTATACCAGTGTCATGTGTGGGTTTTTACCTGTCACAATGCACATATGTATCTTTCTACACGTGAACTGGACAACAAAAACATGTTAAGAGTGAGGGTTCAGGCCATATTTTGGGATATTCTTTGGTTTATTGTGAAAGTGGTGGGGGTGTCATTGTGTGTGTGTGTGTGTGAGAGAGAGAGAGAGAGAGAGAGAGAAAAGAGTCAATTCGTAAAGTGCTGACTCATATATATGTGCTTGTAAAAATCTTAGAAATGTTATGTTTTTCTTCTTACCGTTTTTATTTTTACTTCCAGGTCAGAGGCCAACGATCTTGCAATACGCCTTGCACGATCTTACACCAAGCATGAAGACATTGTATGCCTTGACTGGTATGGAAAATTACATTACATTTCAGTCCGTCAGTCAGTCAGTCATACATATATATTAATTGTTTGGATGGATACATATATAGATTTGTTTCACATTTCCATGATAGCAGAAGAACAGCTGATAACTAATAAATTCAATCTCAAAGGGGGGAAACATTGAGGAAAAAAAAAAATTCATGTATCAGTAAAACTAGCCATGGTAACTACAGGCTTTGATGATTATTTTACAGCCGGACAATCATTTCATGGAGTTGCATCTTCACTGGGCAAATTTTTTGTTTTTTTGTTTTTTGGTTCTTACTGCCAAGGTTCTTAACCCTGGTCTTGCGGAATTAATTTGTCTTATGCTGAAAAAGCCATAGAGGCAGTGCAGAATGATCCATTCTCAGCACGACCAGGGTTAACAAGGCGTATATCATCCATGTCCGGTGAAAATGTCAGACAGCATCCGGTGTCACCATGACCTGGGTGTTTTATGGATCCGTGTAAAGTCCTCCGTGTATGTCATGCAGAAAGGACATCTTCCTGCACCACTTTTGACCTCCTCCACATACTGCTTCTTTGTAAGAACACTTAAAAGTAAGGGGGTTAGCTCTATGTTCCCACATGTCTATGTTCCCAGTGCTCCATGCTCCCAGCGCTCTATGTCCCCACAAGTCTACGTTCCCAGTGCTCAATGTTCCCAGCGCTCCATGTTCCCAGCGCTCCATGTTTTCAGCGCTTCATGTTCTCAGCACTCCGTGCTGCATGCTCCCAGCGCTCCATGTTCCCACAGGTCTATGTTCCCAGTGCTGCATGCTCCCAGCGCTCCATGTTCCCACAGGTCTATGTTCCCAGTGCTGCATGCTCCCAGCGCTCCATGTTCCCACAGGTCTATGTTCCCAGTGCTGCATGCTCCCAGCGCTCCATGTTCCCACAGGTCTATGTTCCCAGTGCTGCATGCTCCCAGCGCTCCATGTTCCCACAGGTCTATGTTCCCAGTGCTGCATGCTCCCAGCGCTCCATGTTCCCACAGGTCTATGTTCCCAGTGCTGCATGCTCCCAGCGCTCCATGTTCCCACAGGTCTATGTTCCCAGTGCTGCATGCTCCCAGCGCTCCATGTTCCCACAGGTCTATGTTCCCAGTGCTGCATGCTCCCAGCGCTCCATGTTCCCACAGGTCTATGTTCCCAGTGCTGCATGCTCCCAGCGCTCCATGTTCCCACAGGTCTATGTTCCCAGTGCTGCATGCTCCCAGCGCTCCATGTTCCCACAGGTCTATGTTCCCAGTGCTGCATGCTCCCAGCGCTCCATGTTCCCACAGGTCTATGTTCCCAGTGCCCCATGCTCCCAGCGCTCCAAGTTCCCACAGGTCTGTGTTCCGAGTGCTCCATGCCCCTAGCGCTCTATATTCCCAGGACTCTGTGTTCCTCAGTGTTCCCAGTCACACACAGGTGTGCGTGTTTGTACGCACAAAACTCTTATATTGGTGCACAAATTTGCGAACAGCACACCACAGGGGATGCACGTTTTGGGTCTCGCCATGACAAACAGTAATTTTTCCGACACTCTCCCAGAAACTCGATGCACAAAAAGCGCCCTGTAACTGGCAGCGTCGCATTTCCACTGAGCCATTGTGCATATCAGACAAAATCCGACTGACAAAGCACTGGGCACTTTTTGTCCAATCAGTCATAATGCTGTATTTGTGGCTGACACACTACAAATCACATACATCTCTCCTACTTGAACAATTTTGTAAACAACAACAACAACAAATGGTTTTGACTTTGAGACCTTTGACCCTGAAAAATAAGAAGAGAGGGTCCCAAGGACCCATGTATTTTTTTAATCACAGGGAATATTGGTTCTTTCGTTACGTGCTTGCAGCCCCACCCCCATCACCTTCTGTCTCTGTCTCCTTCTGTCTCTGTCTCCTTCTGTCTCTGTCTCATGCTGTGTGTCTCTCTGTGAACATAGAGCATCAGGAACATAGAACACTGGGATCATAGATTTGCTCCCCAAAATAAGTGTTTCAGTCTGCGTCATGTTTTGTTGTTGTTGTTTTTTCAGTGCCTATCACGGTAACCTTGGCAACTTGGTAGAGATCAGCCCATCTCGGTTCAAGAAGCTGGGTCAAGGATTCGTAAAGAAAGACTGGGTTCACGTTGTGAGTAGACTTGTCGCTCCGAACATGCAAAAGACCATGCAGATGAACCTGAACAACTTTGTTGGTCACATACCTTTTTAGTTACATTGATTTTTTTTTTTTTTAGTTTGTTCTTGTTTTAGTTTTTACCTGGATCATATGTACTGACCTGCTTTGGAATAAGGTTAACAGAACGGGCCTTCATATTAGATGTACACAATGCATTCTGAGTTGAAAGGTGTTGAATTGTTTCGCTGACAGACTTGAAGTGCCTTACGTTGGGTTTGCTCACCTCTGTCTGCAGGCTTTTGTGTTTCAAGAAAGGTCATTTGAAGGAGAGAGAATGTTGTGCCATTTATATTGTAGTATTTATCCTTGTCATTCAATTGTTTGTTGGTTTGTTGGTTGTTTTTTTTGTTTGTTTTTCTTGGGGGGGAGGGGGGGGGGGTTAGAGTCACATACATTCTGGTGAGTAAGTAAGTGTTTCTGTGTCTTTCAGGCACCAACACCGTATGTGTATCGCGGCAAATATCGTGAGGATACTACCAATCCTGGTTTGGTCTACGCAAATGAAGTTCGAACATTGATCTCCAAAGCCAGGAACAAAGGCAGAGAGGTCTGAATCTTTCCACTTCCCGAGATAGTTTTATACTCTGTCACATGAAAAGAAAATCATGAGAATAGCATATTAGTTTTATATTCTGTCACATGAAAAGAAAATCATGAGAATAGCATATTAGTTTTATATTCTGTCACATGAAAAGAAAATCATGAGAATAGCATATTACATCAGGCAAAGTGTTCTGTTGTGGCTGTAATGGGTAAGCAGGTAACAGAAAAAAAAGTAAATTACTTTTGTGTGTTTATTTTGAGATTTTTGCATATCGTTTCTTGTGTGTGTGTGTGTGTGTGTGTGTGTGTGTGTGTGTGTGTGTGTGTGTGTGTATTATTTTCAGATTTCTGTATTTATTGACTTAATTTGTGGGCATGCTTATTTTCAGATTGCTGCATTTATTTGTGAACCAGTGATGACTGCAGGTGGTATTGTAGTCTTCCCTCCAAACTACCTTAACAATGTGTACAGGTAAGTGACTCCACTGGCAGCAGATGCTGCAGCACATGTCTCGCGTTATTGAGTAGCTGCTGAAGTTCGCTGACAATCTTGCATGGGCATTGAGGTCATCCTGTTCGGTCTGAATTTAGTATGGAATGTTCACCAAGAGCTTGGTGGTACATGCAAATTATAACCTGGTTGCTCACATGGCTGTTTCTTTGCGTGTTTCAGTGGCATATTATTTCTATCATGTGCTAGTAATTCTGGCTTCTGTCATCAGTGACGAAGGAGAAAACTGGGTGAAATTTCTTAAATCCTCTGTTGTGTCAAAGGCATGGAAACAAGTTTTTAAAAAAAATAATGACTTGCTAAGCACTGTATAGTTGTTCGGCGGTTTTTTGTTGTTTTTTGTTCTGGTTTTATTTTTTGTTTGTTTGTTTTTTTGTACATGTATTTTTGTTTTAGAAACATGACGAAAGGACATTAAACTAGACAACATGGTTTAGCTTGCTGTCAAGCACTTACAATGACCTCATGTCTCGTGTCTCACTTCACTCGTGGCTTTTCCTTTGAAGATTAAGTAACCAGGCACCACTGTTGAATGTAGGTGGTTTCTGAAGTTGCTTGTTCTCCTTTCTGCAGATATGTTCGTGAAAGTGGAGGTGTGTGCATAGCAGATGAGGTGCAGTCAGCATTTGGCCGATGCGGTGAGCACTTCTGGGCATTCCAGACGCAGGGTGAGTGGAACATTTAATCTCTTCTCTCTTTTTTTGTTTTGTTCAGTGTCTGTCTTAGTACTCACTGTGGAAGAAACGTCGCAGTGCATGTTCGCTTTTCCTTTTTAGCAGTGCCCAATGTGTTTCTGTTACTATAATCCGTGTACCCAAAAACTGCGGTGTTGGTGTTGGCTTTAGAATGTTTTTTTGGCTCCCTTGTGTAACAATGGGAGTCTATGTTGTAACCCTCCGTCGTCTGTGTGTGTGTGTGTGTGTGTCTGTCTGTCTGTCTGTGGGTGTGTCCGCAGTAAACCTTAACATTGGCATTTTCTCAGAATCTACAAAGAGCAGAGTCACCAAACTTGGCATGCCGATAGACAGCCATAGGACCTTTCAAAATATATAATTTTGAATGACCTTGACTCAAGGTCAAGGTCACTAAAGCTGTCTGTTTGAAAATTTTACATAGGCATTTTCTTGGAGTCTACAAATACCAGAGGTTTTCAACTTTGCATGATGATAGACATTGATAAGAACTTTACAGATATACATGTATTCAATGGCCTTATGTGAAGGTCAAGGTCAGACAAGCTATTTTCCGCATTTCCGTAGAAAACCTTAACATTGGCATTTTCTCAGAATCTACAAACAGCACATGCACCAAACTTGGCATGCTGATAGACAGCCGTAAGACCTTTAAAAATATATCATTCTGAGTGACCTTGACTCAAGGTCAAGGTCACTAAAGCTGTTTGTTTGAAAAGTTTGCATTGGCATTTTCTTGGAATCTACAAAAACCGGAGGTTTTAAACTTTGCATGATGATAGACATTGATAACAACTTTACAGATGTACATGTATTCAATGGCCTTGTGTCAAGGTCAAGGCTGTACAAGCTATTTTCCGCATTTCCGCAGTAAACCTTAACATGGGCATTTTCTCAGAATCTACAAAAAGCAGAGGCACCAAACTTGGCATGCCTATAGACAGCCATAAGACCTTTCAAATGTATCATGTTGAATGACCTTGACTCAAGGTCAAGGTCACTAAAGCTGTTTGTTTGAAAATTTTGCATTGGCATTTTCTTGGAATCTACAAAAACCAGAGGTTTTAAACTTTATATGGTGATAGACATTGATAAGAACTTAACAGACATACATGTATTCAATAGCCTTGTGTCAAGGTCAAGGCCGTACAAGCTATTTTTGTGAAACCGTAACATTGGCATTTTCTCAGAAACAACAAACAGCAGAGGCGCCAAACTTGCCATGCTAATAGACATTGATAAGAACTGTATACCCATACCACTTTAAATGACCTTGACTCAAGGTCAAGGTCATTAAAGCTGTCTGTTGTGAATTTCAATATTATCGTTTTTGGAGAAACTACAAATACTAGAGGCATCCAACTTGGTGTAATGATAGACATTAATATCTTATTTGAATGACCTTGGCCCAAGGTCAAGGCCATATAGTCAGTTTTGGGGAAAAGTGTAATATTGCCAGGAACTAAGAGCACCAGAGACACCTTACTTGGCTTGATGATAGATAGTGATAAGCTTTTTTACAAACATACTCTTTTGAATGACCTTGACCCATGTCACAAGGGAGCCATGGAGGCTTTTGCCTCTCTAGTTCCACAGAAGGTTTCCCATCAGCCTTAGAAAAATAAAGTTGAATATGAGTCAGATAATACTCTAAAGTGGTAGTTGGGTTTACAGTAAGGCTGTCCCAGTTTAAAGGGAAAGGTGTGTGTCTGTGTCTGCGTCTTTGTGTGTGTCGGTGAAGCGCAGTGATTCCTTTTTAGTGAGAGCAGTGCTATATATAAGAACCATTTTTTGTTACCATTTTGGTTGTTTTCTGCCTCCAGGTGTGGTTCCAGACATTGTGACAGTGGGGAAGCCCATTGGTAATGGCCACCCATTCGCTGCAGTCATCACTACCAAAGAAATTGCAGACAGCCTGGGAGAGTTCAGTACAACAGTAAGTGACACAGACCATTTCAAAATTGTCCTTCCTTCTCCACCCTGCGGCATCTATAGGCTTAAATTGGATTGTACAGTATTGTACAGATGTATACATCTTAAAATACTTTGATGCACACCAATATTCAGTTGACTTGAAGGAGTTAATGGTACCATTTTTGTGCTCACAGATCATTCTGAGCTGTTTTCGCGGAATCTGTCATCACCCCACTTAGACACCAGGACAGTGACAGCGTCTGTAATGCTAGTTCTGAAGCCAATAGAAGTCAATAACTCGGCCACCACACTTAGCACTCCAGCAGGGTAACAACAGTCGTAGAATTTAAATGTTTGGCCACTTGCACAAAGTGTAAACAACATTGTATCACATGAAGAGATATGCCATTCATCAAGATAGAGCATTTCGAGCATACAGGTACCCTCGCGAGCGAAACCGTTCCAAAACATATTAAGTTGGCTTAGCAAAGATGGAATTAGCCCATTTAACAGAGCATCTAAAAACAGTCCTCGCTGCCCTGCGTTGTGTTGACAGTTTGGAGGGAACCCTGTGGCTTGCGCGGTGGGCATGGCAGTAATGGACGTGATAGAGAACGAGAAGTTGATGTCCAGCGCCAAGTCAGTTGGCAAGTGTCTGATGGACAGTTTCCGGGCCATCATGCCTCACCACCCCATGATGGGGGATGTCAGGTAAGTGAAGGAGTTTGATAACACTGTGCTTGTCTGGTTTGCTTTCAAGAAGATTGTGAAGTAGTTTTCACTGGAATAGCAGTATCTTTATTAAACACACACACACACACACACACACACACACACACACACACACACACACACACACACACACACACACACACACACAGGCCATAAGAGTTGGTAAGGATACTGGGACTGGGACTTGCTGCTGGCGTTCCAGAGCTGAACTCTCCCAGGGTCATCCTTTCGGATGAGAATAGACAACTCCACTCGGCAAACCCTGAGGCTAAAGAGTGGGATATGGCTGTTATGCTAGGAGCATACCATAGCTGAAGATATTCTTCGCATAACAATCATAGCAGTGACAACAGTTTGTAGCTTCACTGTTTTGGCCAAAGTGAAATCAGCAGTGACAAAAGCTGTCGCGTGAGGCATACTGGGACTTAAACTGTTGACATGAAAATATTTTTTTGAACAATTTTATTGGGGGGGGGGGGGGGGTGTGTTACCACGCTGATTGGTTCTGCTGCTCTACGAAGCATCATGAAGGGATACCACAAAACAGACACACACGCACGCACGCACGCACGCGCACACACACACTCACACACACACACACACACACACTCTCCCCGAAAAAAGCAAACAAACAAAACAAACAAAAAAATAAAGAAACGAAAAATTAAAATAAATAGATATCATGTATTCTCCAGCCAGCATTCGAGTAGTTTTGAAAGGCGTATGTGCACAGAAGCATTGCTGTATACAGCGTCCCATTTTTGGAATGCTGGTCACAAATTTCAGTTCAGTTTTACAGTGTGTGAGAGTAGAATAGTTAGCTTGGAAAAGTGAGCATGCATGTATTGTTGATACTGTGGTTGTCATGCCAGCCTCTGTGTCTGTGTGTTGCAACAGAGGGATCGGGATGATTGTGGGCATTGAGATAGTGATGGACAAGGAAAGCCGCAAACCAGCCAAGGAGGCAGCTGAGATTCTTGCCTACAGGTTTGTAGACTTTAAATTGTTTGTTGTTGTTGTTTGTTTTATATTTTGCTGTTGGTTTGTTTGTTTTTTGTTTTGTTTTTTCGTGGAGGGGTGGGAGTGTTTGGGGTTGTTTTTTTTTGTTTTTTGTTTGTTGTTGTTTTTTTGTTGTTTTTTGGGGGGGGTGGGGTGTTGGTTTTTTTTTTTTGTTTTTTTTTGTTTTGTTTTGTTGGGTTTTTTTTTTTTTTTTTGGGGGGGGGGGGTTGTTTTTTGTTTTTTGTTTTTTTTTTTTTTTGGGGGGGGGGGGGGAGGAGGAAGGAATGGGGGATTTTGTTGTTAGGGTTGTTTGCTTTTGCTGTTCAATCTGGCAAAATGTTTGGGTTGCATGTACCCATAAATTCAGTAAGAGCATGGAACAGACTGTTTTGTGATGAAAAGTGACTGCAGGGCTGAGGCAGAAAACAGTACACAAAAGAATTCTGAAGTCAAAGTCCAAAAAGAAAACCATGATAAATATTTACAGAGAAACAAGTGCTTCGATCTGTGGTGCTTTAACAGGTTTGTCATGCTTTTGAGCAAACCTTATGTAGAACCTAACATCAGAAAATTTCTGTTTTCCTTGTGTTGTCATTTGTTCAGTCAAACCTGAGACCTGAAAATTGTGGTTTTCATCTTGTTGTTGGAAACAGAATGAAGGAGAATAAGATCATCATTGCCAACGATGGACCAGACAAGAACATCATGGTCCTCTCTCCCCCGATGTGCTTCACGCTGGACAACGCTCGCCGGGTCGTGCAAGTCTTTGACCAGGCTTTGCGTGACATCGAGGATGGGGCGGCCAGTGTGGGGCTCACCACCAACCACAGCGACGGCAGCTCATCCGTTTCTCCTGCCGTCAGTGTCCCGCTCAACGTCCTCACAGAGAGCAGCCTGGGTCAGGTGTCCGACGACGACGAGGAGGATGAAGACCCGCTGGCTAAAAGAGCCAGATATGAGGAAATGGACTGAAAGATTGTTAAAGACTGTACCAGGAGAGGAGTCGGCCGTAGGAGCTCAAGGGTGGTGCCTAGTTAAACGCTCATGTTCCATCTTCTAGTTACCCCTGTGAGTGCTCCTGTACACTTGATATACTCTGTCTTGATAATTAGTAGAGGTCTGAATGCAATACATGCCATCTGCTCTGCAAGTTTGCAAAAAAAAATTCCTAATGTCCTACTGAGCAGTTGACATTGGCCGCAAAACGAGCCAAATCCTTGATCGTTCGTGTTGCGTGTAGCCTGATGTTGGCTTCGTGCCAGCCTGTGAGATGCTGTCACTGTGCAGGTGTCTAAGTGGTACAATGTTAGATACTACCAAAAGAGCTCAGAACAATTTGTGAGCATAGGAATGGTGGAAAATGGGCCTTTAACAGTACTGCCATGCCTGAGATAGTTGTTAGTCAATTGTTCGGCGTTACACACTCGTGATGTACTCATCCGATCCTGCGGAGGAAGTGGGGCTGGATTGGACACACCCTCAGGAAGCCAGCATCCAGCACCACTCGCCAAGCCTTGACATGGAACCCGCAGGGGAAAAGGAAGAGAGGGCGGCCTCGCAACAGCTGGAGGCGGGACGCTGAGGCAGAGCTATGCAAGCAGGGGATCAACTGGACTGGAGTGGCAAGAGTAGCCCAGAACAGAGTGCGATGGCAAAGGGTCGTCGATGGCCTATGCTCCACTTGGAGCCATGGGTCTTAGTAGTTAGTAGTAGTAGATGCACCCATCCTGGTCTTCTTTTGTTTCAGTGTTGTCTTCTGGTGTAACTCAGGTCACCCGGTAATTGAGCTTTCCTGGTTAGTCCACATTCCTGAGCTCGGGGTAGGGGGCAAAGGTGTTGCCAGGCACATAAGATTTACTTGAGTGTTAACGCTGTTGTTGAGAATGTGTTACATTGTTGTGAAATGGCTGAGGGAAATGTCTTGTTCTGTGATAATAGTGTCCCATCATCCTCATCTCCATCATCATGCATAATGAAAATTGCCCCAGCTTCCGAGCCCTCTGTGGATTCCACCCCCATTACCAGGGAGGAATACCACTGGAGCCGGCAAAGAGTTGTGGCAGCAAAAAAAGCCAAAACAAAACCAAAAAAAAATATGTTGTCGGCATGGTTTGATATTTCTGTGGCAGGTTTCACAGAAAATGCTTAAGTTGAAAAATAGGTACCTGTTGGAAGGAATTTTTACCCACATCTACTTTTACTTCTTTTTTTTTCCCCCATTCACATCCGCTGAATCATGCACCTATACAAATTTGTCTTGTATGGGATGGCGTTCCTTCTCCTCTGTTCTGCTTTGGATATTTTCAGCCGAGAAAAATTCAAAACTGAACGCAGTTCTTCATTCGGAAACTTCACTCACTCTACCTGAGCTGCGACTATAGTCATAACAGTTTGTTTACATTTTACCTCCCTTTCCAACATGTCCAGCTGTCAGGTTTCCTTGGCAAGCCGCTGAAGGTGATAACAAGGAAAAGTAAACATCTAATGTTGTATTTTACTTCAGCTATGTCGCTTTCTTCGTGCACTCACAGAGAAGACATGGGATACAACAGAATACAACTCCAATACTTTATTAACAAAAGATGTGTGGAGAACAAGTTCATGAAAGAAGAAGAACCCAGAACGCTGTGCAGGGCTGATTATATACTAAACAGGTCAGATGTAGAACATTCCTCAACTTACTGGCAAGTTCGAAATCTTTCCAAGGTGACGTAATCTACTGACGTTACTGTACCAGCATGTTCTGGGATGGTCTAGAAATTTCCATCGAAATGCAGTGGCTTTTCGTGATCTCTACAACATCTAAGCAACACCTCCCCCCATATATAAAATCATTTGGTCTATGTGGTGCAGTGTCACCATGAGACCCAGGCAGCTGGTACCAGACTGTGATGGTCGCGTGAGTGTAGAATGGGTTACATAATAATAATAATTAATACTACTGCTACTGATAATAATGAGTATTGTATAGGCGCTTTACCCGATTTCATGAATTGGCTCAAAGCGCCGCGAACTGAACCCAACACGCACGCTCACGTGAATCACACACATTCTCTCACACACTGGACATAAACCCATTACAATCACATGGTGCGAAGGGTCAGCTCAGCTATTTAAAATTCAGAATTTAGAATTGCATTTATTTTTCAAATTTGTTGGGCTGAACATTTCCAAAACAGAGGGGGAGGAATCCGGAGTACCCAGAGAGAACCCCCTGACGATCGGCCCGAATGAACGGTGTCACATATGAAAAGGAAAAATTCTTTGCCCCAAGTGGGACTCGAACCCCTGACCTCTCGCATTGGTGACAAGTCTTTTAACCACTAGACCACTGACCGCCCCCTGCCCCAAAATAGCTCAGCTGTTCTGTGCACCACCATGATTGTAATGTGTTGATGTCCCGTGTGCGAGAGATTGCATGTGATTCATGTTCGTGGCACTTTGAGCTGAGAAATTGGGCAAAGCATCTGTATGATACTCGTTGTTATCATTATCACCATATCATCATCATTATTATTATTATTGTCATCATTATTGTTATCTTCTCACAGTGTGCTTAAAAAATAAAAACTACAGCTACTCAGCAGAAAGTAGCCACTGCATCTTTATTTTTAAGATACAGTCGAACCTGCCATGGCGGTCACCTGTATAAGCCATGCCACTGTCTAACTCGGTCACCCCAGAGGATCCCCGAGCGTTTTCCCTCTATATATGCACTGTATAACCAGGTCACTGTCTAACGCGGTCGTGCCACCTATTTTGGCAGTCCCAAACGACCTTTCACACTGTACAGGGCAGTCACTTTGTTGTGTAGTGACCGCCTTTGGGCCCCTGCTGTGTTCTCAAAGTTCTAGCTGTTCTCAACTGACAAGACAGACTGCCTAACTGCTTGTCAAGCCAGGATTAGCCACGCCGCAGCTCTGTTGAAATTTACGCCGCGCCTCCCCCTCCGAGTGAATAGCCGGGGGATTGGTGGGGGCGAGGGGGTGGCTGTTAGGCGCATCCTTTTAATTGCTTTGCAATCAGTACGAGGTCTGTAGGAAGCAGTCAGCTTTGTGTTTGTAAACCGATCAAATTCCAAGGTGTACGAATACGTGAAGTTGTTGTCACCCTGTTTGTCGTTTCTGTTGCTTCCGATTGAGACGACGACAAGTTAATGTGCGTGAATCCGCTTTCAGCAGGAAGCTTGTTGTTTCTTTGTTGCATCGTCAGTCGATCACCTGCTGATCTGTTTGTTTGAAATCAAACGGTGTGCAATAAAAACAATGAAAAGGACCCCAAACACGTATTTTCAAGTGTATAGAGAGCTTTAGGCGAGCCCTGTTGTCAGCTCGTAACACGTGCACCACTAGAGTATTCATTGGGTGACATGCTAGCTGTTGACATGCCTTCCTGGACAACCCGGCCAACTGTCTAAGGCGGTCAGTTTGGTCCAGTCCCTTGGGTGACCGCCTTACACAGGTTTGACTGTATTGAACACGCTATTGTCATTCAACATAGCAGTTACCGGGCATGTTTTGTCAGCCCTGAATGCACTGTGCTACAGCCCTCCCTCACTCTTGCAGTTTTTGCACTGCTAGTATCATATTTGTATAACCGCACAAGAGTCAATATGAGTGCTTCTGGAACCTCATTTTTTTGCTAGGGCAGTGTGACTGTTAAGAACATTTGCAACCAACGAAAGCCAATTCTGATGTTTATGTGTAGGGTGCACAAGCATCCGTATGGCATATAAAATCACCGCTTACTATGCGGAAAGGCTTCCAACATAAGCAACAAACAACAAATTGCTTGCCTGTGTATTATTATTTCTGATTTGTTGTTGATCTAAGACGAAGTTAAAGGCGACATCTGCCTCCTGAATTTTAGGAGAACTGAATAATTATGTGATACCCTTCTAGCCTTCAGAGCCCCGCCTCTAGCCTGGAGCCCAATATTTCTGTATGACAATGGACAAATGTCAGTCAAGACGTTTTTCCTGTTAACTATAATTCCCACAGATAAGAAACCCTGTGGTTGAAGTTTTTTTTGGTTTTTTTTTTTTTTACTCTGAAGCTGCTCAACAGATGACGGCTTTTTCAGACATTTTTGTTGGGTTCTGTTGCTGCGATATCACTTGTATGAAGGCAAAATTGCAAGCAGGCATTCTCATTTGACTGCCACTGCCACTGATGTTGCCTTGCCTGGTAGATCTGATTATATATCAACTTCCTTTCCCCGAACATGATGCAGATATACTTGTTATATCCACGTATCCTGCTGACTTTTGATTCTTCACTTGACAGACTGGAGGGCATAGCAGGCATGGAAAGCAATACATTCGCTATATTGGTAAACAGTTCACAGCTGTATCTTTCTGTTGTTCCCATGATGTGATTGGCCAGGTTTCGTACTGTACTTTGTTTGTTTTCTGCATGTTTTCTTCAGGGCTGCACATAATTGTTGCTTTTTGATGTCATACTACGTCACGTGACTTGTTCTTTGTCTGCTCATTGCCAGCAGGATTATTCTGTACCAGTGCCTGATACTCGTGCATTTGGTCCCTGTGTTCATGACACATCCACGCATTACCGGTAACCACAAAATATTATTCAGTATCAAAGTAACTAAGACAGTGACTGGCATGTTAATCGAAAACATGTCTGTACTGTCATGCCTAATCAGTACTGTGCGTGATATGTATGGTGATACATGACATGGACATCTACCGGTGATGCAGAATTGGCCTTCTGTAAAGATCAATGGATTTGATGGTCGAGCGTTGGCTTTCCTTGAATGTTGGTCGAAGCTTCTGTTGCCTCTTCAAAAAGTCAAACTGTGCAGTTAATCATAAATATAATGTTATTAGATAACCAGAAGTAACACGTCGTTCTGCCATCTTTTTTTCAAGTTTAGTCGTCATCACACCACCTTGTGATTGTTGTTACTTAACTACGTGTATTACTGATTTCTACGTGTATTACTGATAACTGATTTCTAAATGTTTTATTCACAGGGCTGCTGAGTGCGAAACATTTCAGCTACCTTGGCTGGCAACAGCAGAAATTTATTACGTGTCCCTGAGGATATTTGTTAGCTCTGAGACCCATTCAGATGGCATTAACATTTGTTGCTGCAGGTTGAGCTTAGTGACGTAACTATGGTCTGAACGGTAATAATAGTGAGTGTAACTTCCAGCAGTAATTGTTTTTGTCATTGTTATTGGTACAGAACCAGGCTACTTGTTTCTCATGTAATACTTGCTGTTAGTAAGAGCGAGCCCACTGCGTGCAAACTTCAGGATGGTATCTTTGAAGCATGTATCCCTAGAATGAACGCATTTAGATCTCAACGGGTATTTAACTGTAGAAAAGTTCCATTCTTAAACACCCTTTGAGATCTTCGTTAAACGCGCTTCATAAGTACCAACCCAGGTCACAGCAGTGATTTACTGGTCCACTAGATTTTAAGTTGACCACAGGCAAGCAGGCAAGTCTGTTCAGCAGCCCTGATGCTATGTGATTCTGTTGGCTTTTGTGACTTTGATGCAATATGTACTGATTCTACTGTGTGAGAAGACTTGAACCTCCAACCATTCCTGTTAATTGCCAGTACCAGATTTTTTTAACCAAGAAATGTGAATTTGTATGCAACTGTTTCATTCTATTTTCAACTGCACAGGTCATCTTCCATGTAATGTAGCCTTTGTACAGGCATGAGATTTTTCTGCTGTTGGGTGGAATTCCACCCCCTCTAGGCCAATTTCTACTTCTTCGGGTTTTTTTGTTGTTGTTGTTTTTTTCTCTCTGCTGTTGAGACCCCCCCCCCCCCCAAAAAAAAAAAAAAAAAACAACAACTTGCAGGACAGTTTATCAGTATCATGCATCATTCAGGCATGATTTTTTATTTCAGCACCCTCGGCTAATTTGCGCTGTTTTGTTTTTTTATGTGTCCACTGTGGTTTTTCTATATTGCATGGAAAAAATTAAGAAATGTTGGACATGCAGAACAGTTTTAGATTTGAACCTGGTACATGTACCTCAGAATCGGCAGTTGAACACCGCATGCATTAGCTCAGATTCCCTCGATTTTCTGTTGTAGTACTTGTACCTATACCGCCTCCATTGCTGTGCCAAGACAAAAGTTGTCAGAACCCAACAGTTGCCAAAAGAAAAAGAAAAAAGCTAATCTCACTTTTGTTTTTGCCCATCTAGTTCGTTCATGCAATTTCATACGCACAGGATTATGTCAACAGTATATCATGTCTTGTTTCGACCATGCACAGTGGCAGTCCTTGCATCCCTGAATATTAAGGCAACGTCTAGCATCATTTTGTGAAAGGGCCTAAGCGCCATGGAGCGGAGAAGCGCATAGGCCCTTTTTACCATTTGATGGTAGATGAAGCCCTTTGTCGTGAGTCAGAAACGCCACATTTCTTTATCTTGGAGCGTTTTGTTAAGTTTTTTTCTTTTTCTTCAGTCACACATTGCCTGAGTTTTTTTATTGTCACGATATTGTTTTGTTGTTGCAGTCTTTTATGTATTTGTGGATTCATTGTGACATGTTATGACCATTTGTGAGATTGTTTGTAGAGAAAGAGCTGTTTGCACTGTCAGTGCAAGCATGATATTGTTTTGTTATTGCGCAATTTTGTATTGTGTCAGTGGATTCATCGTGCCGTGATCGACCGTTTGCGATGGTGTTTGTAGAGAAAGGACAGTTGACATTGTCCATACAAGCACTTGATTTGATGTGGTAGCCTTTAGGCAATGCACCTGTCAAAGCGTTACATGGACTGAAATGGGTAAATGCTGTCTTGTCCAGTGTTTTGTCTGTAAACCTGTGGCACTTGTATTCCGGCATTTGTCAACTCAGTGATGTCATGTCTTGTATTAATAAACCTGTAACTATGCTTAGTTGTGTGTGTGTGTGTGTGTGTGTGTGTGTGTGTGTGTGTGTGTGTGTGTGTGTGTATAGTAGCATATCTTGAGTGAGAAACAGCACTCCGATGCAAGCCCTCATGAAGAACAAGACCTTGAGCCAGCAGATTTGTGGTGAAGTCAAATGTGAGTGGCTTCCCTTACACCAAACACTTGAAAGACCATGGCGGCAGCAACGGTTGTCCAGCCCCTCCAGCACACACGGACACACGCGCGCGCACACACACACGCACACACACACACACACACCTCTATTCCTCGTGGTTTGTAACCACCGGTCCCCGTAGTCAGTGTAGTGGACAGCACTTCGGAACATAGACTGGGAACTGAACCCAGGTTCGAGTCCCAGCCGGCGAGGCAAGCGGGATTTGTCCTACCTAGGCCGTCAGCTCAGTCGTACCCAGACCGGTGTAGGATCCGGTCCGGTCCCCCCTCTGAAGTAGTCCCCCGGGGGACCAATTCGTGGCAAAAACTGCTCTATAATGGTCCCCCCTTAGACATCCAGCCTCGTTTTCGACTGGTCCCCCTGGGCGATTTTGGTCCCCCCTCGCATCCAAAATAGGCCCCCTCTCGAACTGGTCCCCCTCTTTTCTAACCAATGTAGAGCTATGTCAGTATTTATTTTTAACTTTATTGTTATAGTGTGTGTCAACTCAGTAGAAAACGTGACTCTGGATCTCTCTCACTCTCTCTCTCTTTTTATACTCTTCCTAATTCAACATGCCCACCCTGACAACGGACAAATTAAGAATTGGTCATTTAAATGTGTTTCATCTTTATAACAAATTAGCTGACGTCTCTGTTTTTCTCAACAATCCCACACCGTTTCATGTGTTTGGATTAAGCGAGACACGCCTTACCGCGAGTATAAGCGATGCTTCTGTGGAGATTCCAAATTATTCTATCATGCGACGAGACGCTTCGTCTCCCGGCCAGACAGGTGTAGCAGTTTACACTCACCAGTCTGTCCAGCACTTAGTCCGTAGACGTCATGACTTGGAAACAGATGACGTTGAATGCGTGTGGATCGAGGTAAAGTCCTACAAATCACCACCTTTACTGATCGGATTCTTATACCGTAATCCAGCGGCCACATTTGAATGGTATGATAGTTTCACGTGTAATTTAGACAAAGTTTCAAAAAAGAATAATAATATACTCTTGATGGGAGACTTTAACATTGACATGTACAAGCCCCATTCTGCGTGGAATGCAACTTCATCTTTATTTGGTCTTGTGCAGTTAGTAACAGCACCCACCAGGGTAACAGCTACATCGTCAACACTAATAGACCACATTTATAGTAACGCACCAGCGGCGGTGAGCGATGTGAATGTTGCTGACCTCAGTGTCAGTGATCACTTCCCCGTTGTCTGCTGCTGGTCTATGAAACTCCCAAAGACAAAGAAAAACGGCCATACGACTATCAACTATAGATCCTTCAAAAATTTCAAAAAGGATTCTTTTCTTGCTGATCTTCACAACACTTCATTCATAGACGTGTTCCTTACCAATGACCCGGACTCGGCTATGTCAGTTTGGTATGACCGTTTCCTAGGCGTTCTTAATAAACATGCCCCTCTGCGGGTAAAAAGAGTAAAGAGCGAAAAGCTTCCTCCCTGGCTAACAAAAGAACTAATGCAAGCAATGGCTCTGAGGGACGATCTCAGAAGGGAAAAACGTTTTAATGAATTCAAGCAGCAACGCAATCGAGTCAAGCTCATGGTCCGTGAAGCGAAAAAGAATTTTG
>JACVVK020000006.1:4757500-4795000 GCA_018292915.2 Batillaria attramentaria | reverse complement strand
CTATACTTTTGTTTTTTATTTTCTCTTTTCTTTTCTTTTTTTTTGTGGGATGAGAAAACGGTCGCCACTAAAAAACAAAAGTATAGGCTACATAGAACGGCAAATCTACGAAGTTAAATCACTTTTAAAAGTTTCGATTTGTTTTCTCTTCTTTTTTTTTTGTGGGATGAGAAAACGGTCGCCACGCTTCTTGACACGTCACGTGACTCGTGTCAAACATGCCTATAATTATAAACGGTCGCCACGCTGGACATACCAAATAATCCTCATGAGAGTCCAATGTGGAAATGGAAAGATCAAGTTTGCTTTTGAAATAAAGTTTTTCTTGTCAAAGAACGTAAATGTCTATTTCAGGTTTTGCTAGAGAGAGACAGATAGAGAGTGAGGGGGGGGGGGGGAGAGAGAGAGAGAGAATATTGATTGACTTATTTATTTATTGTTTGAAATTCTAGTAACATTTAATGTTCAGTATTCGGTACAACCATCTCATAAACAAACAGAAAAAAAAAGAACCAATGCAAAAAAAACAACTGAAAGAAACAAGAACACAACCAAACAAATATATCTCACACACACAAAAATAACAACAAGCACATAAATCGGAAAAAAAAGGGAAAAAAAAAATGTTCCTATGGCCCTGTGCTTTTGGGGACAATAAAGTTTTGTAACAATAAAGTTAAAAATAAATACTGACATAGCTCTACATTGGTTAGAAAAGAGGGGGACCAGTTCGAGAGGGGGCCTATTTTGGATGCGAGGGGGGACCAAAATCGCCCAGGGGGACCAGTCGAAAACGAGGCTGGATGTCTAAGGGGGGACCATTATAGAGCAGTTTTTGCCACGAATTGGTCCCCCGGGGGACTACTTCAGGGGAAGGACCGGACCGGATGCTACACCGGGTATGCCACGGGTCCAGTGGTGGGCTGTTGCCACACAGCCGAAACTTCACGGGTGCGACTTTGAGGGTGCTTCTTTTGTAAAGACACATCTCTTGCTGTGGATGATTACACGGCCGGCACACTCAGGTGCCGCCGTAGTTCCCAGGCCTTTTTAACGCAGGGATCAGTATGCCGGTATGGTGGGAAGCGTGGCATGCGGCCCTCAGCGGTGTCCGTCAGCACGCCAGTCTCAATTTCACGAATCGGCTCAAAGCGCCGCGAACTGAACCCAACACGCACGCTCACGTGAATCACACGCATTCTCCCACACACTGGACATAAACACATTACAATCACGTGGTGCGAAGGGTCAGCTCAGCTATTTAAATTTCGGAATTTAGAATTACATTTATTTTTCAAAATTTTAATTTGGTGGGCTGAACATTTCCAAAGCAGAGGGGGAGGAAGCCGGAGTACCCGGAGAGAACCCCCGACAATCGGCCCGAATGAACGGCGCCACATACGAGAAGAAAAAAATTCTTTGCCCCGAGTGGGACTCGAACCCCCCACCTCTCGCATTGGTGACAAGTCTCTTAACCACTAGACCACCGACCGCCCCATCAAGATCATGCATAAGAAAAATAGCCCCAGCTGCCTAGCCCTCGCCCATGCCGATTCCGAGTCCAGCCATCATTACCATGATCTTAGAGGAATACCACTGGCCGGAGCGGCTGGCGAAGATCGAGTCATTTGGGCAATAAAACTTAACAAACATTGTAACCTCAGTGAGTGAGTGAGTTTTTCGGGCTTCAGTTAAGCCGCACAAGCACCAAAGACAAATTTGCGGCTAAAGCCGTCCTCACTGTATCGAAATACTGGCATGCGTTACCCAGCAACTGATGTGACCGTCCTGAGACTGAATACGCTCAAAAGCACACCCTGATCTTATTGCTGGCACGCGCGCTTTTTTTCTGCTCCCCCCCCCCCCCAACACTCGCTCTCTCTCTCTCTCTCTCTCTGAGAGCGAAGTATTTATTCATCCTGCCACGGAGAGAAGAGGGGCGGGTTCTCCAGGTGCCCTTCCAGCTGCGTAACTCCATAAATCTTGTTAAGAATCAGCTCCGGCTCAGGCGAGAATTGCCCTCTGTTTTGTTTGCTTAGGTCGCTCATATTTCTTGTGTTTATCGACATTTTGAGGCCGTGGTTGAATATACTGACGCTCAATTGGTATAGTTCGCCCGTTTTGGGGGTGCAAATGTTTGCCAGTCAATCCCGTCGATATTTCGGCATAAAATAAAGTCGTAGAACGAAGTCCGCGCCGGACCACGTGACTTCACCTCGCCAGATCCCGGAGTACATTTGCACCCTCTCCCGCGGCGTTGCGAGGATGCAGTCGCCCCCGTTAGTGGACGACTGGAGTTTATTTGCCCTTCCTGTGCATGTCTGGTATACATTTGCAGCCCCTAACGGGCGAACTATACCAACTGGGCCATACTGACACACTGTGACTGACACGGATAAGATCAGTTTTCTCGCTGTTAGCGGAGTGGTAAAGTGTGATGAAACACTGAGTCTTGGGGTCAAAGTTGTTTTTTCATGTGGTTTCTCAGTGGCAGTTTTGTTTCTGTATTCTCTCTCTCTCTCTCTCTCTCGCTCTCTCTCTCGCTCTCTCTCTCTCTCACACACACACACACACACACACACACACACACACACACACACACACACACACACACACACACACACACACACATCAACTCTTCAAAGAACAAACAAACAGAAAAGACAGGATTTAATTCTAGTGCCTGTTTTAACTTGAAAAAGGGCTTAGCTTACTTGCTTTTATAACAGACTCCGTGAAACATTTCCGGAACTGAAACACTTTTTTGTTGTTGTTCAGTTTTAACGGAATCTTTTTAAAATATTGGTATGGTATGGTATGGTATGGTATGGTATGGTATGGTATGGTATGGTATGGTATGGTATGGTATGGTATGGTATGCTTCTCAGCCTCGGCGCACATATCCATCTCTTCTGAAATGCTCATGGCGGCGCCGCAGGGCTGGAGGACGAAGCAGTGAAAGCCTGCTGCCGCTAAGCGCCGGCTACTTTTAGTACATGTATCAGTTTGTGTAGTACTCTACTCCACGCAGTCAGTTTATCAGTGTAGAACACGTTGTTCCGTCATTTACTGTTTGAAAGACGTTAGTGATATCACACCGTTTCTTACTCTTTTTTTTTTTTTTTTTTTTTTTTTTTCTTTTTGGTCAGGTTTAGCCATAACATAATTGACTACCTTAATTTCCCGGCGGTTGTACCAAACTAAACTGAGATGGTGACTCATGGAAAAATGACCAAACCCGGCATTGGTTCCAACGTTTGAATTTTGGGCTATACTAAACTGGTGAAAATATTTCCGACAAATAATTTTAAAAATTACAAAAATACTTGCGCGCGCGCGTTTGTGTGTGTGTGTGTGTGTGTCAGTGCCAGGTGTGTGTGTGTGTGTGTGTGTGTGTGTGTGTGTGTGTGTGTGTGTGTGTGTGTGTGTGTGTGTGTGTGTGTGTGTTTTGCGTGCTGTATGTCAGTGTCTGCACCGTGTGTGTGTCAGTGTGTCTCTGCGTGCGTGCGAGTGCGCACGGTGCGTGCGTGCGTGAGCTGTGAGAGAGAAAAGAGAGACTGAGATGGATCACAGATGGATCTCGCACATAATTTCCGCACGGAGCTGGAAACGTCTTGACAACAATCTAAACTGTTTGCTTTTTGTATAGATAGGCCGCACACTCAAGCGGTAGCCGGCCTCGGTACAAACCTTCAATAAAACGCTGGTACCAACAGCGTAAACAGCCTCCGCTGGCTCTGATCAAGTAAACTATATACACCCCAATACAAGTGTAGAGCCTCAGTTTTACGCTGGGTCTTTCCCGTGGCCCCACCCAGAAGTTTATAAATCTTTCTTGCTCACCAAACCAACAAGTAGTCTGCGGCAACCAAGCTAATGGCAGTCAACAGTTTATATGCAGTATCGTCTAAGCTTTGCTGGGAAGTAAAGTGACTTCACTGAGTCTAGTCGCTGATTCGTATGAATAAACTGGCCAAGGACTTGGAGTATGCTTATAAGTCAACCTTTCTTTCGGCTACACCCCCCACCCCCCTTCCCCCCTTTCATCTCCCACAAAACTGGTGACATTTGCTTGTTTGTTCATTTTTTATTATTTTTATTTCTCATTTGATTTTTAATTTTGTCTTAACTACTTTATTTTATTTCATTTTATGTTTATATTTCACCCTTTTGAGTATGTATTTATCTTTTTATTCTTGTTTAAATTGATTCATTTATTTATTTTATTTTTTTGTATTTATTTTATTTTTTATTTGGTTATTTTACATTTTATATTTATTTATTATATTTTAAAAAGTATTTAATATCTGTAATTAATAATTAATATTTTATATTTTATTATTTTTAGTTGTTTTTATTGATTTATCTATATTTATCTCTTGATTTTGTTTTATTATATATATATATATATATATATATATATATATTATATATTTTAAAATATATATATATATATATATATTTTTTTTTTTGGGAGGGGGGGGGGTCGTCCCGGAAGAAATGGCCCTTTTCGTCCACGAAAGATAAAACAGTTTTCACGTATATCACGCCGATATACCGTCAGAGGACTACCTGACGTCACCCTGGGTTACAATGGCAACCAGGTAATTCATCACCATCCTTGTCAGTGTCACGACATGGTCACGTCAGGGACACCCATTCTTCTTACGTGACAACAGGACGGTTATTTATACCCATCCGCCTTGGGCCACTGCGGACATTGCCAGCGGTTTGTCGCATACTCAAGTTTGTTTTTGCGATAGCTACTATGTGTTTGTTCCTCAACGCTCTCGTCAGTGTGAATGGACGCCAAGGACACAGGCAGACTGATAAACACACGCAAACAGAGAGAGAGATGATGATGATGATGATGAAACTTTATTTATCAACGGTAAAAGTTTTGACAGAAATTCGCCGGTTTGCAAACTTGCCGTTGCTAATACTACAGAGACTATCTACTAAGGAAAAAAAGGGAGCAATATAATTATAAAAGGTATTATGCACTAAACTACAAGAAACAAAAACCATCGAGAAAAACGTCCATCAGGTCAAGAGAGAGAGAGAGAGAGAGAGAGAGAGGGTTTTTAGGTGTTTAACGTCCTTTTCCACCACCTGTGGAAGATGTCAAAGACGGGGCAACGAGAAAAAGGCCTGCACAAATATTTGGCCCCAGCCGGGATTCGAACTCCCGACCCGATCATTGAGAGCCCAAGAGAGAGAGAAATTTGAAAACTGAAATAACTTTATTTGAAAACGGTGGAAGTTTTGGTTTTGCATCTTGCAACCAATTTTCAAACTTGCCATTTTGAAAAACAAAACAAAACAAAAAACAAAAAAAAACAAAAAACGGAGAGAGAGAGAGAGAGAGAGAGAGGATACCATACCTTACGATACGATATGGTTTATTCGGCCGTATAGGCCGTCGGCCCTTTCGAACTGGGGGCCGGGAGCTGCCGGGGAGCCCGAAAGGGATTATACAACATTGCCGATGTAGTCAAACTGTACAACAACATTGTTGTTCACACCACGCCATGGTAATCCATGTCCGGAAGTCAGTTGGTAGGCATATAATGTACACGTACGTCCCAAATGTATATCAGCATCCGACACAGTCTACAACCCCAGAGCACGGAGCTGGGAGACACAGGGATTCACTACACCGCTGTCAGGGTAAAGTCACTGGCAACAGGCAGCGACTGAAAACAGCTCAGCATAGGTGTTCTACACGTATTAACAATGACTCGAGAGAGAGGGGGTTGGGGGGTGTTTGGGGGTTTAACGTCTTTTTCCACCACATACGGGTGATACTAGATGATCTAAGACGGGGCAACGATGAAAAAGCCAGCACAAATATTTGGCCCCAGCCGGCCGGGATACGAACTCAAGACCCAAGCATTAGAAGTCCAGCGCTCTACCATTCGGCCACCCCGGCTCCCCTGAGAGAGAGAGAGAGAGTTTTCTGGCCCACCTCAAGTTCTTAGGAGACTCCCGAGCCATCGTCAGGCCGTGCATCATCCCGTTGGGGTCGAACATACCGGATGTGCCAAACGACTGTACATCGGTTTCAGTCGTTGGCCTGTGTGTGCTCATATCAAAGTGATTATAATGTTTTTTTCTTCTTCTTCTTCTTCTTCATTTCGTGGATGCCACGTACTAGAGGTATTTCAATATACTTCGGCTCTACATAATAATTGGTTGATTGATTGGTGGTTGAATTTCTGGCATCATTGGGGCAACACCTCCCTCCCACCCCACCCCCAGGCTTCCCCTCCCCTTCCAGCCCCAACCCCACAAACATACACGTTTATGTTTTGCACTGATGACCCCCCCCCCCCACACACACACACACACGCACGCACGCACGCACACACACACACACACACACACACACACACACACACTGCACACACACACACACACACACACACACACACACACACACACACACACACACACACACACTGCACACACACACACACACACACACACACACACACACACACACACACACTGCACACACACACACACACACACACAACACACACCACACACACACACACACACCACACACACACACACACACTGCACACACACACACACACACACACACACACACACACACTGCACACACACACACACACACACACACACACACACACACCACACACACACACACACTGCACACACACACACCACACACACACTGCACACACACACACACACACACACACACACACACACACACACACACACACACACACACACACACACACACTGCACACACACACACACACACACACACACACACACACACACACACACACACACACACTGCACACACACACACACACACACCACACACACACACACACACACACACACATTTTTAATCTCCTCTCTTACCCCCTGATGAATCATTTGTTGAAATTTTATTTGCAATCACATGGTGATGTTTTCTTTGCCGAGTTCTCACCTTTACTTGGGATGATTCAGCACCCGGGATCTGCATCTGGCCGTTTACCCATGCCAGCAGGGCCTGGGTGTTGCCAGGGGAAGGATATCCGCACTGTATCGTTGAGTGTAAATATTATGCCATAATGTTTACTTACAAAACATATATACACAACCCGGCTTCCTCGTCTCAAAGGACGTAGACTGCCTGGCTACGCTCGCAGGCTCTCGCCATCCGGATGGAGAGAGAGAGAGAGAGAGAGCGTAAAAAAAAAAATCGTGACGTACGGTTGAGAAACCTACATTGTGTTGGGTGCATGTCTTTAAGTTCACCCCTCAGTAAAAATGAAAATTAATGTTTACTAGTGTGGCGGACAAACAACAAGCTTTCGTTTGTTGTTTAAGAGTTTTGAGAACTGACTGCCGGTTTCTTACTAAAGTGTTTTTCGAAGAACTCAAAAACAAGAGCTGTCCAGTTCATTTCGCTTGAGACAGGAATACTAAAATAAGCCTTAACATAGCATGAGTTGAACGACTTTTTACGGGGGGGGGGGGGGGGGGGGAGGGCGTGTTTAGGAGTTTAACGTCTTTTTTCCACCACGTCAGTTTGGGTGACACCAAAGACGGGACAACGAGAACCTGAAAGACCAACACAACTATTCGGCCCCGGCCACTGAGGCGGGATTCGAACTCAGGACTCGAGCACTGAGAGTCCAACGCTCTTGACCATTGACCATTCGGCTACCCCGGCTCCCCGACTTTTCACGGTCCCTTGTCAGTGTGGCCGCCATAATATCGTAGACAGCTTCGGCTACTGTACAGGATCCACGACTGAGATCAGTCATGGAATGAACTTTGCCCCAGCCGGTCCCACGATCAGCCAGTTCTAGTGGCCCCGTGTTGAACACGAGGTTGTTGCTAATCTGCACACGGTGTCCCTATGCAAGTCGCGCAAACAGCGGCGGACATGGTGTCAACAGGCATCACCCAGCACGAGCCCCCTCAGTCCACACCTTGCATCCTTACTCCTTTCTATCGTAAGCGAAAACTGGCAGGTATGCTCAGTACCTGCCCGGCGCAGCACTTGGATTGCCGGGTGAACCGTGGTTGCCGGATCTCTATAATTAATAACTAAACCTCCCAGTTAAGAAACTGCGCGGATCGGCTGGTAGCCGGTAGCAACTGCTGGGTTTGACTTCACTGAAACCCAGTAGGTCCAGCTGATTGTCCATCTTCTTCTCTGAGTTCCCCTCTCGTGGTTTTTTTTTTTTTTTTTTTTAATGGAGACCGACCTCAAATGTCCTCTCTCTCGTTTTCTGTGGGGACTCAAATGTCCTCTCTCTCTCTCTCTCTCTCTCGCTTTCTATGGAGACTCAAATGTCCTCTCTCTCGCTTTCTGTGGAGGCTCAAACTAATGTCCTCGCTGTTGTTTTTATGGAGACTCACATTCTCTCTCTTTTTCTTTTCTTTTTATTTTTTTGAGACCAAAATGCCCCCTCTCTCTCTCCCTCGTTTTAATGAGACTCAAATGGCCTCTCTCTCTCTCTCTCTCTTGCTTACATGGAGACTCAAGTGCCCTCTGTCTTGTCTTTTCGGGAGACATATTTTCTCTCTCTT
Source organism: Batillaria attramentaria (assembly GCA_018292915.2). Taxonomy (NCBI): domain Eukaryota; kingdom Metazoa; phylum Mollusca; class Gastropoda; family Batillariidae; genus Batillaria; species Batillaria attramentaria. The sequence continues at coordinate 4,786,432 of JACVVK020000006.1, read as the reverse complement.
GATTTTATGGAGACTCAAATGGAATCATGCTATGCTTGGCCGTAAAGCGCATCGTGCTAGAGCGCCAACTGACATCGGCGTGGGGTCCGTCATCCCGTCATCATCTGAAGTCGGTACCTACTGCTCTGTTCACACGCGACCATAGTCCACAAGGTCAGTTCCGTAGACTGTAGCGCAATATAGTTGTCACGCGGTCGCCGGTGGTAATTTGTTTTGCTACCACCAGAAGCAATTTGTCTGGGCAATCACAGTCAGTCGCAATTTATTTAGATATCACCGCCCGCCGGCTGATAAACCTGTATTGGTGTGAAACAACAAGCAGTCACTGCACCGACAGCTGACAATGCGGCGTCCCCAGCACCACATTGACACGGGTCAACCCCTGCTTGTCAAGCCGAACCCAGGGGCGCCATTTTACTTGACAAGTCTGACCTCACTTCCGGTGACCTTTCAGTCGATCGCTCAAACTGCGGCCATCCAGTACAAATCACAACTGACTCGTGACTGTGGTGTTGTTATTCAGTTGTGTTTCTAAGACCTCTGGCTGTAGTGACTCTATTCAGCAACGCGGAAAACGACATTCAGTTAACTTGAGATCCTGGCGGCAATGATAGTGATACGAACCGTCTGCCAGTCTGATCAAGTTCAACCAGGGAAAAGGGAAATGAAGAATGACAAATGAATGATACGTTAGGGTTAGGTTTGCTGTAGGAACGATAGACCTTGGGGAATATAGACCTGTTCCCGTTAGGGTTCCGTACGGTAGCGCTAAAATTTAACTCAATTCCTACCAAGTAAGTTTGGGGTTGTGGACCAGTAAACTCATCAACAACAACAACAAAATCTTGATTGATTTATAATCATATAAAATTTATGTCTGCATGGATTTAAATTTGGCTCAGTAGGAGTTTTGCACTTTGATTACACTCGTGTTTGCTGCAGGAAGAGCTGCCAAGCAACCGCGCCGGTTCGAGTCATCTTCAATTTTCGTATACAGGGCCAAAACCGATACTGAAAGAGTCAAAAACTCGCGCGCGGTACGAAATGCGTTTGAACGGGTTCAGTAATTCCATCTTTGCTAAGCCAAGCTCAGTTTATGTTTTGGAACAGTGTCACTCGTGAGTGTGCCCGCCTGTACGCTCGAAATACTCTATTGTGATGGTAGACAGCTTGATCTTGACAGCTGTTAGTGCGATACAATGTTTGTTTTTTTGCGCGAACGGTCGAATATTTAACTTCTATGATTGTTTTACGCCGCTACTGGAAAGCTCAGTTTGGTCACTGCGTCATCCGGTACGCTTCTGTTGACTCAGCATTTCGGACGCTGTCACGGAGGCTCGGTAGCCGCTACGGCCAAAACAAAACAAAACAAAACAAAACAAAACAAAAAAATGAAACATCGAGTGGTTTCTTTCGTGGTAAACAACGAGAACTGTCCAGGTGTCTGAGTAGTGTGATGACAGCTACCACAAAAACAGCTCAGAACGAGCCGAGTACCACAAAAACAGCTCAGAACGAGCCGAGTACCACAAAACAGCTCATGTGACATAAAAATGGTTTAACTGTAAAGGCAACTGATAAACTGACGTTTGTTGACTGCGGATGGAGCATCGTGTATCCACTGCCTGCGATTATTATGATATTGCTTCACTCATGACGTGACAAGCCGGCACGCTCAGCCTGTGTGGCAGGTATGAAAACTTGACTACTTGACGTCAGCTGCCTCTACCTTTGTAAAATAAAGTTTCATTGATTCATTCATTGTCACCAGTGCGCAAAGGTTGAAACCCGTCTGAGCACAAACTTTCAAAGAAGACGTGGGGAATGACGTCTAGATTTATTTGATCAGTGTCGTCAACTTACGATCAGTTTAAAACTGACTCAAGTTTCAGGTACAACAGAAACACTGAGCAAGAAATTATCTACCGTCCCGTCTTCTTTCTGGCAAACATTAGGGTTAAGAAATAATAATAATAATAATAAGTATTGTACAGGCGCTTTACCCAGTTTCATGAATCGGCTCAAAGCGCCGCGAACTGAACCCAACACGCACGCTCACGTGAATCACACGCATTCTCTCACACACTGGACATAAACACGTTACAATCACGTGTTTGAAGGGTCAGCTCAGTTTTTTTTCGGAATTTAGAATTGCATTCATTTTTTTTTTCAAATTTTGTGGGCTGAACATCAGTTTCCAAAGCAGAGGAGGGAGGAAGCCGGAGTACCCGGAGAGAACTCCCGAATCCCTTAAAGATTCATCTCTTCAGTGCATCACCCCAATAACCATCTGCACTTTTTTTTCTTTTCAGGTTTTTTTGGGTTTTTTTTTTTACTATCTTCCTTTTAACCTCCCCCCGCTAAGCGCCGTGTGCACTTCGTGAGGTTGAAGCCGTGCACTGTACGAAGTCTCCTCCATCATCATCATCAGCAGCAGCAGCATCAGTATCAAGACTGTCGACGTTTTTCCCATCAACTCAAGTAAAATCATGCGTCTCAAACCATGTCCTTTCGGAATTCTGCACGTACAAGCACTTTACTGGTTAGTTTCCAGTTCCCAGTACCTGTTGGGGGGAGCCGGTATGGCCGTAAGAGCCCACATAGGACTTTCAATGCCGCGGCTCGGGTCGTGAGTTCGAACCAACGGTGGGGCAAAAATATTTTTTGTGCTGGCCTTTGTCTTGTGTATGCACGTCTTTGATATCACCTATACGGCGTGGTGGGAAAGGACGTTGAACTTTCAAACACCCACCCACTGACTAGTGGTGTTGTTCCGCGTGGGTTCAGTTGGACCATTGTTGGTTCACAGTGAGCTGTGTCCGCCATACTGACATTCAGAGCCTCTGTGTGTGTGTGTGTGTGTGTGTGTGTGTGTGTGCCGTGTGTGTGTATGCCGTGTGTGTGCGTGCGTGCGTGAGCTGTGAGAGAGAGAAGAGAGACTGAGATGAATCACATATGGATCAGTCTTGCCGCAGATGGAGTGCAAAGTGTGTGTGTGCCACGGTGTGTGTGTGTGTGTGTGTGTGTGTACGTCCACGATTCATGGTGACGGTATCTCAGTGACTGCCCCTTTAGTCACCAGAAATAAAATAAAAAAAAGAGCAGCAATGACATGTACCACAGTAAGGCCGTACGTGTCTCAGCCGCGATGGCCGGTGTTGCCCTTGACCCAAGCAGATTATATGGGGCTTCACACGAGGCACTTGATACCGTGACCGTGACCGGAAAGGTACTTGAAGAATAGGGCGGCGGCCGCTGATCTCCGATCGCTATTCACAACTTGACCTGGACCATGCTCGCTGTCACCCCAGTCATTTACCATTAGGCCCGCGATAAATTACACACAGTGTGTGTGTGTGTGTGTGTGTGTGTGTGAAATATGCACCTTGTTTCTAGAAGCTGTTGTCCTCTTTCTTTTCAAGTTTTCTGTGTGTTTAATATGTGATGGAAAAGGACGTTAAACCTCCCAAACACCCACCCACCCCCACTGACCCTTCTGTGTGTATATTTCTGTAGGTTTTAGAGTTTTTCCCTTTTCTTTCAAGTTTTATCTTTCTTTGTTCATTTTACGTAGTTTAGCAACGTCGGACAAGCTGGAATAATTATGGTATGTGGACTTCCACCTTTGTAAAATAAAGATTCATTGTCATTGTTATCCTCTCTCTCTCTCTCTCTCCCTCTCTCTCTCTAGCCAGTCTCGTCAGTTGAGTGTGCAAAATACAACCACTTAAAACAGACTATTTAGTTTCATTTACATTGTCTCAACCGGCGCCTTTGGTTGTTACTGATCTTGAAAAATATTCGTAAATCCAGTGTTCCGCAAGTCATGAAAATCTATACCTTTCAGTATATGACTGAACTTTCCAAACTTTAATTCTCCATTCAGTTCTGAAGAAACCAACTCAGTGAGTAGCGTCAATAAGCAGGAGACCCAAGGACTTCAAGGTCATTGAAACAGTGATTTGCTGCCTGATGATAGGCGAGGAAATAGGCCGTCAGTGAAATTGACTGCACTAAGTGTATGTACGGCACGGTACGTTTGCCTGTTACGCGCCCTCAAGGGTACGGGATTTTTCAGTGAAAGTGTTCTGACATACTGAGGAAGATTCATTACTGATTCGGAGGAGCCAAGAAATTAGAATGAATGAAATAATCGTCACAAAGCGGGGTATGTTGAAACGTTTCTTCCGCAGTATGACAGAACAATTAGTCACTGAAGAGGAGACTGAATTTACCAACACTGAAAATACCACCACCAACAACAACAAAAACCAACCAAACAAAGAAACAAACAACAACAACAACAAAATCAAACCATTACAGACGCTGTCACTGTCTAGGTGTGCAAGTGGTGAGACGGTAATACATGTTCCATGAATACAGCTCAGCACGGCCGCTCTCTGAGCGTAAAAGTGGTGGCAATAGCCCCACAGTGGCGATACTACGTCACAACATGGCGGAAAATATCGTTGAGGTGGGAGCAAAAATACCGATAGTTGGTCCCAAAGTGGACAAATTACTCCACGAAAGGGACACGGTTGTGACTTTGAATGAATGAGCGTTCGTTTCGAAGAAACTCATGAGTGCTATGAACCAAACGGCGTGTGCATATCGCCTACAGTCGCCACAAACTCGACCGGAAACGGCCGTTGCTCAGTGCAGAATTTGAAAATGACGACACAAATCCATGCTAAACGCCTCAGCTAGCCAACAGCGAACCTAAACTTCTATTGCAGACGAGAACCTGTGTCCGTTACTTACTAATCAAGCCGCACTGGCATGCCTGTGAAGGCTTGTTTTGTCTGGGGCTTCCTTTCTTTCCCTGCCCTCGGCACACTATGAGGTGCTGACTGGCTGTGTGGACAGTTAGTGTGGGAGGTGGCGATTTTGTGAGCACAGCGTGTGCACTGAACGATCCACAAAACAAGTCCATATCGGAGAAAGGACATTTTTTACACATCAGTAAGCTGTCCAGATTCGGTATTAAAGTTTTGAATTGGGTTATACAACTATTTGCTATATATTTCAAGTAAACACTTACCAACCACCCGAATTCTCGATCCTCACTAGGCTGATATTATCTCTGCTTCCAGCATGACAAAATGACTGCATGCCCTGAAAACGCATGCACAGTTTAATTTGGGAGCAGATTATTTTTATTTAGAACTAAATTACTCCCCTCCACACACAAAACTTCCATTAGTATGACAAGTGCTCTACGGAGTTAAACTTTTAGTCAGTTCTCTGTTTCTCATTGGAATGAAGTCTTTCTAAGACACGTGGGCGCCGAAATGTTCACAAAGTAGTGTTGTAGACCTCACCCCCCCCCCCCCCCAAAAAAAAAAAAAAAAAAAAAGCAAGCCAAAAATCCGCAGTGACTGATGAAAATGTCACACATGATTTACGAACACATACTGAAAGTAACCAGCTAATGCCCTTTCTGAACACAAAACTTTATTTTTCAAAGCCTTCTGTTTTTGAAACTATGTGCAATGCAATCATAACAGTACAAAAAACTTCATCATGATGAATTGAAAGTAACAACCACAAGCGTTTATCCTACCAAAAAGGGAACTAAATCATTTTTTGGCTCACTTGTGTAACAAAGTGAGTCTATGTAATAACCCTCCGTTGTCTGTCTGTGTGGTGTGTGTGTGTGTCCGCAGTAAACCTTAACATTGGCCTTTTCTCTGAATCTACAAATAGCAGAGACACCAAAATTGGCATGCTGATAGAAAGCCATAAGACCTTTCAAAATATACCATAATGATTGACCTTGACCCACGGAAAGCTGTCTATTTGGAAATTTTTCTTTGGCATCTTCTCATAATCTAGAAAAGCCAGAGACATCAAACTTTGCATGATTATAGACATTGACAATACCTTTACTGACATACTTGTATTCAGTGACTTTGAGTCAAGGTCAAGGCCATGCAAGCTGTTTTGCGGAAAACCTTTCAAAACCTTAACATTGGCATTTTCTCAGAAACAATGAATAGCAGAGGCACCAAACTCGGCACGCTGATAGAGAACCATAAGACCATATCACAAAAGCTGTCAATTTGGAAATTTTACATTGGCATTTTCTCAGAATCTAGAAAAGCAAGAGACATCAAACTGCATGATGCCAGCACCTTTACTGACACACCTATATTCAGTAACTTTGAGTCAAGCTCAAGGCCATACAAGCAGTTTTGCGGAAAACCTTCCAAAACCTTAACATTGGCATTCTCTCAGAAACAATAAACAGCAGAAGCACCAAACCTGGCTTGCTGATAAACAGCAGTAAGACCTTTCAAAAAATACCATTTTAATGACCTTGAGTGAAGTTCAAGGTCATCAAAGCTGTCTCATGGGAAATTTAAAATTGACATTTTCTCAGAATGTAGGGGTACCAGAGGCATCAAACTTTGCATGATGATAGACATTGACAAAACCTGTACTGGCTTACTTGTATTCAATTTCCTTGAGTCAAGGTCAAGGCCATTCAACATATTTTGCGGAGACTTTAACGTTAACATTTTGTTGGAAACAACAAACAGCAGAGGCACCAAACAAGGCACAATGATAGACAGCAACGAGACCTATGCAGACATACCCATTTGAATGACCTTGACTCAAGGTCAAGGTCATTACAGCTGTCTGTTGTGAAATTTTACATTACCATTGTGTGGGAGCCGGGATAGCCGAATGGTAGAGCGTTGGACTTTCAATGCCTCAGGTCGTGAGTTCGAATCCTGGCTGGGGCCAAATATTGTGCTGGCTTTTTTCTCGTTGCCCCGTCTTTGATATCACCCTTACCTGGTGGAAAAGGACGTTAAACTCCTAAACACTCACCCCACCCCATTACCATTTGTACAGAAACTACAAAAACTAGAGCTATCAAACTTGGCGTAGTCACTGATAAGCTCTTCACTTACAGATCTCATTTGAATGACCTTGACCCAAGGTCAAGGTCATAGAAGCTGTCCTGGGAAAACTGCTTTATTGCCATTTGCCGTTTTCTTAGGAACTATGAACACAAGAGACACCTTACTTCAGGATAGTGATAAGAGCTTTACAAACATACTCTTTTGAATGACCTTGACCCATCTTACAAGTGAGACAAGGAGGCTTTGCTCCTCTAGTTTTGGTGCTGTTATGATCGCATTGCACATAGTTTGAAAAGCAGAAAGCTTTTTGCAAGTAGAGAGGCAAAAATCTCCGTGGCTCACTTGTGTCGTGGGTCAAGTTCATTCAAAAGATTATGTTTGTGTCCTATCACTGTATATCATCATGCCAAGTGGTGTCTCTGATGTTCTTAGTACAGTTTTCCCCCCAAACAGTTTGTATGGCCTTGACCTTGGGTCAAAGTCATTGAAATGAGATCTGTTGGTAAGGATCTCATCAATGTCTATATTATGCCAAGTTTGACACCTCTAGTATTAATTTTGTAGTTCCTGCGAAACCGCTAATGTTAAAATTCACAACAGATAACTTTACTGACGTTGACCTTGAATCAAGGTCATTCAAAAAGGCATGTCTGCATAGGTCTCTTGGTTTATCATCATGCCTCATTTGGTGCCTCTTCTGTTCGTTGTTTCAGAGAAAGTGCCACTGTTGAAGTTTCCCCAAAACATTTTGTATAGCCTTGACCTCGACTGAAAGTCACTGAATGTATGTCAGCAAAGGTGTTACCAGTGCCTGTCTGTCATGCAGAATTTGATGCCTCTGAGAAAGTGCAGATGTAAACTTAATAATAATAATAATGAATAGTACTTGTTTAGCGCTTAATCTCGCCTGAAAACAACTCATAGCGCTACACACACACACACCACACCACACACACACACACACACACACACACACACACACACACACACACACACACACACACACACACACACACACACACTACCCAGCCCGATTCAGATTGCAGTCAAAGGCACTGAAACAATGGCAGACTAGTCATAAGTCAGACTGCTTTAATTACCTTGACTTGAGTCAAGGTCATTTAACGTCCTTTTCCACCACATAGGGTGATATCAAAGACGGGGCAACGATGAAAAAGCCAGCACAAATATTTGGCCCCAGCCGGGATCGAACTCACGACCCGAGCATTAGAAGTCCAACGCTCTACCATTCGACCAACCCGGCTCCCCGACCTTTAGTCAAGCTCATTCAGAAAGGTAGGTCTTATTGCTGTCTACCATAATGCTTTGTTTGGTGCCTCTACAGTTTGTTATTTCGGAGAAAATGCCAAGGTTAAAGTTTTCCCAAAACAACTTGCATGGCCTTGACCTTGACTAGAAGTCATTGAACACAGGTATGCCTATTAATGTGCTGCCAATGTTTATCATCGTGCAAAGTTTGATGCTTCTGGTTCTTCTAGATTCTGAGAAAATGCAAAAGTAAAATTTCAAAACAGACTGCTTTAATGACCTTGATTTTGAGTCAAGGTCATTTAAAATGGTATTTGTGCATAGGTCTTATCACTGTCTATCAGCACACCAGGTTTGGCGCCTCTGCTATTTGTTGTTTCATAGAAAATGCAAATGATAAGGTTTGTCTGGCCTTGACCTTGACACAAGGCCATTAAATATATGTATATCTGTAAAGTTTTTGTCATTGTCCATCATCATGCAAAGTTTAAAACCTCTGGTGTTTGCAGATTCCGAGAAAATGCCAATGTACAATTTTCAAACAGCTTCGGTGACCTTGACCTTGAGTCAAGGTCATTCAAAATGATATGCTTTGAAAGGTCTTACGAATGTCTATCAGCATGCCAAGTGTGGTGCCTCTGCTGTTTGTAGATTCTTAGAAAATTACAATGTTAAAGTTTTTCTGCACACACACACACACACACACACACAGAGGCAGACGACGAAGTGTTATTACATAGACTCCCATTGTTACACAAGGGAGCCAAAAACCGTTCTCAAAAAGTTCAATCGAAGCTGGCGTCTCACCGATTACACCGATTACATGTATGCTTTTGACTGACTTGACTGACCGTGGCAAGCTGGACGCCAATACCGTTCAAGACGACAGCAGACTTTACCTAACAAACACTGCGTACTGAAATCAAAAGCAGTTTCAGCGCTGTAAAACCCAAAACCTGTGACCTAAAGCAGAATCGAATCGAGTAGCTGCAGTCGTCTGCTATCGGTGCGGAGAATGGCAGCGAATTCGTTGTCGAGATCTCCGAATGAACAGAAACTTCTTGAATCGTTTGAATCAAGCATGCAGTTATAAACTGTAGCTGTTGGTGGAAGGGCACTTTAATCGGTGTACATGTACTAAAAAATGTTAGAATACACACTCACAAAGCTTCATATTTCGTGAAGAATCGCGACAGGAAGACTCCCGCTCGAACCGTGGTTGTGCAAAACGTGAACAGACTGAGCTGTGCTTGATCGGTTTCGATTTCATCTCGCAAATTATAGTTCTTTGAAAGCGTTAGCATGTTTGTTTGTGTCTTCAGTCGAAGTTTAGAACTTGTGTTTTTGTTTGGATTTGAGTTCATGAGTGAATTGAAACCTGACAAACTCGTTCGTCTTCCATGTGCAGCCGCTTTCGATTGTTAGTTTTTAGTAGGAAAAACGTTCAAAATATACCATAAATTGGCGCAAAGAAAACAATGATAAAGCATTTACACCCCATGAAGCTGTTGTATACCGACTCGTATTTAGCCAAAGCTCAGGGCTGATTTGCGTCTTGGATCAAAATACTCGTCGGTATACAACAGCTTTATCGGGAATAACTGCTAATTACACGCTTCTCAGTCTGGTATGGGAAAGAAAATATAATGCCACGATAACTTTCAGATCAATACCACCCGAAAATCTTAAAAACAGGACTGACACAAAGATGAATTCACTTGCATTTTTCTTCCATCTGCCCCCCCCCCCCCCAAAAAAAAAAAAAAAAAAAAAGCCAAACGTAAGGTCGCTAACATTTTAATTTCGTGTTTCTGTGAAATTGATGGACCAAAAAGACGTTAGCATTGCCCAAGAAGATGTGTTTAGATAAGCTATCACAAACAGTTCAGCTTGAAAATCCGGCCGATACCTAGCTGAAGTCGGTTTCAGAGCTGCGGCTCATTTAAAAATAATCGTTTGAATTTCATGCAGCCGGAAGTACGCAAGCACAGATACACACAACTTTCCTCTACCGATTAAATGTCAGAGATGACGAACAATACGCTTTCAACTCGGCTTAAACTCTGCTCGTGTCTGATGTTAATCACGGATCTTCCCCAGCTAGAGGAAACTTCTGTGGGGTCATTTTTCACACACTTGAGTCTGATGTTAATCACGGATCTTCCTCACAGGAAACTTCTGTGGGAGTCATTTTGCACACACACACACACACACACACACACACACACACACACACACACAGAGGAACGCAAACACTTCACACCGTCACGCAATTTTTCAGAAATACTGAAAAACAATAAAGACTTCCGCAATTTTTCAACGACATACGCAACTTTGCTGTGTGAATTTACCCTATAAAGACTTCAGCAATTTTCCTGCGATCTTTTTTTTTAGGTCTGTGATCTCACCCCTTTCTCGCCAGGCCGGTAGTTAAACGCTTCTTTCAAATCTGCATAGGGTCGATCGGGGTTTAGTTTAGCAAAATTAAAATCGTATGTTTGCATAGGTCTAATCACTTCTAGTAGCAAGCCAGGGTTGGTGCCTCTGCTGTTGTTGTTTCTGAGGAAATGCCAATGTTAAGATTTCCCAAAAAATAGCTTGTATGGCCTAACCATGTTACAAGCTTGAATACAGGTATTTCTCTAAAGCTCTATCAATGTCTATCATCATGCAAAGTTTAAAAACTCTGGTGTTTGTTGTAGATTCCGAGAAAATGCTAATGTGAGCTTTCTAAATAGACAGCTATAGTGACCTTGACATGGAGTCAAGGTCATTCAAAATGGTATTTTTTGGAAGGGCTCATGGCTGTTAATTTGGTGCCTGTGCTGTTTGCAGATTCTGAGAAAAAACTAATGCGGACACACACACACACACACACACACACACACACACACACACACACACACACACAGACGACGGAGGGTTGTTACATATTCTCCCTTTTGTTACACAAGTGAGCTAAAAAAAAAAAATCGCCAAATCCTGTATTTTCCGTTTCTGTAGGAAGGTCAAAAGCTTGTGCTTGTTACTTTCAATTCATCATGATAAAAGTTTTTTTGTGTGCGTTTGCATTGCATTGTGACTGCATCGCACATAGTTTCAAAAGCTTTTCGCAAAAATGCCAGATTCTGAAATGATTTATGTTCCGTTTTCGTGGGAAGATAAAACGCCTGTGCTTGTTACTTTCAATTTATCAATTTTTTGTTGTTGTACTGTTATGGTTGCATTGCACATAGTTTTTAAAAGCAGAAGGCAGTGAAAATAAAGTGTTGTGTTCAGAAATGGCATTATCTGGTTACTCAGTTTCGGTATCTGTTTGCAAATGTGCGACATGTTTCGTCATTGCGGATTTTTGCCTTTTTTTTTAGTTTTGTTTTTGTTAGGTCTTCAACACTACGTCGTGAACATTTCGTCGCCTACGTGTCTTAGAAAGGCTTCATTCCAATGAGAAACAGAGAACTGACGTAAAATTCAAATGCCATGGAGCACGGCCTTGTCATAATAATGCAAACTTTGTGTGAGGAGGGGAGTAATTTAGTTCTAAATAAATAATCTGCTCCCAAATTAAACTGTGCATGCGTTTTCAGGACATGCAGTCATTTTGTCATGCTGGAAGCAGAGATAATATCAGCCTAGTGAGGATCGAGAATTCGGGCGGTTGGTAAGTGTTTACTTGAAATATATAGCAAATAGTTGTATAACCCAATTCAAAACTTTAGTACCGAATCTGGACAGCTTACTGATGTGTAAAAAATGTCCTTTCTTCGATACGTACTTGTTTTGTGGATCGTTCAGTGCACACGCTGTGCTCACAAAATCGTCACCTCCCACACTAACTGTCCACACAGCCAGTCAGCACCTCATAGTGTGCCGAGGGCAGGGAAAGAAAGGAAGCCTGAGACAAAACAAGCCTTCACAGGCATGCCAGTGCGGCTTGATTAGTAAGTAACGGACACAGGTTCTCGTCTGCAATAGAAGTTTAGGTTCGCTGTTGGCTAGCTGAGGCGTTTAGCATGGATTTGTGTCGTCATTTTCAAATTCTGCACTGAGCAACGGCCGTTTCCGGTCGAGTTTGTGGCGACTGTAGGCGATATGCACACGCCCTTTGGTTCATAGCACTCATGAGTTTCTTCGAAACGAACGCTCATTCATTCAAAGTCACAACCGTGTCCCTTTCGTGGAGTAATTTGTCCACTTTGGGACCAACTATCGGTATTTTTGCTCCCACCTCAACGATATTTTCCGCCATGTTGTGACGTAGTATCGCCACTGTGAGCCCCTTCAAAAGTAATGTTAAGTATCAGTCCCGCCGGGCAAAGCAGTCATCCGGTAAAAAAAAAAGAAAAAAAAAAAGCTGCAATTTTTTAAGATCACAGATCGTTCTAAGCTGTTCAGTTTTTTTTGTTTTTGTTTTTTGCTGCCCCAACTCATTGCCAGTTCCAGTGGTGTTCCTCCCAGGTAGTGGGTGGAATCCACGGACGGAGGGCTCGAAAGCTGGGACAATTTTTATTATGCATGATGATGGAGATGAGGATGATGGTATGGTGATGCTATGGAGGTCCGTGTGGTCAGTTTGGGACTGCGGGACAGGGCCGCATTCCACGTGTGATGATAGATACTACGAAAGCTGTTCAGTTTCGTAGTCAGTATCTATCATCACACCACTCAGACATCTGGACAGTGACAGCCGGCGTCTGTAATGTTGGCACTGAGCCAGCAGAAGCAGGCGTACTCGATGACGCGGCGACCACCGTGACACTGAGCGCTCCAGTAGTGTAACAACAGTCGTACAGAATTTGAATGTTCGACCGCTCGCGCAAAGTGTAAAAAACATTGTATCGCATTTAACACGGATGTACTAATCATCAAGATGGGAGTATTTCGAGCGTACAGACACACTCACGAGCGAAACTGTTCCAAAACATAACTTGGCTTAGCAAAGATAAAATTAGCCCGTTTAACATGAGTGCGCGTGACAAGCTGCTGCCTGTTGCGACTCATTGGCAGTCTATGTGGTCCGGTGTTTGCGGCAGTTAGTCAAGCAAACAATGACGAAACGGTTTAGGCCAGTGCGCTACTTTAATTCAGTTGTAAACACAGCCGGGTAAATATTGTGGTTCAGCTCTTCCGCCTTTTCTGTTCAGTTGTCGTGTGGTGTGCATTTGAAGCTCAACAGACGGCGGTGTCAGATTTCTCAGTGAGGTCTATTTGTGGCGTCAACTTTTGGCCGGTCAGTCACGTCACACTGGGTTTTTGTTACTGAGCCGGCATTACGCAATGAATCAATATAGTTATGACAGGTTGGCCCGGACGGAAGAAAGACAGGGTTTTTTGCCTCTTATCTTTACACACACACACACACACTGACACACACCACACATTTTCAGTAACGCCGTCTCTCCGCTCTGACTGACACACATACACTCTGACAAACGGTCTCAGTCTCAGTCCGAGTCTCTAACGCCGAACACACACAGACACACTGACACAGACACACACACACACTGGCACACACACACACACACACACACTGACACTGACCCACGCAGTCACCACTGACGGCTCAAACACACACACACACACACACACACACACACACACACACACACACACACACACACATTGTCGGTGACAAACACACACCGTGGCGTCTGACACACTCACTCACTCACGGCCGGCACACACACACACACACACACACAGAGCTCATCTCGCATAGTATCATTCCGGCAAATTAGGTGAATAAGATTTCTCAGTGCGCACGTGCGCAACACACACCGACCTCAGTCACTCATACCGTACATTCCAGGTTCGTTACCCCGCACACGTGCTCAATGGAGAATTTGTAAACCTCTCAACCACCACTCCATACGACACCGCCGCGGCGGATGTAAAATCATTTCATGCGAAGCCTCTCCAACAAGCAGGCCGCGCTAATAGCGCTGAAAAGCGACCACACCCACCACAGTCAGGTCCATACTGACTATCAAAATGGCGCGCTGGCACACGCATTGGCCACACAGGGCTCTCGTTCAGTGGTGGTGGTGGCGAGCTATTCTCTACTTCTAGGCTACCCCCCCCCCCCCCGCCCCCGAAAGTGGCAGGCTGCTGCATCATATTTCTCCCACCACCTCTATACTACTCGATGGTAAACGGATCACAGCGCGCCTACTACTACCTCTCTACGCTTTATACTAAAGGCTCGAGACCTTGCCGCTCTACGCGCTAAAAAACCCTTTCTCAGTCTCTCTGCTCGGCCAAGGGCTCGACATTTCGTCTTCCAGATCAACACCAGCTGATTTTGGGGCCGTGAGTGTTTATATTCCGCAACTTCACAGACATCGGCTGGTGGTGTCTATATTGCCGTGTATGCTTACATATCCAGCCTTACCCTCGGTGGGCGGGGTCACCTACTGAGGACACGTGAGAGGGCGGGGTGTAAACACACACTGAAGGACGCGGTACAGGTAGGCTACGCAGCTGGAACCTGGTCGGAGGTTTGAAGGGGTATGCTGAAGTTAGGCAACGTACTTGTTTCAGCTACATTTCTCTTTGTGTTCAGCATTGTTTCCTCTGCTCTACCGGTTACAGCAGCGTCTCTTCTCAGTCATTCTGCGGCTCAGCCGGTATAACAGGCGCTATGTTTTGGCAGCGGGCCTAGATTTACTGACTTTCTTCCAGACTGACATTAAAAGGGTTTTTAAGTCAGTCAGCTGTTCGGCCCATCCCGCTTCTCTCTGTCTCAGTGTGTAGTCTGTAGTGTGTGGCGGCTTAGTGAATGTGAGATAGACTGACTGTATAGTGTGTACGCGCCAACAGCCGTCACACAATAACTTGCCTACTGAACAAGTTGTTTTGGCGGTCACGCAGCTGAGTGTCGTCTGCTACTCCTGGTGGGCACGCGTTGGTTGCGCCGCCGGTGGGAGAGAGCGACTGAGAGAACCGCGCGTGTGTCGAGAGAGAGAGAGAGAGACAGAGAATGTAGACAGGGGTGTCTCATCATAAGAATGGGGAACGTGAGGGACGAATACGACGCGGAACGCGACACTGCACAAGTCATGAAATAATCCTCGGGATGGGCTTGACTGTTGCAAAGTGGATCACCCCGATTTATTACCGCAATTTGGCGGGGTCGGCACGTATCTGTCTTCAGTCTTACTGACTGACTGCCATGGGTCTGTGGAAGCCGCTGCCCCGCTTGTGTACAGCCTGTCTCGTTGAAGTGCCAGCTGAGAACTTCTACACAACAGCAAAAGCATCGGTGCCAGCGCTTCGACCCGTACCACGTGTTCACCGTTCGCCAGATGTCTGAAAGCTTCGTGGATGGATTACCGGCAGACTACTGTTACCTGCTGTGCGCTAATCTGAGCTGTGAAAATGTGATGCAAGTGCTACTGAAGGTCTTCGGGCCTCTGTGCAGTGGGTAAGCGTTCAGCCATACCGAGTCTTGAGGACATCCGGCTTGATCTTCGAAGACAAAGTGGTTTTAGATGGCAGATACTTGTGCCCTATCGTTTTCTGTGGTAGATGATACGTGATTAGCACGGTGGGTCACTGACGTGATAGCACGGTGGGCCCGTCTTCGAAATTTCTTTGTCAGTGTGTGTGGCCGGGAAAATTCCAGCAAAACAACAACAACAACAACAACAAACCCAAATCAGTTGAAATGCTGGGTTGAAGAGCCAACCGTGACAGACCCGGCATCTCCTTCCGGACACTGACAAAACCTTGGTGTGACACAAACTGATGATCTTTCTTTTCTGTTACTACTGAGGGATCTGCAGCGGCAGTCAGCTAAGAACCCTGGCATAACCGTTGCCGACTGGAGTATTTTCAGCATCTGGAGTCCACGTCAGTGTCGGAAACAAGACGAGTATTGGTGTCGCCAGAAATCTGCTGCCAGGAAGTGGTGTCGTTGACCCGTCCCTGCCGGGCTGCTGAATTGCGGCGCCGGTTCCGGGAGTGTCAGGGCACGGATCCCGGCCCTAGACCCCTTCCCCGGGGGCAGGGGCATGGCTAGAGGTTCCGTCCTGCTGGCCGCACCCTCTCCCTCCACTGTGACCGTCCCGCGTACGTGTCGTCTGCTGCCCGTCGTCTGGCTGCTGGTCGTCACCGCTTTTGTCCTGTCGTCGCTTGCACATGCTCTACAGGTGAGCTGGTTTTGGGGTGGAATACTGCAGTAAAGGCAGCAGCCCCCCCCCCAATACTAAATCAATGAATAAATTGACCAGTCCATCAGCGGCAACGATCAACCGGCATTTATTTAAATGAGTGATTAAGTCAAGGAACCAATAAATCACAGTAAACGGTTTGAATACTATAAACACAGTAGCCTTCCTCCAATAAATCAGTGGAGAAATTAACCAATCAGCTGACCGATCGGTCAATGAATAAATGAATCAATCACTCAAGCCATCATACAATCACCCAGTCAATCAATCAATCAATCAATCAATCAACCTGTCAACTGATCTGTCAGTCAACCAACCAGTCAAACAAATAAACAGTGGCAATGAATGAATCAATCAATTTGTATTGAGTTCGTAACACCAGCATCAGGTCTGTCATGTAAAGAGTCACGGTGATTTAGTGTGCGCGACACGGCACTTGTGTCCTCAGAAAAGCCAACTGACCGTGAGGGACCACAAGCTTTAACAGCAGCTCAACGAAAACTAGTAAAAAAAACCCACAAAAAACAACCTAGCAAATAAAATAAAATAAAAAATAGAACGCGCGCAGCAACAAAACTATGATTATCAACACTGACCGAACTCAAAATGCACGGCTTGTGATAACAGCCACCCGGCATGTCAGTTTTGTCACGACAAGGAGGCTTGTACGACTGTGACAAACCAGGAACACCCACAAACAAAACAATGCGCGGTAAAAAAAATTCCCTAGATCGACCATTCAAGAGATAATTGTATTACCGGGATATGATACCATTTGAGTCGTTGTATGTTCGTTCATTCAGTAGAAGTGGTGGTCGCGACTGTGACAAGACGAGAAAGACCTTGTGATTGAACACTGAAGTCACTCAATGATAAAGCACTAGGGAAGAGGCGGCGAATTGTGGGAACTTTAATATGCAGGTTTCCCCCAGTCTTTTGTGCAGGACGTGGCTCGCACCTCAGGGGAAATATTGGTTAGATTTTATTATTACTAACGCCGTGGTCGGTGTACATTCTAAATTTCTTCCAAGTTCTTCTCGCCGACTATACAGATGACTTTGTTTCTTTCTTTCGTTGCCATAGCAATGGCTTGTCCTGAGTGAAGAGTGAAGAGGTTTCTTTTTATTTTGATTTTGAGCTGTCAAGGCGAAAATTTTATATTATGATGATACCAGATTATTACTGGTATAAAAGGAGAGGTCATGTGTTACTGTTGTCTGTCTCCTTTTATACCAGTAACTTCAGAAAACGTTCTCAGTATCAGTGTAATTATAGATTTGGTTACTGTGCACCGCCCAGTTAATGCAGATTTTCTCCCTGACCCTTCCCATGCATATCTATTACAGGGACTGTAAAGAAAACAACAACTCCCCCCAAAAACAACAACAACAACAACAAACAGACAAACAAAAACAACCAACCGAACAACCACCCCCACCCCCACCCCCACCCCCCCAAAAAAACAACAACAAAACAAAAAACAAAACAACAAACAAACAAACAAACAAACAAATAAACCAAAAACCAAAAACAAACAACAAAAAACAAACAAACAAAAAACAAAAAAGACAACAAAAAAAAACCAGCATCAAAACAACAACAACATCAACAAGAAACAAACAAATGGAAACTAAGAAATTCGTCCTCCAGGCGAATGGAGGTGAAATGATGTCACATACTCCTCGTCATTATTTTCAACGTTCCATCTGACGAAAAACTCGACTTTTGTCGACACCGAGTTGTTGTTGCTGTGACGATGAGACCAGCTTCCGAACCAAGATTCCCTGATCGATGAATACGTACCTCCGGTCAGTAAATGCATACAAAACAAAACAAAACAAAACAAAAATGTGCTCGCTGGCAAAACATTTTGCGCGGAAGCCACCACTGACTGGCACACCCACGTCTAAGGTTTTTTCCCTCTTCATTTTCTTTTTCTTTTGCTTTTCATATAAACTTAACGGAAGGAGCTATCACTACCGCTGTTCGTTGATTGCCTCGTTTTGGTGAGGAAATCGCTGAGGGTTGACTATTAAACACCCATCCCCGCCATGTAGCGATGCTAAACTTGGCCCCTTATCTAACCTACCCGTCCCAGTTTCAAAGCAGAAGACTTCACAAGGCGATAAGCTAGCACCGCCTGCAGAGGCCGAGGGAGGAAGCTTGTGCCGGCGAATATTTTGAAGACTCCTCAAACGCTTTTGAAAGGCGTCCTGGGCTGCAGGATCAGTTGTGGCAGAGTCAGTGGAACCAAAGAATCCCACTTTCTCTGGTAGAACCTCTGTTTTTCGAATAGGGTGGAATGGCGTATCATTGGCGGTTGATGACAACCATTGCGGATAATGGCGGGGTGAATGGATTGCATAGCCTATCTTGCATTTCACTGACTCGGACTAGATGTCGACTGAGAAAGCTTTGTTTTTTTCCATGCATACACTGACGCGAAACACACTGTGACATGTATTCACATCGACCTGTCAATCAATTTGAAAGGGATACACAATATTATTTTCTGGCAGTTTGAAATTGCGACTCAGTATAAACTCGTCAGTCGTTCGAGTTGATGTAGAAAGCACTATTCCAGTTCAGCTAATTATCTATCTTCCGCTTTTAACTTTGATAGAGGAGGATGGCGTGGGGAGGGGCATTGAGCTGCATCAGTTTTTGTGGCAGTTGTCAATCAACAATTCCAAAACCAAAGTCGTTTTTGAACAAACACTGATGTTTCGGGGAAAGTACAATCAGTCTGCCTGTTTGTCTGCCTGCCTGCCTCTCTCTCTCTGTTTTTCTTTCTTTCTTGGTCTTCGTATAATTATATGCGTAATTGACTCGGTAATTCAAAACAGAACACAAGGATTTTGCTGAACGTCAAACCCACCATTTCCAGCTTTCACCGCCCCATGTTCTTAAGAGTGACGACAGTAGTCTACAGGGCTAAAACATAACGCAGAACACACGAAATGAGTTGCCTGTTCCAATTACCCGTGTTGACATTCTCTAATGCGCTGCATTTTGGTGGTGGTGTTTTTGAAACAGCAAGAAATGAGAGAGAGAGAGAGAGAGAGAGAGAGAGAGAGAGAGAGAGAGAGAGAGAGTACAGGTCCTTTCTTGTACCTTGTTCTTGGTACTACTGCACTTTGGTGCACAGTCTCTTTTTACGAACTCAAACTGAAACTTGAATAGATAGATAGGAAGAGAGAGGGGGTGGGGGGAGGGGGTTTTCGGGGTTTAACGTCCTTTTCTACCACATACGGGTGATATCAAAGACGGGACAACGAGGAAGAAGCCAGCACAAATATTAATTTTGGCCCCAGCCGGGATACGAACTCACGACCCGAGCGTTAGAAGTCCAACGCTCTACCATTTGGCCACCCCGGCTCCACGGGGGGGGGGGGGGGGGGGGGGGGAGAGAGAGAGAGAGAGAATAATGTAAGATAATATTGGGGTCACGATGTAGAGCTAACAGCCGAAATGAAAACATTTTTTTTTTTTTTTTTTTTTGCTGCCTGTATCATTTGAATGTTAGTCATATACTGTCTACCACCCATATCCATCATCACTAGGCTGTCCGTGACAAGATGAAATAGTGGTGCTGACGTGAGAGCGAGAAAAGGTAACACTCACTCACTCATGTACTAAACCGCTCATCGCTTTCACAGCGCACGTGCATAGTATTGGAAAGCAAGCGTCAAACTTCAAAGTTCAGAAACACACGCACTCACTCACACACAGACAGACAGACAGACAGAGACAGACAGACACACACACACACACACACACACACACACACACAGTCACTTGGGCCACAGTACAGCGCTGAGCTTTAACGCTCGCCAACTCGCCAATGGCCCCTAAAAATGGTGTCTGGCGAACTCGATTTACGGTACTATTCGCCCGGCTGGCGACCTGAAAATTACTGCCAGTGGTAGAGATTCCTTGCCTGTACATGGACTCTTGACACACGCTGTAATCGGCACAAATTTGTTTAAACTTGATTCGATCAAAAACCATGAGCAGCCGGTCAGTTGGACACAGAGATTGTTGCCAGGAGAGTGCACAAAAATGAAACAGTGTTGTTGTTGAAAGTTTTCTTGTTTATTAGCTGCAATAGTTATACAATTCAAAATGGGACCGCATTTTCAAAGTGTCTGGCAACCTGAAAAATTTTCTGGCAACCTCAACTTCCCAGGTTAGGAGCCCAGCTGGCTCCTTAGCCTGGCTTGCTAAATCTCAGCCCTGCAGTATAGCATCTGCGGTGACGCTGACCGGCTGATAAGTTGTTCTAGGAGTGTACCGAGCAAAATACGTTATTTGGTGGCGGACTTCAGGACCAGCGACTGAGACGGCGCTGACTGGCTGCTATTTTTATCAGCTTTGTCGAGTCCCAGTCAGTTAAAAAAAAAATGAACCGTAGGCTCAAAGAAAGTCATATTTTGTCTAATATTGAAAGCCACAAAGTCGCGAAAGCGTCCGCAATGGCGTCCGCAATGGCCAAATGAACCATCCTTGCATCTGGCGAACAGACTTAGGGCTTCGAAAGCCATAGCCTTCCATCTCAGCGGCGTAACAAACATAGACCTCTAAACAGCCTACCAACCAACCAGTCAACCATCTTCATGTTCTTCTACGTCTTTTATCTGGTTGTACGGGATCCAGTTCACAGGAAGGTAGTGGTTACACGTGTCAGCTGTGGTACAACAAAGTGTAAACTTGTGCATAGTACACTGTGCAGCCTGCCGAACGTTTCTGAGTCCCGATGACATAACAATGTGATAATAGCAATCGTAGCAGTCACCATAGTTACATTATTTTCTGGGGAGCCGGGGTGGTCGAATGGCAGAGCGTTGGACTTCCAATGCTCGGGTCGTGAGTTCGTTTCCCGGCTGGGGCCAAATATTTGTGCTGGCTTTTTCATCGTTGCCCCGTCTTTGATATCACCCGTATGTGGTGGAAAAGGACGTTAAACCCCCTAACACCCATCCACTCTACATTATTTTCTGCAGCCTTACTTACTGCAGCCAACTCCTACCAGACTCAGAAGTCGGATGATTCATCCGCAGTCCGGGCCCCGACCGTCAAAGAGTTACTGCATAATTCTTGAAGCATATAGTAAAGCTGCACTGAAAATACCATTAAAAGACCATCAAACCCGTTAGTTTGGCTAAAAATGAAAAAGCATGAACCTAAAATGTTGAGTGATAGCATTTGGGAGCTCAACTGGTAAGAGTTGTACGCACTTCACTGTGAAAGTGACAACTCAGTTTTGAAGCATGCTTGTCAATCTGATGACGACATCCTATGTCTATACTAGGGCCCATAAGCGATCAGCGATGACGGCATGTCAGGAAATCCAGTTCCTTGACATGCTCTTCCTGTCTTGAAACTGACGTCACGAGTGCGGCTGAGACAAGGCTGTGTCGGTCGATTTCCTGCCACGTAATTGAGTCAGCAGTGCAGATTTTATAGTCATAGGAAAAAAAAAAACAATGGAGAAATACATGCTATTAAATCGTTCTGGAGTTTTGTTTTATGAGTCACGATTTTATGTTGACTTTTTTGTAGTTAATGATGTTGTTTATTGTTGTAAGACTAATTAAACTATGAACCTCGATCATCGTCTGAATTGGGCGGATTTTTGCCCCCTTATCATCGTTGAATTATTTGTTTTTTTCAGTGAGTCTTATTTCTCAGGCAGAAAAAATAAACTGCATTAGTGGATAAACATGGTCTGAGCCTGAGCAGACTGTTTCATATACCTTCCTTTGTCGTCATAGAAAATACTTGCAAGTGAGAGAGAAACCAAAGTAAACGCAGCGAAATTCCTTAAATACGTTTCCTAGAAAACAATAATCGTAACTCCCCTCCCCCCCCCTCTTCCCCCGCCCTTTGCCTCTCTCTCTCACACATACACACACACACACACACACACAACACACACACGCACGCACGCACGCACGCACGCACGCACGCACGCACGCACGCACGCACGCACGCACACTGTATTCATCCACGGACAGAATGCGTAGAAACTAAGACAAAGGGGAAAGAGGGCTGAACTTTGCGTGCTTCAAGGAAAAGATATATGACGGGAAACCGAAGAAATGAAAGTGTTTGAAATATACATGGCCGTACAGATCAGTTCCCAACCATGCTTGCTCATCTTCTTCTTTATGTCCGTCACACACACACACACACACACACACACACACACACACACACACACACACACACACACACACACACACACACACACACACACACACACACACACACACACACACACACACACACATCACCACTACCACCACCACCACTTTTCTTTACACTTCTGTCGAGCGTTGAAAGTGTCATTCAGTGTATCATTCAGTGAACTGTTTGACCTGCTCACGCCTTATCACGTATAATATAAATAACCTCTGAGTTTGTATTGTAGGCCTGTCAGAATTACCCCTTCCCAATATATCGATCACGCTGAGCGTGCTTGATAATAGACGTAGAGCTCAGGGGTCCGATGCATGTGTAGACACTCGGACGTAAGTCCGAGACTAGCTTGACTCAGCTCAGACTCAGCTCAGACTGAAAGATTAGTACGAGATGCATAAACGGAGACTAAGGAAAGTTTACGGCTGTTTCAGGGAGGGGGGGGGGGGGGTGTTTGGGAGTTTAACGTCCTTTTCCACCACGTAAGGGTGGGCTGTTTCTGGGACTAAACGGTAGTATGGTATGGTATGGTATGGTATGGTAGACCGCTTCGGCACACATATCCATCTCTTCTGAAATGCTCATGGTGCCGCAGGGCTGGAGGACGAAGCAGTGAAAGCCTGCTGCCCACCAGGGATTCGAACTGGGCGGCTCAGGATCCGAAGTCGGATACCGTAACCACTAGACCAAATCCCCTTGTCACGCTGATAATAGGTCCCGACGTAATAAGTCTGAGGCTAGTCTGTTTTCATGCGTCAGACCCCAGGGGTCTGATGTATGGAGAGAGACTAGGATGTAAGCCCGAGACTAGCTTGACTAAACTGATACTAAAAGATTAGTACGAGATGCACAAACGGGGACTTGGACAGTTGCGACTGTTTCAGGGACAAAACGCTAACGATAGTCCCGATGTAACACGTCTCAGACGAGAGCTGAGTCTCTTTTGATACATCAGGTCCCAGGGATAGTAGGATGTAAGTCCGAGACTAGCTTGACTAAACTGAGACGAAAAGTTGAGTATGAAATGCATGAGCGGAGGTTAGGACGAGTTTCGACTATTTCAGACTGATGATAGTCCCGACCCGACGTAAGTCTGAGACTAGAGTTAAGTTTCAGACTAGCCTAGTCCCTTTCCATGGATCAGACCCTAGATGAAAAATAAAAACACACACACTCTTTTTCAGAGTTGGAGGCGCCCAGTATGTATAATGGCACACGTCTCGCATTAATGTTGTAAACTCCACATGTATAGCCGTTTTATCAAGTGGCACGAAGCTTATCGAGAGTGAAGCAATAACCCTTGACCCGTTTATTACCTAGTTATACACGCTTACA
This sequence comes from Batillaria attramentaria, assembly GCA_018292915.2. Taxonomy (NCBI): domain Eukaryota; kingdom Metazoa; phylum Mollusca; class Gastropoda; family Batillariidae; genus Batillaria; species Batillaria attramentaria. The sequence goes on along the minus strand of JACVVK020000006.1, from coordinate 4,762,584 downwards.
CAAGGCTTGGGCGTTCACGTGTTCGGGGTAAGAACGTACAGGTTAATGTGACAGTTTGTATGCAGGCAATTTTTTTTTTCAACCCCCCAGTGGCCCTGCCATTGCGGCTTTGAAGAAACTTCCTTCTCACCTTGTCATGTTTCATAAAAGAGGGTGTAATCAAAACAGACGGGAGCGTTTCCGGTGCTGCTCGGCCGCTTAACAAAATCAATGACGACTGCTCTCACGTAAATCTATATGTTAGAAATATGCGCATGCACTTTTTTTTCCTCGTTGTAGTTAGGCGTTAGTCACTGTTGTAGTCACTGATTGGTTAATAAACACACCCTTTTTCACAGTTTAACGCCGACAGACTGTAGTCTGTTGGAAACACTCGATGCTACGCTCTCATCTTTGAAAACGGAAACACCCAGTACTACTGTTTGAAATACTCTGTCCTGGCCAGGGGAGCCGGGATAGCCGGAGGGTAGAGCGTTGGACTTTCAGTGCTCGGGTCGTGAGTTCGAATCCCGGCTGGGGCCAAATATTGTGCTGGCCTTTTTCTCATTGCCCCGTCTTTGATATCACCCGTACATGGTGGAAAAGGACGTTAATCTCCCAAACAACCACCCACCCTCTGCCCTGTCGGCGCTACCTTTGAAGCGGTGTAGCACCGGAAACGCTCAGGTCCATTTTGACTACACCCCGTAATATAGTACAGCATGATTGTTGTGGGCTGGTGCAGTGCATCCTTACGATAAAAATCTCTGCCTTTGATGGGTGTACAAGCATGACAGGAAGGTGTTCGGGAAGTGGGAGTGTATGTATGGTTATGAGTGCATGACCTGCTTATCTTGGCGGAAAATTGAGAGGGAGATTGAAAGAACGTCTGACGTGTTAAATCATAACGTGCTTTGAATTTTTCTGAGGTCCTGTATTGAGGACGAGAAATGGGAGGTTTATGGCTGTTTATTTATAGCATGCAAAGCGGTGAGGCGGAGAGAGATGCACCAACATGATAAGGTTTTCATGATCGTTCGATTTTTTTTAAATTTTTTTTTTTTTGTCCGTTTGGATGAAAGGAAACGTTTGCTTGCAAACGTGAATAGAAGCACGATATCGTGTAGGTTGATAATATAGTGAAAATGTCTTTAGATGCAGATCTTTTTGGCAGGAGTGGGTGGCTGGTTTTTGCATGGCTCATGAATTCAACGTGATGTTCTTAGTTATTATGTGCTGAAGTATTATAATCTGCCTGTTACTGTGATATGACAAATTCTTCCTGGATGCTTTACATACCTTGTTTTTCATCATTACCTGAGGGGTGCAATTTTGTACATGTATGGATGATCGCATTTACTCATATGTGTGTGTGTGTGTGTGTGTGTGTGTGTGTGTGTGTGTGTGTGTGTGTGTGTGTGTGTGTGTGTGCGCGCGCGCGCGTGTCTGGATCACTGTTCGTAACCATACGATTTTATTGTCTCGTCTGAACAGACACTGCAATTTCCCCTTTAGAAAGAAACATTAATAGTAATGTATATCCTGTCTGTCTATGTGTTGATCTGATATGATCCAGGATCGTGCCCAGCATTTCTACCGTGCATATCTGTATCTGATCAGCGTATGCATGAACAGGGTGATGTGCGATCGGTGAATACTGAAAGGGAATCCTTTATAATTATGGTATACTTGACTCCTGCTCACACTCCAACCCCGTCTCTCCTCTCCCCTCCCCCTTCCCTCCTCGTCTCTGACCATTAAGAAACATCTTAGAAGTGTTTCAACCTGTTGACGCCGTATTATTATTATTGCACTGACCCGGGGCACTCCCAGCCTCAAGCTGCATAGACCCGGGGCACTTCGGGCCTCAAGCCCGCGAGTTACACCGAACTTTTGATTCCCAGCCGGGATTCGAACTCCAAGCATTGGCAGTCAACGCTCTTCCAGCTTATTTGTAACACCCCCCCCCCCCCACCCCCACACACTAACAAATGCCAGACAAATTAAACCATTGGCTAATACCATAATTTTCCTACCCAGGTGATTCTGACAGCCCCCTGTCTTGTCTAACCCTCGCCAAGAACAAGAAACTGCGAGGAACTGCGTTCTTATCGGTCTTGACATGAAGTGGTCCGCCCTTTGCTGCCGTTCTCCAGTTCTAACAGTCACGACATGTGAGCGGCCGTGGCAGTAAGTCAAGGGGCCACTGCGTCTTTGTGTTTTCCGCTTTTCACAATGCACGGCACACGGAATGCGAGCCACGAGGTCTTAGATATTCTGCACAAAGAAACTTCTCAGGTGTCGGAAAGAAAAGCGGGCGTGCGTATATGACAAAGCTGGTTCTGAAGCCCTATCGCCGATACGAAGGCTTGTGCCCGTTATGTGCAATGTTCATATTACCCCTTACCCCTTAGCCTGCGCGTGGCAAATGACGGAAGGTGTGAGGACTTTATTAGTTGAACTTGACGTTATTTGTATGTCAAAGTTCGTCGTCTAAAAATGCGGAAGTCGGCCAAATATTTCTTGAAGTTAATTAAACGATATTTTTTCTCTGGACGTTATTTGTATTCTGAGTCCGTCGTCTGAAAATGCGGAAGTCTGCCAAATATTTCTTGAAGTTAATTGAATTTTTCGCAGGATTACAAGGCTTCACAGCACTTTGGAACAGTTGCTCTTGCAAGGCTTGATAGGAACCACAGGATAGCGCCGAGGAAACGGTTCTTCTCAAAAGTTTCCATGGCGTTACTCTCTCAACTGGGCTCTGTTTATATAATAATAATAATAATGAGGATTTGTTTGGCGCCTAACCTCCTGCTGGAGCTCTGGGCGCCTCACTCAGACTCAGACTCAGACTCAGATGATTTTATTGCACAGACATTTGTCCATCGCAATGGAGTGAGCATATGATAACAGATATTTGGAGCGAAAAAAAAAGAGAATACCGTTAACACTCACAATAGCTAGTATAGTGGCAATACATACACATGAGATACAAATGAAAAATACATTACACATTACATACACATGTATGAAATAGACGTCACATACACGTTACATACACACAGCTATGATACATCTTAACATGACACCGTAAAATGACAATGATGGTGACTGTGAAGGTAAGAAGTTAGTCTGTATAATACAGCCGGAAGAAATCCTAAGTGTCACTCTCTAAGTTATCAAGTTTATTCAGTCCCGCATTTACCATTATTTTGTTATATGTGACAATTTTGTTACAATGTGGGGGAGAATCGGGACAACCGACTTTTAATGCTCGGGTCGTAGGTTCGAAACTCGGCTGGGAGCCAAAGACACTGTATTTGTGCTGATTCCCTCGTTGCCCCGTCCTTGATGTCACCCATACCTGGTGGAAAAGGACGTTACCCCCCCCCCCCAAACACCTACTCACTCTTGTTATTCTGTTATTTGTTATTTTGTTGTATAATGAGGCTGCGAGGCTGAGTGGCCCCACTGGGCCATCAGGGCTATTAGCAATTATTACTTGCCCACTGAGTTGAAACTCCTGCAGGAAGTTGTCAGCTGGAGCGGCGACACTTCGCCTTCTGGATCTAGACCGCACTTCCCTCTCCAGCCGGCAACCTTTGTCTAACGTTCGCCCGTCAGAAAGGTCGCGGCATTTACCGGGCTTCTCTAGCTCTTGTGTGAGACCGGAACTTGCACAGTCGGTCTTCTGGTGCTTGCTTCACGTGCACCGTATGATTACGCCATGACACATGCTGCGGTCTCTTTTCTTCTTTTCTGCGCATATAAATCTGTGTGTCCGGGGTGGGGAAGGGAGGGTTGTGAGGTGGGCGGGGGAGGGGGAAAGAGTCGGGAAGTGGGGTAAGGTAGGAAGCAGGGTGGGGGGGGGGGGGGGGGGGGGGGCAAATGATTACGCAACAAAGTTCAAGCTAAATGTGTTTCACGTCAGCCGGCGTGTGTTGGTCTGATATGACCCAGGCTTAAGCCCACAGTTTCTCCTGTGCATATCTCTATCAGTGTATGAACGCATAGGGTGACTGCACGTGCTGAATATACATGCAGCATGGTTTATGAATACAGTAGACTTGGACTTGTTCCCCCCCCCTCCCCTCCCTACACCCTCCTTTCGCTTTTGTCCACTAAGAAACATTCCAGAAGTGTTTCAACCTGTTGACACCGTATTATTATTACGTATTATGTATCGTGTGAGTACTACTGTTTCGTACGTGTATCACCATCATGATCATGATGTTTGTAAGACTGTATGGTATGACTGTCAGTGTGTATGTAACGGTTTTTGCTATTGTAGGGCTCCCAGAGCTCCAGCAAGAGCGTTAGACAAATCCTCCTTATTGTTATTATCATTATTATTATTATTATGTTGTTGTGTTGTTGTTGTCGTTTGTGGTGGTGGTGGTGGTGGTGTAGCGGCAGCAGATGTAGGGGAATAGTAAAAAACGCATCAACACCGTCTCTTCGTTGGCCGCCGGCCGTTACCATTGCTAAAGGCTGCGGCATCAAATTATCTTTCCTCTTACAAGCAGAAACGCAGGTGTTGTATTGACTGAACTGGCATTTTGCAGCTTCAAGTCAGGTCCGTCAGTTTGTGAAGACGTTAATACTTTTAGGGTAATGGACAAAGACATTTAGAGCAACACTTAAGAGCACCAGCGAGTTTCAAATGCTACCCGCTGGTGCATTGGTTAAATTTCTTGTTGACGTTCCTCCGTGTGCGTGTGTGCGTGTGCCGTGCCACGGTGTGTGTGTGTGTGTGTGTGTGTGTGTGGTGTGTGTGTGTGGTGTTGACTAAGCCCGCTGTGAGAGAGAGAGAGAGAGAGAGAGAGAGAGAACAAAAACAAAACCAAAACTTTATTTTTCAACAGTAGAAGTTGCAGGCGCAGAGCCCATTTGAGAGAGAGAGAGAGAGAGAGAGAGAGAGGGGGGGGGGGGCGGGGGGAGGGCGGGGAGTTTTACCCTCTTTTTTCCCCCTGACACATTTACATGCCCGTTCATCTCACGCTAACCACCGCCACCCTACTTCGTTGCTGTTTCCGAGTCGTAATTGTTGGCAGGTCTTTCATCACTTAGGCTCCACCGTGATGCACTGTCATTTCTCTGCTGTC
>JACVVK020000006.1:4750000-4752500 GCA_018292915.2 Batillaria attramentaria | reverse complement strand
GTTAGACGAGACACACCCAAGGATTCACTCACCCGACACTTTCGGGGTGGATAGGTCCGGGAACTTGAACAGGGAGGGGGCGGGGGAGGGGGCACTGGAACAAAGACCAAATCCCGGACAATTTTGGTGAAGACATCGGATAGTTTAGTAAAGGGTTTTACTGGTGGTGTAAGTAATACTCGCTGTCGTCATGCGACGACAGCAAATTCGGTATTGTCAGTCTCGTCACTCCACTCATGCTCAGCGTTCCATGGTGTCTACTTTACCTGTATCACGGGGTGCAATTGAAATGGACACGAATGTTTCCGGTGCTACACCGCTTCAAAAGTAGAACCTCCACGAGTCGACAGAGTGGTTTCAAACGGTAGCATAGGCACCGAGTGTGTACAGTTTGTTTTTTGTTTTTTTTAAATTTGAGTAGCACCGAGTGTTTCCAACGGACTTGGGTTTGTCGGCGTGAACCTGAGAAAGGGGCCGGACCAGACGACGACTTTGTCTAACGCGTCACTACAATGGCAATGCAAAGGCGTGTGTACATGCTCATATTTCTAACATACTGTCCTTGTGTGAGAACAATCAGTCATCGTCGAAACATTTGAAGCGGAGTAGCACCTGAAACACTCGCGGCCATTTTGACTACACCCCGTTGTTTCGGCACTCGTCGCATGCTCCTTATACTCAGTCGTACCTGCATAGCGTGTCTATGAAAGCGGGATTGTGTTTCATGTCTACGTGTGGGTGTGTCGTGTCCCAACCCACAATTGCGGCCTGTTTCAAAACTTTCCAAACCTGATTGACGTGTCCAATTTGTTTAGGGAACTTTTAGGTCAAACACATACAACAAATAAAACAAATCTTGCTAGTACATGTTATACACGCTTACTTTTCGGAAATTTACTCGGTCGTTGCCAGTGTTTACTTACCGTGGTTTCGAAATTGGACGTCATTGCAAATATGAAGAGGACACTGTAGCTACTCTGCACTAAAAAAAAAAAAAATTCTTCTAACTGCCACATCCGACAACACCCCCCCTCCCCCCACCACTCCCCTCCTCCTCCATGAACCTGCACCCACCCACTTTTTTTTTTCGTTTTTGTTAAGCACTGTTAGGACAACAGGTGCATTGTGTATTGTATGTCAAAAACTAATGTGTCCACCCTGCAACTTGGCTTCGAGGCACGGAGGTTCATATATCGGACCGTCCTTGAGGTTCTTTGTTTAGCGCCACGTTTCGCGTGCTCGTTTCTCATTCTCTGATGTTGGCAGGCTTTGCGTGCGTGTAAAAGGCAAGGCAAGTTTATATGAAGAGAGGGGATAAGATAGGTCAAGCAGGATAGTTTAATTCAAAAGTCGTGTTACGACGTCAGGCGAAAGTAGTGATCTAGGGTCTGATGCATGAAAGGAGACTAGTCCGATTCATTTGACTCAGCCTGTTGTTGTGGACATGAACTAACAAGAGACTAGACTAGTCTGAGACTTCGCTTAGTCTGAGACGTATTACGTCGGGACTATCCTATCATCAGTGTACACTTGCCATGCAAGCTGGGAAAGAGTCGTAGACCTGCCCTAGTCTCCGCTTGTGCATCTTGTACAAGTAAAAAAATTAATCTTTTAGTCTCAGCTTAGTCAGACTAGTCTCGGACTTACGTCTAAGTCTCTCCATCCACGAGTCAGCCCCCCCCCCCCCCCCCCCCCCCCCCCCCCCCCCCCCCCCCCCCCCCCCCCCCACTTCCAATAACCCTGGCGTTGTACAGCTGAACTCTGGTCGGTGTATTTGCATGACGTGTCTTTGGGAACCACGGTCTACATGTCACAGCTGAAGTGAGTGGTAATTATAAAGTTTTGACGACTGTGTACATCTCGTCACAGTACCATGTCATCAGCGACTGTGTACGCGACGAACAATGTCGTGTACACGACTGACGGTCACTGTCCGGTCAAAAGTGTACCGGCTCTTGAAGCAAATTCGGCCATTGTTTCGTAAAGCCAGTAACGATGCGATGTTTCAGTACGGCCACGTATTGTAAGAGGTTTTGAAAGACGAGTAGCGGTCGCTTGCGACCGTGTACGCCACATAGTGTTGCATTTTGGACGATACGGTTCTTCGCCTACCATTTCATTGGCGACATGCGTTACACGTAATTACTATATTATATTATATTTATTTATTTATTTATTTTTTTATTTTTTTTTGGGGGGGGGGGGGGGGGGCTGCCCCAACTCTCCACCAGCTCCAGTGGTATTCCTCCCAGGTCATGGGGGGAATCCACGGAGGGCTCGGAAGCTGGGACAATTTGTATTATGCATGATGGTGAGAATGAGGATGACTGTGATCTTATGATGAATGTGTGTAGCAACTGCCTCCCCAGTGACTCGAACCCATAGCACACCCGCTCTGGGTAGGAGCCGCAAAGGTAACAAAAAATCCCATGTGCCGGCCTCGGCTATGACTCGGATTCGAACCCAGGTCCCCCGGTCCATGGTCCGAAGTGCTAACCAT
>JACVVK020000006.1:4680000-4747500 GCA_018292915.2 Batillaria attramentaria | reverse complement strand
TGCTTAAAAGCCTCCGTAAGTTTGTCTGGTGTACAATGCGCTTAACTCATTGCTTCAAAACAGTCACTTATGTCAAGATATATATTGATTATATTCACAGACCAGTATGACGGTATTGCGGTCACACCAGCGTCGTGGTAATTGCCCCAAGGCAAGCTTATGAAGCGAAGTCGATGACTGAGCTGGTCTGTTTCAGTATAGACATGCGCAACTTGGTAGTCGGACAAAAAAAGCGTCCGTCGTGCGTTCAAAAAAATTCGTATTTCTCTCATACTTGGAGCCGCAACGTCTCCGTACCCAAATGGAGCGTCACCTCTTTCGGCAATCTTAGAGATCCGTACGTTCTCCTCGATTACACGACCAGAAGACGTTAGTGTCTTGCATTTAGAACTCTACTAACCTAAAGCTAGACAAACGCACCTTCGCACTCACAAGCACAATTGCTTCAAACACAAAACTGCCGTGTGTGAAAGTTAGAACTGGATGTGGGGTGGTGGGACTTAAAAAAACAATAACACAAAAGCCCAAAACAACAACAAAAACAACTGATAACAACAAAAAGAAACCCACAAAAAAGACGCGTTCTTTTGCCATTTATCGCACTGTTAAATAAAAGTTTAACAGACAGATTTTGTATGCTTGTTCTTGTTTCTTGCACTTTAACTGATAAAATCACAAGAGCTACATGAGTACGCTGTATTCATGTCACAGACCACTGACTGCCCGCGGATATAAGCCTACAACAACACAGGCCGTATCTGCATTAATGTGGTTTTCATGCGACAGAAAATGTCATGAAATGGTAGGGCGTTTCTCGACACAGACAGGTCTTTCACGTGATTATGTAGGCCTGTAGGCTGTACATACACTTGTCCAGCGACCTGCTTATAAATAAAATGTAAATGCAAGTTGCACAGTGAGTGGCCATAAAAAAACGCCCCCCTGCAGTTTTGCTTTGTGCGGACTTTCTTTCCACAGGTCTCCATCTCGATGCGCAGATGTGGCAGAACAGATGTAGGCTGTAAAACAGGCGCGGAAGGGGGAGGGGAAGGACGAAGGTGGAGTTGTTGGGTGGATCTGTGTTTAAGGGCTTAACGTCCTTTTCCACCACATAAGGGCGATTTGGCCCCAGCCGGGATTTAAACTCACGACGCAAGCATGTGGTAGTGGTGTTGGGGTGGGTGAAGAGCGGGGGGGGGGGGGGGGGTACGCACACTATCTTAGCCCATTTTCCACACACATGACTTGAAAATTTAGGCTTTGTGTGACATCCTTGTTTGTCAGACAAGGGAATTTGGCTGGCTATAGTGGTGAATGCGTCCGGTCTGCGGCTCCTGAGGTTCCGGGCCGGGTTCGAATTCCCTGCTGGGCATGGATTTTGTTTGAGGAATTTTCCTCAGGGGATTTCTCTCTCTCAAATTAGAGTGCAGGCTCGTTTACGGTTTACGCCGGCGCCTTCGTGTACACACGCGCGCACACCACCAAGTGTGCACATTTCAAGACCCCAGCACTAGGATAATAAAGATGTACAACAAAGGCTATTCTCAGTCTTCTCAGTTCTTCGTCGTTCACTAGATGGAGATGCCAGTCGCCCGCACGAATGTAGCCGTCCGCCTCTGAAGGTCCTCCAGGTTGCCGTAGAGCTTGACCCTCAGCGGTACTGGTTCTGGTCATGTTTCCTGTCTGGGAGCTTCATGGAGCTGGTAGTGTTGTAGCAGGTGTTCAGCATTCAAGACGTCTGCATTGCATGCGCACTTCTCAGACTCGCCGATTCTGAATTTGTTGTACATATGTGCGTTTAGTCTGTTTGTGTCCAGTCCTCAGTCGGAACAGGATGACCTGGTCTGCGGGTCTGTTTAACTTGTGGTAGCTGTCGGACTCGTTGAAGTTGGGGTGTTGCTCCTTCCATTTCTTCTTGGAGAGGGCTTTGATGAGGTCTTTTCCTCAACAACTAACTATAATAACTACCTTGTGTACATTGCGGTTGGACTGAGACGATGCACCCGAGATACCGCATTGCTCCCAATATACTAGGGCAGTGGCTGACCATTTCATCTTTACGAGTTCCATCTGGGATAGGAGCAAAGACTCTAGAACCAGTACGCCTTTGATAGGGCAACCGCTATACCCGACCTGGTTCAGAGTTGGACTTTCAGTGCTCGGGTCTTGAGTTCGAATCCAATGGGGCCAGGCATTTTCCTCGTTGCCCCGTCTTTAACGATCATATGTGGTGAAAAAAAGACAAAGGAGCTAATGCTACAATTTTTACGCTCACAGATCGTCCTGTTTCGTGGTATCTATCATCACACCACATAGACACGTGGACAGTGACAGCGTCTGTGATGCTGGCACTGAGCTAACAGGAGCGTACTCGATGACACGGTGACCACAGTGAGCGCTCCAGTAGTGTAACAACAGTCGTAGAATCAGTTTGAAGCAAAGTGTAAACAAGATTGTATCGCATTAAGAGATGTACGGATCACCAAGATAGAGTATTTCGAGCGTACAGGCGCACTCACGAGCGAAACTGTCCCAAGTCAAGTTATGAGCTGACTTAGCAAAGATGAAACTAGCCCGTTTCAGTAAACTCTCAGACAACCAACCGCCAACCAGCTTCTTTGATAAGACCCCCCAACGTCACTCAGCCATTCCCGTGCAACCCAATCCACAAGTTGCACGCGTTGGTGCAACGATTTAAGCGCATTCGGCAGGCGTTGACGGGGAGAAAAAAGAAGAACAACCCAAACTGTTTTTGTGAGAGGAGTCGGAGAGAGAAGGAGATGGATCACTATCTGTCTGACACCTGTGCAGCGTCAGTGCGCGTGGCTGATACCCTCTAACCCAAAGGTTGATATCAAGTTCCAGACCTGTCTGATCTTGGCAGTTAAACCGCGGTTTTATGTCTGAATCGTGCCCCAGAAAACGCCTTTTGCTTACACAATGCATTTCTGCGGTTTCTTGAGCCGGTGGTGCCGTGTTTCGTATTTAGAACAGGGTGGGTCTTGTTTTGGTGTGGAATAGACATAGACTACCGCCGCTACGTTTTTTTTTTTTTTTTTTTCAAGTTGTTTGTTTGTCATAGGTTTTTTTTTTTTTTTTTGGGGGGGGGGGGGGTAGGCAAATTCGTCACTGAAGTGGCAATAAATGAAGTCTTTGGCAAAAGGACATGTCGGCTTTGGGTTTCGATAATCTGTACACCCGTCCCTCGTCATCCGAGTCGCAGTGCAACTGCCACATCGTGGATTGTTATAACAAGACGCAGTAATTTAAGAAGGAGTTTAAAGTCTTGAGTCGCCACCTCGGTGTCGCGCTGTCTACGTAAAAAGACGAGACAATTAATGGCCGTATTGACGTCTCGAGGGAATAAATGCACAAGCCGTTTGTTAAAAATAAAAAATAAAAATAAAAAAAGAAGGAAAAGAAAAAGGTGCAGGATTTGTGAACTGAATTTGTATCCTGGTGCACTGTTTGCTTTTGCTATCGCACTTGCAGTCTAGACAGACGGTTTAGAGCTAGGTTTGCGCTTTACGTCATCATACACCCTATAAGCAAAGATCTTGGAAACAGGTCTTTGCTATAAGGACAGTCAGTGCTGGATAGATTCGCGGGATTTGCTGTATCCACCCCTTTTCTTTTCATTGACGTACTGAATTGGGGCTAAGAGGGGACACTGTGAGGAAGTTGGGGTGGGCTTGTCACGTAGCGACTTACGACATGATGAATTGTTACAGAGATCTCTTTGACGTGCACATGTACCAAGTTTCGGAATACGGTCACATCAGCAAGACTAGCATTTGTTTAGTCGCCGCTTGTAACGTGCAAAAAAAAAAAAAAACCCCAAAACACGTCATGCTGCTGGTGTTATTATGAAGGGATAACTAGACATTACTTCCAGTAGATATACATGTAATGGTGAATACGCATTTTTTTTTTTTTTGGTACCATAACTAGGCTGTTTCTGATTGAAGTCGTTGATAGTTTGTAACGGTGTAGGCGTACAAGTTTCCGGCACTGCCCAATATGGCGGGGAAAACAAACATCTGATACTCAGGTTTAAGTGTATTTTCTGTGCTACTTGTATTTTCAACATAACTCCCTCTTTACGCGATCGTTTAACCGTGCACTTTGTAAATAATAACGAAATTGAAACAAAAAAGTAAAACAAAAAGGGGAGATTTTTAAAAATTGAATATTTTGCTATTTCACTCTGCATGGAGTTTCACTCGGCTTCTGTTTTTCGATGTTGCAGATCCCACGCTACGAGTTTCACCTGGACCTATATGATAACCCTGTGCCGTGGCAGAAATGTCCTGAAGGTTATTTGCCGCTTTTCTTTCCCCATGAGCCATGAACAAACTGAACGAAACCAAAATTCTCACGAAGGAGTGTTTGATTTGATCTAATCATCTTTGCTGTCTAGAATTCTGTCAGCTCAGGAGAATAGATACTTTACCTTTCAGTAAAAAAAGAAAAAAAATATTCAAAGCTGTAGACTGCATGTATGTATGTATGTATAACAGAATTTAAGGTAGAATCTATTATCTTTTGCACAATATTTAGGTACACTGTACTGTTGTCTGTATTTGTGTGTGTGTGTGGTGTGTGTGTGTGTGTGTGTTTTAGGTTGGAAGGAGTATGGACGTAAGTGTTACAAAGTGTTCCTGCAGCAAGTATCCTGGAGGGATGCAGACAAAGTGTGTAAAAGGTATGTCAGTCTTATGTAATGATGTAAACTTTATAAGAATAGAAAATGAGAGCACTCATAGCCCCCACCCCCCAAAACAACAACAACAACAAACAAACAAACCCAACAACAACAACAACAAAAAAACCAAACCCCAAAACAAAACCAAACAATAAAACAACACACACACACACACACACACACACACACACACACACACACACACAAAATAACATCTGAACAAGCTCGATGAAAGCTGCAGCTCAGATTTTAGATACATTCATTTTTTGAAACAAAGTAAAAGTCCATCAAGCACTGCCTTTGGCACTTTCCAAATGATTTGATATACATGTATGTAGTGTATTCATCAGCCAGACGCAGAAGAGGGCCGAATAAAGTCACGTCAGCCTGTTGAACTTGGATTTACTTGTTTCTTAGATTTACATGGCTATATTTTACAGCCTTGGCGGAAGCCTGGCCGAAGTGGAAGGTTACAACCAGAACAGGGATCTGGGACAAGTTGTCAGGGAAGCACTGGAACAGTCTTACACACAGGCTACCAATCGCTTGGTTGATGTGGCCGTCCAGACCTCCCAACGAGTATGGATAGGTAAATAGAACATGCGTTGTATGTAAATCATTGCTGTGTTGCCGTGGATTTTGTTATGCTCTGTAATTTTCCTTACAGCTGTTGGGATGAAAGGCCGGCTGTTACCGGTACTCTGTTACATCAGTTTGTGGACTGGGTATTGTATCACACATATATATTATATATAATCTCTTTTACTCTGCTTGTAAGTTGTTAAAGGTTCACAGAATGGGACAGTGTTTGCTTTGTACTGAATTTTACTTGAGATGACTGTATGAAGGACATCTTTCTGTTGGCAGTCTGGACTGCTCTGTAACCAGTTTTCAGTTTTCAGGGCTTATATCTAAGGGAATTAAAGTAGGACAAATGTCCTGGTGGACATAAAACTACAACAAGTATAGGACATTTGTCCTGAATGTCGTCCACTCTGGCGCAGAAATAATAGGATGTATGTCTGCCTTGGTAAGAATGTAATCGGAAATTTGAAAATGAATTGGCCCTTGACCGATGTCTGATGCGAATATGAAGCCATGAGATGAGTCTGATACAAATTGCAATGCGATTTTTTTCTTCAAGGTTTCAAGAGGGAGTCAAGCGGAGAGTATTCATGGGCCAATGGGAGTCCAGCTCAGGAAAAACAAGGACTTTGGAACAAAGGCAATCCGCCTGCATTTAGCAGTAGTAACAGTAACAGTGAGTGTTGTTTGGATTTCTCTGTGGTGATCGTTCATTTTCTTACGCCGCCCCCTCCGTCTGGAACACTTTACCTGTCACCATTAGGGATCTCCCCATGCTGACTCAATTCAAAGCCCATTTAAAGACCTACTTCTTTGGCCAAGCTTTTGAGCTGTAGTCAGACCACTGTTTCATCGGCACTCAGTTGTGTGTGTGTGTGTGTGTGTGTGAGCGAACGCAAAGAGTGTTTCGTAGAAAACAGGCGCTATATAAACTGTATTCATTATTATTATTATTATTACAACATGTATGAACGACTGGTTAAAGGTAAATGGAGCCTGAAACTAATTACGAAAGTTTTTGTAGGTTTTAAAATAAAAATTATGATTGCTACTGGTGTACATTGGGGTAGCTTTAGATCTGAAAGTTTTACATGTTTAGCAGGGGCGCCGGAACCGGGGGGGCAGGGGGGTGGGGGGAGCTCCGCCCCCTGTACCCCAGCAGGGGGGGCAAGAGTGTCTTTTTGCCTCCCCCCCGCCCCCCCCCCTGGAAAATCAGGTGACTATGGCAAGAGGGTGGGCAAAGCCATGGTCTCCCCTCCCCCCCCCCCCCCCCCCCCCCCTAGGAAAATCAGGTGCTATGGCAAGAGGGTGGCAAGAGCCATGGTCCCCCCCCCCCCCCCCCCCCATTTGTCACTTTTTCGGGCAACGTCCTGGTTCGTAAAAGGTTTTTTTTGTCTACGCAGCATTTGATCGCCCCCCCCCCCCCCCCCCCTGGCTTTTCACTTTCTGCGGGCAACGTTCCCCCCTCCGAGATTCTGCCCCCCCCTCCCCCCAACATCTTCCGGCGACCCTGTTTAGTTTTGAATAAATGTTAGTTAATGTCGTCTCATCTTTACAATTTGGTTTTTTCCTTTGTCTGTTTTCAGGTTTTTATGTCGATGAGCAGTGCTGTGATATTAGCTTGAACTCCTCTGTGTATGGGGAATTCCGCTGGACTTTGGGCGCTTGTGATGATGAGAAGATTTTCTTGTGTGAGATTGCGTCATGTGATGTTCACCAGTTTCGCTGTGGTGATGGCCGCCAGTGTGTGTGCAGCAAGTGCGTCTGTGATGGACAGCGTGACTGTGATGATGGATCTGATGAGATGAAGTGTGTGCAAGGTAATGGTCGACTTCATAAAAACATGTGTCCATGTCAACAACAATTGTGTATGAAAAAAACAACAATAGAAAAACGAGAACAACAAACAAACAAAGAAAGCAACAAGAAGAACAACAAGAACAAGCAAATAAAAACAAAAGAAAATGAAAAGCAAAAGGAATAAAAACCCATGTTCACGAAAACAGACCAAACCCTTTTCGCTGATGGCATGCATAGCATGACAAGACTTTGACTTGCATTTGCCACTAGTCATACGCTACCTGATGACACAGTATGCTGTCGCAAGTGTTCACCTGTTGTGTTTACACTGCAAAGTTATTTGAGACTTATATTTGTGAAGATTAGGCCAGGCAGAGTTATGTACCGGTATGTAAAGACTCTGTGCCTATGTTACAAATACTGAAGTGGTCGTAACACAGAACATTTTGTCTTGTTATTACTTGTCTAGACATCTTGAAAGTGAGATATGGAGGTGCTATGTGTTTGCTGGATCACACAGGCTGCCTGCATGTACAGCAGACATCTCTCCTTGTATGTAAGATGAAAAACTGGCTGTTTACAAATTCATGTACATACGGTACATGCAGATAACCACATACAATTCACTTTTTCCCACCCTGAAACAGGAGATGGATGTGGCGGAAATTTGGAGGGTGAATCAGGAACATTCCAGTCCCCTGGCTACCCAGACCCTTACCCCAAGCATTCATTTTGCGTGTGGAGGGTACGGACACCTGTGGGAACCAAAGTGCAGCTACAAGTGCGTTGAAAGATTTAATTATACACACACCTTGTATAGTCCTGTCCATTGCTTTCTTTTTAAATTGGTGTGGCAATGATGTGTATGCTAAAGAAATTTGAAAATATTCATAATTTTTCCACACAGTAACTTTAAAAAAAACAAAAAAAAAAACAAAACTGGCTCTCAAATGTTTCAGTTTATCCTCATAGAACTGTTCTTCTGAGAAGAGGCATAAGAATGATGAAGATGATAGTAATGTTGTGTAGATGTGTGTGTGTGTGTGTGGTGGAGGGGTGGGGGTGGGGTCATTAAGGTGGTTCATGCGTAGGCATCTCTCTGGCTATAGATTTCCATTTGTACAACATGTTCATGCAAACATCTTGTTTGTAACTCAGCTTGCTGGGCTTTACATCTAGGTGCCTGTTCCCCTCTGTTTCAGTTTGAATCATTTGATGTCGAGCTCAAGTATGACAGTATGCAAGTGTATGATGGGAGTGAGAGAACGCCCAGCACCCTGTTGGGCAGCTTTCATGGCAACTCTATACCGGTGCTGCCGCTGGCAACCAGCAGTGTTCTTCTAGTCATTTTTACCTCAGATCTTTCCAATCAGGCACAGGGCTTTAACGCTACATGGTCTGCTGGTAAGTCAAGACATTTTTTGATGATTAACATGGCACAGCCATATGTGTTGGAGAAGTTTGTGTGTGCGTGTGTGTGTGTGTGTGTGTGTGTGTGTGTGTGTGCGCACGCGCGCACGCGTATGTGTGTCTTCATACTGTGTTAGACATCATTGTGTGTGTGTGTGTGTGTGTGTGTGTGTGTGTGTGTGTGTGTGTGTGTGTGGCTTCATACCGTGTCAGACATCAGCCATCCATTTTCAGAATGTCTGAATATTTTCTTACAAAGGCAGACATATGTCCTATCGTTTCTGTGCCACACTGGACAGTACTCAGGACAAATGTCCTACTTTTGTGGCCAGCCAGGGCGTTTGTCCTATTACAGTTCCCACGAATATGAAGCCCTATGTGTGTGTGGGTGCGTGCATGCGGGTGGGCGGGCGGTGGGAGCGTGCGTGCATGTGTGAGGTAATGTTTCTGTTTCTCCATATTTTTTTTTTTTTTTTAAATTGGATTATGAACAATATGGTTGTAACTTCTTTCTTAGTAACTTGTATGGATTGTTCTGTTTCAGTGTCATTCGATGACCAGTTAGGTAGATGTGGAGGGCAGCTGACGGCCCAGGGACAGGTGCAATGGTTTGCATCCCCACTTTACCCTGCCCCTTACCCTGACAATCTGGTGTGCGATTGGGTCATCACCTCTTCTGGTCCCAGTGATGTCATCACATTACAGGTATATGTGTAGTACGATGTGCAGTGCTCCTTAAATTATTTGATTATTTAAAAATTTTCTTTAAAAAAAAAATGTTATGGGGATTGCTTTATCTGGTTTGTCATGTGAATTTTTCTTTTTTTAAACTTAATGTTATTATGATGATTACTTTGTCTGGTTACTCATGTGAATTTTTCCAAATTTATCGTAGTAGTGAAAATATACATTGGGTTTGTAATTTTTACAGATTATTTTCCAAATTTCCAAATTAAATCACCATAAAGTTGCTCTTTTATGCTTTGCTGGTTTCACTTTTTTAGTGTGTCACTGAAAGCTTTTCTGATTTCTGCTTTTCTTTGATGTCTGTATAGTTTGAAGAATTTGAGCTGGGCAGTCCATATGACTGGATTGAAGTGAGGAATGGACCATCAGAAGCTGACGCGTTATTTCACCGATTCTCAGGATCCCAGCTCCCTGCAGCCATTGTATCAACAAGTTCCAGTCTCTTTGTGCGATTTAAGTCTCAGAGACACGCATTGTCTGATTCAGCACTGCAGATGATTGCTGCTCATCAGGGCTTCAGTGCACAATATTCTAGTGGTGAGAATCCAGCATGTCTTCTTTTTTTTATCCTCTCCTCTCCACCCGTTTCTCTTATCCACGCTTCCTCCTCCCCCCTCCCCTCCACACACACACACACACACACACACACACACACACACACACACACACACACACACACACACCCTTCTCCACTCCATTTCATTATATATTTGTGACCCTCCACCACGAAATGAGTTGTCTTGTAACATGAACAAATAGCACAAGAAGACTCATTTCGTGGTGCAGGGTCACATTTATGTGGCAGTCAGATTTACTCCTGTACTTCGGGTGACCTTTTCAACTTTCAAACATGAAAGACTGGAGTGTTTTCCTCTTTGCTATTCCATCCTGCTTCAGGATTTGAGAGCATTTAAAAAAAAGAAAGTTTAACTTCATTTTTTTCCCATACTTATAAAGTTTCTGCTGAATTAACATCAACTACCTACAATCTTCAAGCACCTTACTTTTCTATGGTACCCTGTAAGCGGTGACATGTAAGGCGAATATCCACAATAAACTTGATTGACCGATTGATTGATAGGATAAGTTTATTAGCTTCTTTGTTTGCACAAGAAGTACCCATTTGGCTTGCTCATCTTCCTAATATAAAATTTGCATACACAAACTAAACAGTTAAAAAAACCAGACATATAGATATATATATATATATATATATATATATATATATATATATATATATATTATGTATCATGTATGATTGAAAGCGTAAATATGTTATGTTTCATTTTTCTGTGTGCAGGATGTAGTATTGAAATAAACTCGGGTTATGCGACCATCAAGTCCCCTGGCTATGGGACAGGGAACTATGGCGGTGGTGCTAACTGTGTTTGGCGTATTGCTGATCCTGAGGGCAGGCAGTGCACGCTCGTCTTTGATGCTGACTTTGACACTGAACCTGGCATGGACATAGTCAGGGTGAGCCCGTGTTTTACGCATTTTACACTGAGTACAACTACAAGGCTTCATATCCGCGTTTGACGTAGGTCATAGACCGGTTCATCTCCGAAATGTCCGGTTACTTTACCAGGCGGACATCATAAAATGTCCTATCATTTCTGGCACCAGAGCGGAGAATATTGAGGACAAAAGTGATGTCCTATACTTGAACGGTCAGCCAGGACATTTGTCCTGTAATAGTTCCTACGGATATGAAGCTCTGTGATTAATCTTACATTTGAGGAGCAGCGCTGACCATTTTTGTGTCACGTCCTTGTCATGGATGCTGACTGACGTACAACTGAGACACGGATGGGTGGATGTACCCATCTAGAGAGAATATTCTCTGTGGTCTCTCAGTTATTGAATTATCCAGGGGGTTTTGTGTGTGTGTTTGCTGTTTTTTGAAAATATTTTTTTATATTTTATTTAGCATGTTAAGCATATGAAGACACTCAGACTCTTTAGTTATTGATGAACACTGGTGCCTAAGTATTCTGTTGCTACATCACACGTCAGTTCTGACACCTCTTTGTTAAAATGAGCCAGGTACAGTTACAGTGATCTGTTCTTGACTGTTCAGGTGTACAATTCTAGTCAAGAATCTGAAGAGAACCTGGTGTTGGAGCTGAGCGGACAGACATCTGCACTACCAGTGATCTCTTCTCAAGGTGCCTTTGTTGTTCGCTTCATTACTGATGGTTCCGTGCAGAAGTCTGGTTGGGCAGCCACTGTTTCATATGGTAAGTGTACACTGATATATTGTGGACCGTTTGAGGTTATTTATTTTATATTCCTGGGGATGCAGTTAGTATAAAAGTAATAGCCGTGCTTTCTTCATGGGACTTTTGGCTTTGTGTCCTACTGTCCATCATCCTAGCTAGGGGATGATTGTTTTCCTGTTTGTGTTTTCTTGTATTTTTTTTTAATAGATTGTTTAGGCCAGTGAAAAGGCTGGAGCACAGTGCAAATGCTTAGAAATGTAACTGCGCACCAATAAGGAAGGTGCATCTTGATCTGTTACCACAGTTGATCTGGGGGTGGTTGGTGGTGAGGGGGGAGGATTGTGGAATGGGAAGAGGAAGACCTATTTTCTTTAGCAGGGATGAATGAAAATACTCCGTAGTTGCACTCTTGTGATGTGCGTTTGTTCCAGATTGTGAACCTCTGTTGATCCGGCCACCTTTACAGGCAAACACCACAGGCGTCCATTTTGGCACAGCCGTCCAGTTCTCATGTGACGAGGGACATTCACTGGCTGGGCCACAGTCCGCATTTTGTGATGTCCAAGGACTGTGGCGCCCCAGCACACTGCCAAGCTGTCGCAGTCAGTATCTCTTATCTGTCGTGTAGAGTAACCATTGTTATGTTATGATGTTGGGTGTGTGTACCTTATGAAACATACTGTATTGTATACTGCTTGTTCAGAAACGTTTCGCTGGCACTGCTATCCTCAAAACATGTATTGTGATGTGTTACTGCTGGTGTCCCTACATGGTCCAACCCTTGTCGTGGGGTAGTGGCTTGTGTACCTCAATGACCCAGAGAGCTTCGCCAGCGGGAGCACGTGCTCCTGGCAGGGTCACCCAAGCTGGACAGGTCGAAGGGTAGAGGTCAGACGAATGTGGACCACCTCTCCAAGAGGCTAAACGGGTTTGCGTAGGGTTAACAGCCCTACCTGTAAAAAACATAAAAGTTACAGAAGCATCGACAGCAACAAACCAAAACATTCACCTGGGCGAGGAAGGGTCTCCATCCCGGAGACCTATGACGCATTGCAGTGAAAGCCGAAAGGAAGCTGCAAGGCCGACCCCCCTTCTAACACCCAGGACAACGACGAGAGTAGCCACATGGAACATCAGGACAATGTATGAAGTAGGAAGGACCATACAAGTAGCAAGAGAGATGAAGAACTACAGGATAGGAGTACTGGGACTGAGTGAGACAAGGTGGCTACAGACAGGACAGCTGAGATTTTCATCGGGAGAGCAATTGCTGTACTCGGGACACACAGAGGATGGAGCCCCCCACACTGAGGGCGTGGCCCTGATGCTGGCACCGGAGGCACAGCGGGCACTCATCGGCTGGGAACCTGTCAACTCCCGCATCATCACAGCCAAATTCATCACCAAGAAGAAAGACATCAAGCTAAACATCATCCAGTGCTACGCTCCCACCAATGATGCGGAAGAGGAGAAAAAAGATGATTTCTACCAACAACTGCAGACAGTGATAGATAGAGGAGGAGCCAAGGACATGACCATACTGATGGGAGACTTCAACGCCAAGATTGGATCAGACAACACAGGCTATGAGAACACCATGGGAACACACGGACTGGGACAGATGAACGAAAATGGCGAGCGCTTTGCAGACTTTTGTGCCCTGAACCAGCTAGTGATAGGAGGCAGCATCTTCCCACACAAGCGCATCCACAAGGCCACATGGAGATCGCCGGACCATGTCACGGAGAACCAGATTGATCACATCTGCATCAGCCGGAAGTTCAGGAGATCGTGGCGAGATGTGCGCGTGATGAGGGGTGCCGATGTATCATCAGACCACCACCTTCTTGCAACAACATTGAGACTTCGGCTTAAGAGACACACCAACGCCAACAACACACGGACCAGGTACAACGTTGGCCTACTCAGGAACACAGAGACACAAGCAGCATTCCGGATCAGCCTTTCCAACAGGTTCCAGCCACTGCAAGACCTGATAGAAGACAGTGGAATGGATATCGAGACACAGTGGGAACACAGCAAGAAACTCTGGCACGACACATGCGAAGAGGTCCTTGGCAAGAGAAAGACCCAACACAAGGAATGGATCTCTGCTGATACCATCCAGAAGCTGGAAGTTAGGAAAAAGAAGAAAACTGCACTGAACACGAGCCGAACAAGAAGAGCTAAGGCAAAGGCACAGGAAGAATACACAGCAGCTGACAGAGAAGTGAAGAGGAGCACCAGAAAGGACAAGAGGGACTACATCGACAACCTGGCCAATCAAGCAGAGGAAGCAGCCGGACAAGGGAACCTAAAAGACCTGTACCAGGTGACCAAGAAGCTCGCGGGCAAATTTCGGCAGACAGACAAACCAGTGAAGGACAAGAACGGGCACCCACTGACAACAACTGAGGAACAGCTGAAGCGATGGGCAGAACACTTCAGGGAACTGTTAAATCGCCCCATCCCTGAAACACCTCCAGACATCCCGCCAGCTGAGACAGAACTACCCATCAACTGCGACAAGCCCTCTAAGGCGGAGATCAGGAAAGCCATCATGACACTGAGAAATGGGAAAGCTGCAGGGCCGGACGAGATACCAGCAGAAGCCATCAAAGCAGACACAGAGACAGCCGTCAACATGCTGCACAGCCTATTCAGCAAGATCTGGGAGAAGGAAGAGGTGCCAGCCCAGTGGAAAGAAGGGATCGTCATCAAGCTGCCAAAGAAAGGGGACCTCAGGGACTGCAGCAACTACCGAGGGATCATGCTCCTGTCAGTGCCAGGCAAGGTTCTCAACAGAATTCTACTGGAGAGGATGAGGGAGGCAGTTGACCCTATGCTCCGAGACCAGCAGGCGGGCTTTCGCAGGAACAGGTCCTGCGCTGACCAGATCGCCAGCCTACGCATCATTGTTGAGCAGTCACTGGAGTGGAACTCCCCCCTCTACATCAACTTCATAGACTATGAGAAGGCCTTCGACAGTGTAGACAGAGAGGCGCTGTGGAAGCTGCTAAGGCACTATGGAGTTCCCGGGAAGATCATCTCCCTGATCCAGTGCACCTACAAAGACATGAGCTGCAGGATTGCCCATGCCGGCCAGTTGTCAGAAAGCTTCGAGGTGAAGACCGAGTCCGCCAGGGATGCCTGTTGTCCCCATTCCTCTTCCTCCTGGTCATCGACTGGATCATGAAGACCACCACAACAGGCAGGAAAAACGGGATACAGTGGACACTCTGGACGCAGCTGGATGACCTCGACTTCGCGGACGACCTGGCGCTCCTGTCTCACAGCCACAGCCAGATGCAGGACAAGACTACATGCCTGGAAGCCACATCAGCCGGAACAGGGCTCAAGATCAACAGGAGGAAAACCGAGCTGATGAAGATCAACACCACTGCCAACACACCAGTCACAGTCGGTGGAGAGCCCATCAGGGAGGTAGAGTCCTTTGTCTACCTGGGGAGTGTGGTTGATGGACAGGGAGGCACAGACCGAGACGTCACAGCCAGAATCGGCAAGGCAAGAGCAGCAATGGTCATGCTGAAGAACATCTGGGCATCCAAAGTTGTCAGCATAAGAACCAAACTTCGCATCTTCAACTCCAACGTGAAGTCAGTTCTGCTCTACGGATGCGAAACATGGAGGACAACAAAGACGATGCAGCAGAAGATCCAGACATTTCTCAACACCTGTCTGAGGCGCATCTTCAACATCCGATGGCCAGAGAAGATCCGGAACGAAGAGCTGTGGGAGCGAGCAGGGCAGGAACCAGCGACCAAGCAGATCCTGCGGAGGAAGTGGGGCTGGATTGGACACACCCTCAGGAAGCCAGCATCCAGCACCACACGCCAAGCCCTGACATGGAACCCACAGGGGAAAAGGAAGAGAGGCCGGCCTCGCAACAGCTGGAGGCGGGACACTGAGGCAGAGTTATATAAGCAGGGGACCAACTGGACTGGAGTGGCAAGAATAGCCCAGAACAGAGTGCGATGGCGAAGGGTTGTCGATGGCCTATGCTCCACGTGGAGCCAGGGGCCTAAGTAAGTAACTGCTGGTGTGGGTATGGGTGTGGGTGTTTTGAATTTTGGCTGCAGTTTTTCAGACAAGATTCAGTGGCATCTTCTCCTTCCTTGTGGTACATGTAATGTACTTTTAAAACTGTACTGAAGTTGTGATTTGCATGTGTCTGTTTACTATTGTGAGGTTTTTGGGATGTGTTTGATCTCTTAGGACATACGACATTGTTTTCAATTTGTTTCCTGCCTAATTTTTTTTTCACCCTCAAAGCGATTGACTGCGGTTCACCCGCCATCCCCCGTAACGGCTTCCTGGTCAGCCTATCTGGTACAATGTATGGCAAGCAGGCTGTGTATGGCTGTAAAACTGGCTATCAGCTGCGGGACCAGCAAGGTACATCCACCTGCAACCACAGTGGATGGACCCAACTGCCAAAGTGTGAAGGTACTATTTCTTCTTGTGAAAACAGGAATGATATTATTACAATATATATGATAATAACTATCTGTTTGCAACATGTCATTTTAAGCACTTGCCTGTGCACACACTGGTTGGGTCGTGAGTTTAAGTTAAACTCCCAAACACCCACCCACCTTGTGCACACACTAGTACCTGACGTGCTGTAGCCGAGTTCAGCTTGTTCGGTCTCTTTGTTACAGAAATCTACTGCCCCAAGGAACCCCCACCATCAAACGGCACTGCCATGGCTGAGGACAATGTGTTTGGGTCGGTGCGAGAGTTCTTCTGTAACCATGGATACCGCATGGTTGGGTTCAAGTTCTCACACTGCACAGCTGAAGGGGAGTGGTCCAGTCCTGTACCACAGTGCCGCTGTAAATATTTTGAGTTTATCAGGGTTTCAGGGTTATCAGGGTTTCTTAACTTTACATTGTTACATTGTTACCCTAGTGACATCTAGACAAAGCCCGCATGCTCATTGCAACGATCAGTGATTGGCTTACACAAAATGCATGTGTATTATCTGACAACAGTGTGCATTGATCAGTCTGTACATGTGTACCTTTTGATTCAGATTATTGTGTGTTCCTGGTAGACGTTTTTGTTAAACAGCTTTGCCAGTTATTTTGCACTGCTGGAAGACAGTAGTGAATTATCACAACTCTTACGCAGATTAGTGAAGGGTAATAACATGGGGTGTAGTCAAACAGAATGCTAGTGTTTCCAGTGCTACTCTGCTTCAGAAGTAGCACTGCCAGGACAGAGTGATTCCAGATAGTAGCACTGAGTGTTTCCATTTTCAGATTTGACCAGCACCGAGTGTTTCCAGCAGACTTTGGTCTGTTAACATGTAACTAAGAAATGGTCTATTTATCAACCAATGATTTTGACTAATGCGTCACTATACAGTGTGGGGGGTGTGTGCATGCTCGTATTCCAAACATATGGCATTGCATGAGAGCAGTCATTGGTGAAAACTTTGAAGCAGGGTAGCACTTGCAACACACACACCAGTTTTGACTACACACTGTGTAATAATATCTGTCAGCTACAGTTGCTGTATCAGTATTAGATCAGCGACTGTTTTGTTTGTTGTTCATCTCTCAGTGTCAGTGATCAGCAGCTGAGCTCAATGATTATCACCAAACATATTCTGTCAGTGTTGCAGTGTCATGCTATTCTTGGTGTGAACAATGGCCAGCCGGACCCCACAGAACCGGTGCGTATCGGGGAGAAAGTGAACGTCACCTGTGATCCTGGGTACTACCTGGATGGGAACTATTCCTTGGTCTGCACCTCTCACCTGGACTATGACAACACAGTCCCTGTGTGCAGAGGTAAGCTGTGACGATCTTCCATAGTTAGCGTCAGTAAGCTTCAGTGGTTGATTTTTGTTTACTCTAATGTTCTTTGACCTGGTGCAAGTCTGATTTGCTACTGTTACGTGCAAATTAAGTTGCAATGATGTAACCGAAACCATCTTCATTATTGTATTCATAGTGCATGTTTGTATGCTGGGATATTAGTGTCTGTCACCATTACTTTTTGTTGTGTCTGTGGGCCTTACATTAAATGTGAAACTGTTGTAAGATGTGCCAGAGTTTTTAGATTTTCCAGGCAAGTGCTCAATTCAAACTGATTCGGTGTGTGTACTTGTTTCACTAGAAATGGGGGGGAAACCAAACCCCAAATGTAGCTGTGGCAGACTTGACTTGAAATATTGTTTGTGAAGATTTCAGGTGATGAGTTTCAACACAATTGATACATTGTCTTTCACTCAGACATAGACGAGTGTGCAAGTGAGGAGGACAACCCTTGTGGAATTCACGCCTGCCAGAACCTCGCAGGAGGGTATCGCTGCTTGTGCAACGCGGGTTACCAGCATCCAGGCGAAGATGAAACTACTTGCGCGGACATCGATGAATGTACTCGGGAGAATGGAGGCTGTAGTCAGCAGTGCCACAATTTAGATGGTGGCTACGAGTGTCAGTGTGGGGCAGGTCAAAGACTGTACGAAGGTTTTGTGATTGTCATCAACGGAGCACAGCTGGTTCCAGGAAAATCATGCATTGGTATGTTCTTATGTTGAGTTGCAGTGGTATCTAGTGTCAAGGTTTTTGTATTTGCCGTGCACACAATAACACCAGGACAAATGAAATGAAGAAAATAATCAAACGAAAAAGAAGTATGTGGGAGGAGGGAGAAAGAAAGGAGAAAGAGAGAGAGGGAGGGAGAGGGAGAGAATTGCATGACTGTTTAAACGTTTATCAAGTACAGTTTCTCAGATTGTTAAAGTTGTTTGTCATAAATACAGTGTAACATTTTTCTCTTGACAACTGTAGTGATTTCTGAAGAATTCATGTGCATCGCAGTGTGTTGAGTGCAGATGTTCTCAGTTACTGTTGTTTCCTCAGACTTTTATTTACTATGCAGTCTGTCAGAATTCTTGTGGAAGTCATGAGCTTTAAGCTTTTGTAGTATTTGTTTCGGTTTGCTACTCAACTTTACATTTCTGTACAAGTATAACTTCAGTGTTGTTCATCAAGTTGGTATTGTTTTGCCTCACATATAAAACAAATCTCCACAAAAGTCTGAACATCACGAACACACATCACACACTGTAATCATAAAACTGGATGAAAAAGCAGTTGCTGATGCATATATACAAACACGGCATATACCTCATATTATTGAAATATACATTTCTGATGTCTAACACACATGGACAGTACAATGAGGAAATGGCACACCTACATGAGAATTAAGCATAATCATGAATTACTGCATTACATGTGTGTTTTTACAGCTACATGCCCACCGCTGAGCGTTGCTGCCGGCACAGTGGCATACCGGGGTTCCCCACTTCCGGACGGAGACTACATGCACCCCACCAAGGCCATCATCATCTGTCCACCCGGCTTCATCCCTGATGGACCAGCTGAGGTTGAGTGTCAGGTGGAGGGCGGCTGGTCCGCTCAGGTCACGCAGTGCACAGGTAACATTTGACTACTGGTGTGTGTGCTCCGTGTGTCTATTATGATTTAATTGGTAAAGGAGCCTAAGCATCAGGGATTTGATGGGCACACAGGCCTTTTTGCCGTAATCGTTTGGTAAAAGGGTCTAAGTGCCATGAATTTGAGAAACATGCAGGCCTTTTTACCATCAGACAATATTATGGGTTTGAGAGAGTGCAGATGAAAAATTAATTGCATTGCAGTCAGTCATCTCAAGCAATCATATATTATTTATTTATTTATTTATTTATCTTTAGTGCTGCATGGTTAGAAACTTGTGCAGTTCGTTTGCAACAGTTCTTGCAGCATTGGAAGTTTCTGTGTTTGATGGCCTGTTGGAAATCCCCATGGCTGTTTATTTTTTTATTCATATATATTTTTTTTTACTACTTTATTATCCCTTTCGGGAAATTCGGGCTGCTTCCCCCGGGGGAAGCGCGTCGCCGCGGTGCAGCGCCACCCAACACCTATCCTTCCTGCTGCCGGCACCAATGTTGGTGGATGAATGGCCGCACACCCAGAGTCAGCTTAGGTGTATGCCTCCAGTAAATAGCGATAGTGTAAACAGGATAATTTACTTAATCAAGATTTTTATATTTCAGCATCTGTATGCCCAAGCCTGGACACTCCAATGAATGGGCAAGTCTCGGCAAGTGGCCTCAGTTTGGGCAGTGCGGCCAAATACAGCTGTGACGAGGGATTCAGGCTTCATGGGCCCAAGGTTCGGTTCTGCCAGCTGCATGAAGATCCAGACTCCCACGTACAGGAGCTAATGTGGACGGGCCCACAGCCTAGGTGTAGAGGTACCGTTGTGTGAGGGTGTGCTAGACAGCATCTTGTCATGGTGATTTCTGGTTGACCATTTGCTCCTTGAAAGGCATGACTGTGTTGTCTGTAGCTGCATGCAATGTTGAGTTGTTTTGTTTCTTTATTGGCTGACACACAAATTAATTTCTAAACAACAACAACAAAAAGAAAGCAAAAAGAAGTCAGGAACAGAAGATACATTGCAGCAGTGTTGTGGTTTTCTTTGTGTGTGTGTGTGTGTGTGTGTGTGCGTGTGTGTGTGTGTGTGTGTGTGCATGGATACGCAGTACAAAAACGACAACAGCAACAATAACAACAACAACAACAAAAAGCACTGAGCAAGTTTACTATAATCTGACTTAATCAAATACAGTTTCTGTATTCAATTTCCAGCTGTGGACTGTGGCCCTCTATCTTTACCAGCCAGTGGAGTTGTGTTCCATACCCGCACCACCTTCAGATCTGTGGCCATCTATTCCTGTCGCTGTGGTTACCAGCTGGAAGGAGAATCGTCACGTACCTGTCAGAGTAATGGAGTCTGGTCCGGCAATGTCACCACTTGCAATGGTGAGGAGCACATTGATTTTAATCACCTTCTGTTTTTTATTTATTTATTTGTTTTTTTCCCCTTTCTTTTTCAGTGGTTAATGTCTGGGTTTAGGCTTACACCAGAGCTTAAAATCTTCCCCCTTTTGGCGGATTTCCACCTTTAGTGTAAAACTTTCCTCCCCTCGGAAAGTGTGTTTCCTCCACTGAAGCACTTAAAATCATTCCAAAACCACCAGACTGCACAGAATTTAGTCTAATTCTGAACATTTGCTTCCAAAACCTCTGAAACATTTAAATTCATACCGAAAAGCACCAAATCGCACAAATTTTAGTCTAATAAAAAATAAAAAAATCCGGGCGAGCATGCCCCAGGACATCCCTAGCTTAACGCCAATGCTTTGTAGACGTGCGCTTGGGCTTTGCCACTTTGTCACTTTGCCACTTTGTCACTTTGCCACTTTGCCACTTTGTCACTTTGCCACTTTGTCACTTTGCCACTAAATGCTGGACACTTCTCCTCCTTTTGGATGATGGACCATTTTAACTCATTCTACCCGAGGTCCGACTATAGTCGTAACAGTTTGTTAACATATTTTACCCTACCTTTCCAACATGGTTTCCTTGGCAACCTGAAGAAGGTGATGTCAAAGTCACGTAAAGTGCAACATCTAAGCAACGTCCTTTCCTTAAATGCAGTATTATTTTGCCCACATGGAGCAGTTTCACCACGGGATCATATGGTGGTAGCGTCAGTGGAGAAAGGGTTAAGCCCTCTTACACGAGCAAATGTAACCAAACCTAGGAACTAGCGAAAACACAGTAATGTTTTTTTTATTCCCCTTGATTCAGACAAGCCAAACCACTGCACTGTTCTTAAATTTTTTTTTACCAGTTGCTGCATTTCTGTCGTAATGACCCCACAGTCTTTTTCTCTGCTTTAATTTTTTTAATGTTCAAGGCACATGATGGTCGTTTGGTCAGAATATTTTAGTTTGTGAAAGTCCCCCCCCCCCCCCCCCCCCCAAAAGAAAAAAAAAAAAAAAAATCTCGGTCTGACTCGCAGTTTCTTTACATGACTGACCTGCTGCAGCTCAAGCTTGCCATTCCCCTGGCTTGCCCCTGTATGGATCTATGCTGGGCATATGGGAGACTTTCCGTGTCGGCTCACAAGTACACTTCCAGTGTGACAGGCCAGACTTCCAGCTCTCAGGTGGGCAGTCAGTTTTCTTCAAATTTAGACACTCAGAACAATTTATAGGAGGTTATTTGTTTACCATTTTCAGACATATATTCTCCTTCATTTCATCAAGATTCAAAGGGCTGCATGACTCGTACTGAATTTAACTTAAGATGGTAACCTTCAATCCCTTGACCACCAGCACATGTGCTGTAATTTGCAACACTGAGAATGCACATGTACAGGAATTCTTGTTTTGGATGGACCAAGATGATGCACAGAGTATTAGCTGCTTTTTCCAGTAGTCTGACAAACTCAAACTATTTTTTTGGTCGTAAAAATCACCTCAATACAAAGAAGGTTTATACACAATGTGTAGAGTTTGTGCTGACCTGCCAGTCAGAACTGTTAAATTGTACATGTATGTACAGTGTATTGATGACGATGTGTCACACCTCAGGCTTACAGTACATGCATCCCCGATTACAGCCAGCTACAATCGGTTACCTGCTTACATGGCTTTAATAATTCCACTTTAGATCCATGGCCTATGGAGTGCATGGCACCGCACTCGTACCAGCCATCAGACACCTTACCGGTGTACAGAGTGCCTGTGAACAGCGTCTTCGTCACTGCTGACACCGGCTCCTCCGACACCTCTAGTGTGACGGAAGAGTGCGGAGTGTATTACGAGGGGGCCATCATCGTCCGTTTGAGACAGCTTGTGCCGCAGCTGCAACAGCTTTGTGTGCAGGATGGCCATATACAGATTGATGTCAGCAACAGTACCAATGTCACTGTCAACGGCCGCTCTGTGAGTGAAATTTGTTTAGTTGAAGGTGTCATGGCTTAAAAAGATTCAGGTTGTGTCAAGAGGGGTTGTGTGGATATGGTCACATTTGATAATAGATGTGACAATGAAGGGTTTAAAGAAAGGACCAGTAGGGAAATGTTGAAAGAGTCTGTTTGTTTGGTTGGTAGATTACAAGGGATTTATTTTTTTTTTAAAAAATAAGAGTCAAAATTTTAATGCTAGATCTCAGAAATTCATGCTTACAGTCAAGTGTTTGGATTTGGTTATTGTGTGTGCACGCGCACCCACACACACAGTGTCAGTAATAAAAAATATAGAAATGTAACAAGTGTTTGATCTGAAACATCCTCCTTTCTGTCTTTCCTCATTGCACAGATAAAATTCTATGGCTGGATGGAAATTTCCTCGGAAACCCGAGACGGTCTCGTCTCTGCTTGCCATTGTGGAACAGCAGTTGCCACAGCTCTGACTAACTTCATCAGCAACGTCCCCCACCTCATGCTTGCCCCATCACAGGAGCTGGGCTGCTTACCTGCTTTCCTGGAGGGATCGGATGTTGACACCACCTGGCATGGTTGGAGCTGCCCTGTCGGGCTGGAGTTGAGCACAGGGGAGGGACGGTGTGGGCAGGAGCCACCGATGTGTCTCGAAGGTTCGTTTGCACACATTTGTGTATGTATATCTTATATCTGTATATCTTATTATCGTATATTATCGTATGAGGCCATTATCCTAAGGGAAATTCAGGCTGCTCCCCCTCATCACCATAGTACAGCGCCACACATTTCTTTGTTTTCATCTTCCTGTATGCATAGTTTGTGGCTGTTTTCCATTCTGCAGCACCTCCTATGTGGAGTGGAATCTTTAATGTGTGAGTTTGATATTTGTGTGTACATGTGTGTGTGTGCGAGACAGGCACCCAAAATGAGTCTGTATGTGAATTTGATTGGATTTGGCAAGAAAAAATCCCACCAAATTCCTGTCCACCAGGGCTTTCGAACCCGCACCTCAGGATCCACAGTGCATGCCTTAACTACTAGGTCAGTTGTCGTGGCAAATTAAATCCCTACATAAGTGCAGTGAGTGACATTCGGAGCTTCTTATTTCTTCAGCCATTTCAACTTTCTGATAGTTCAGTACAGATTAGTAAATATCGAGAGTAGGATGTGGTCAACTGTGCGTGTGACACACTGTTCACTGTTGCAGCTTGTGTTGCTGATCAGATTCCCACCAGTACAACCCCCACAGCTACCGCCCCCTCCCCCTCCCCTGCAGACACCCCCACCACTCCCAGTCCAGCCATCACTACCATCACCATTTCCACCTCCACCACCAACTCTCCAACAACTACCACCCCATCTCCAACCACTGCAACTGCCACCACGGAAGACATTGCTTCCATCACAACAGAGGCTCCTGGTACGCAGCCAGAGACAACGTCCGAGTCCACTGTGAAAGACATCACCATGAGGTCAACTTCTATAGCTCCACCACCTGTCACCGACAGTCAGGGCAGCAGTTCAGTTCAGACCACCACCCAGCCAAGTACAGGTAGGTGCACACAGTCTAGGGAGGTCTTTGTAAAAGCACGATATGACTATGTATGAAGAAAACCTGTACCAGTCACTGTGAGCTCAGTATTTTCTATCAGGCCATAGGGATTGAAAAAGGGAGAGGTTTATAAAAAGAATTTTCAAAAATCCCTCAGAATCAGTGCTAAAAATAACATAATCTATAGTCAGTCAAAATTCAATCCCCATTGTGGTGGAGCATCAGTTGTATGTTGTCAGTATGTTTCCAAAGAAGGGGAAATCATCACCTCTGAGGAAAAAAAAGAACACCTACTACATGCAGTGTAACATTTTCCAGTAATTGTGTGCCAGTTACCATCCTGTCGTATAGCCTGGTCTGTATTCACAAGGTATCAGGTATCTGGGTATCATTGTAACTACGTATTTAATGATTCGTACTGTGCATATTACAGTTACTTAAGTACTGGTGATACTGGAGAATGCTAATATCACTCCTTGGTTCTAATCCTGAGAATTTGTAGCATGGTTGTTCAGCGTCTTGTTTCTTAAAGTCAACTTACGTGTGTCATGTGCTTTTTTTCCTTACATTTTTCGAGCATGCCATTTTCCTATTTCTAGTTTGTCTTTCAGCGCTCTGTTTTAAGTCAACGATAAAACCAAAATGTCAGACTGTTCCTATTCTTCCTTCCTTTTTTTTTTTTAAAATTATTTTTTAAAAGTTTTGTTTCATTGTTCTCATTTGCCATTTCTTACTCTTGTCATTTTGGAGATCGCTCAAAGCAATAAAAGCTTGAATTGTTTTGGGACAAGAACTGATGATCTTACAGACTCTAAATACTGTCTTTTGTCTATCTTGTGGACATAGACATGTCTGTTAAAGACTTTTTTTCAATATTCCTATGGGCTATGGTGCACTTGGTGCACTACAGAAGATGTTCACTCTGGGTTGTAGCAGCTGTGAAGGTACAAGTGAAACGACATGTTTTGCAATGACTGTGGAGTACTGTTTCACTATTTCATGCGTACCGGTAAAATCCACAAATAAGCTGGTGAAAAGTGCTGTCCATAGTGCTGTCAGTTTCTTGACAGTCATTTCCCAATGCTAACAGATGCAAATTGAACAACACAAAAAAAATCCAGGGCTTTATATCAGTAGGAACTATAATGGGAGTCTTAGTTAACCATAAAAGTATAGGACATTAGTCCTGAATATTGTCCACTGTGGTACAGAAATGATAGGACATGTCTGCGTTTGGAAGAAAGTAATCAGACATTTTGAAAATGAATCAGTCTACAACTGATGTCAGGCACGGATAGGAAGCCCTGAAGATCCTAAACGTTGTTACATGTGAGAGAAATTCATGCTCTCGTCGTGTGATGGATAAAATCACGCAGCAGTGTACTCCTCAGTAGATCTATTCTACAGAGTGAACATCTTTTGTAAGTACATGTATACACAGATGCAGGTCAAACTCATAATGTTGTGGGTTGAAATGCTCTTTGAAAAAGGTTTTCCCCTCTCACTTTCGCACCATTCACTGAGGTGAAAATAGTTTACCATAGAAATTTGTCATCTTTACAGAGGTGGAAAATATTGAACTCCTGTATTCATTGGCAAGAATCAGTTATGTCTTTGACCTGCATAGTGGGAGAGGGCGTATGTTGCTTGCCTGCCATTTTTTTTTTCTTGAGGCAGTTCATTTCTTGACCTCAACAGCTCTTCCTCCAAGAACAAGCCCAGACATGGGTGTAACTGACTCTACAGTGCCGTCAAGCAGCACATCGCACCCTCCAGCAACCGACACATCCTCCAGCTTTCCAACAAGCCAGGCTTCTCCCATTACAACAGAGCAGACATCTGTCACTGACAGACCCATCACAACAGATACACCCACCTCCACTGTGGCAACAGTCACCTCCCGCAGTCCTTACCCCACAGAGCAAACACCTCAAACATCTCCCACAACACAGGCACCAGAGACAACAGAAATCCCACAGCCCTCTCCAGCAACAGTAGTTGTGCCTCACACGACAGGAGTATCTCAGGGCACAGTGACTACACCAGCTTCGGAGACAACGCCAGCTCCACAAACAACATCAGCACCAAGGACAACACCAGCTCCTCAAACACCTGCACCACAGACAACACCAGCTCCTCAAACACCTGCACCACAAACAACACCCACAACAACATCAGCACCACAGACAACTGCTACAGAGACATCATCTACTCCAAAAACAACACTAGCTCCACAAACAACACCTGCACCAGAGCCAACATCAGCTCCACTAACAACACTTGCACCAACAACAACTGCACCAGAAACAACACCAGCTCCACAAACAGCAGCTCCACAAACAACACGTACTCCACAGACAGAACCAACTCCACAAACGCCTTCACAAACACCAGCTCCACAAACACCAGTGCCACAGACGACACCAGCTCCACAAACAACACCTGCTCCACAAACACCAGCACCACACACAACACCAGCATCAATGACACCAGCTCCTCAAACAACAGCTGCACCACAGACAACAGTAGCTCCTCAAACACCAGCTCCACAAACAACACCAGCTCCACAAACAACACCAGCACCAAAGACCACACCAGCTCCTCAAACAACACCAGGTCCACAAACAACACCATCTCCACAAACAACACCAGCACCAAAGACTACATCAGCTCCACGAACAACACCAGCACCAGAGACCACACCAGCTCCTCAAACCGCACCAGTTCCACAAACAACACCAGCCCCACGAACACCAGCACCACACACCACACCATCACCAATGACACCAGTTCCTCAAACAACACCTGCACCACAGACAACACTAGCTCCTCAAACACCAGCTCCACAAACAACACCAGCACCAAAGACTACACCAGCTCCTCACACACCAGCTCCACAAACAACACCAGCACCAAAGACTACACCAGCTCCACAAACAACACCAGCTCCACAAACAACACCAGCTCCACAAACAACACCAGCTCTGCAGACAACACCAGCTCCACAAACAACACCAGCGCCCCACACAACACCAGCACCACAAACAACACCATCTCCACAAACAACACCAGCACCAAAGACTACACCAGCTCCTCAGACACCAGCACCACAAACAACACCATCTCCACAAACAACACCAGCACCAAAGACTACACCAGCTCCTCACACAACACCAGCTCCTCACACAACACCAGCTCCACAAACAACACCAGCACCAAAGACTACACCAGCTCCTCAAACACCAGCTCCGCAAACAACACCAGCGCCCCACACAACACCAGCACCACAAACAACACCATCTCCACAAACAACACCAGCACCAAAAACTACACCAGCCCCTCAAACACCAGTGCCACAAACACCAGCTCCACAAACAACACCAGCACCACAAACAACCTATGCTCCACAGACATCACCTGCACTGCATACAACAACACATGATCCAAGGCAAACCCCAAGCTCTGCGACAGTTGTGGACCCTGGAGAAACCAGTGCTTTGACCTCAGAACCTGAGTACACCACTGATTCTACTGGGTTCATGGACAGTAAGCTTACACTGTGTTTTTGGTGTGTGTAGCGTAGCTGCGGATCTTTGTTTGGGTACCAGCTAGCGCTTAAGCTGTGGAATGGTGCATGGGTCTGCATGAAGGATTGGGTTTGGTGCATGGGGCATGGTGTATAAACTCTTTTTTTGAAATTCCAATTTTCCAGTGTGCATGTGCGGTAAAACTTCTGTTTCTGGTTCATGACAACACTATGGCACGCACCGTCACTGTAGTGGTCGTGTAGATGATTTGCTGATGTGTGGCGCGATGGCTGTGTTTTCTTTCCCAGCATGCCCCTGTAGATGAAATGACCGGGGAATTGGGTAGATTGTCTCTTACTTCAGTGATGGGCAGTCCCCTGTTAGTATTAAGGTTGTAGTTGAGTGCACAGCTATTGATAAGAATGCTGTCCTAAGGGTTTGTTCCTGGTGGATGATAACACGATCATCACGCGTAAATTTTGATAACTGTTACCCTGGATTTAGATAGATGATATATATTTAGACCTCCCCTCACCCACCCCCCCCCCCTTCAACCCTTGACACTAAGTAACAGCTCACCTCAATAGATTTTTTTGTGGGTGTAGCTCAGTGTTGTCGCAGGTCTGGAGTAAATAGCAGGTTAGAGGAGGGAATATATTTATTAATTTTGTCAGGTGTGCTGCTGTAGGACTAGTCTAAACTGTTCAAAACCCAAATGTTTCAGGCAAGCTTCTTAGAGTTGCGAATGTGATTTGGATATTCACGTAGCTAGTTTTGCTGTACCCTGTGAATGGTAAATGCTTTACATGTATATAAACTTATTAAAATTACTTAGAATACCAGTGGAAGTTTGTTTGTGATGTTCTGCAGGTGATACATATATAATGCTTCACTACTTGTGGCTGTAGAAATGCAAAGAGTTTTTGTGGGCCGGATTGATTGTTTAGGTTGTCTGCAGAAAAGTACAGCACTTGCACAGATTTTTAATTAAAATGGAGGATCTTTTTAACTGCACAACATCCCATACAGCCATTTTTTTGTTTTTGTTTTTGTCTGACATTCAACTGTCAGGGAGCTGAAAAAAAATATCTGTGTATGCGTTGTCCCCACAGTGGCATGGCCGATCTTCGTCATCGAAGTGGAAGACAACATGGAGGGCAGCTTCAAGAACATCACCTGCATTGATGAGGTTCACCTGAACATCAACAGCAAGGTCAACGAGGTCATGCGTGACTTCATTGGCAAGATAGGGAAGGATGTCTGCATGAACGCTACAGATGTCACGCTGGAGCTCAAGTCTGGCAATATCCGTTTCAAAGGAGCTAAGGTAATTTGAGCTGTGGGTATTGCGATGCTTAAATATGTTTTGTTCAGTGGACCAAGCGTTATGCCCATGTTACACAAAACCAGAAGAACTGTATGCATGTTCTTTTTCACACTCATCTGCAGGCTCAAATCTTCATCCAGTTTTGCTTGAAGTACAGCACGTCCGTACCACGTGCCGTAGAGAGCTGTGCTGAAGACTTCAAAGTCCATGTTCTGGATTTCCTGCCAGCCAAGTTTGAGCTGGTGAGCAGCCAGGTGGTGCCGGAGTCGTGTCAGCTCATGAGCTACGTTCCTGGCAGCACCAACGTCACTCACAACGCCTGGTCTTGTCCCAAGGGCTATGAACTGGACACAGTCATCTTTAAGTGTAAGAGGTATGGGGAACAAGTTTCTTTGTCAGAAATATGTAAAATTCATTTTTGCACAGTTTGTAATATCTTTATACAAAAAACCCCACCAAAAAAAACAAACAAAAAAACCCCTTGTTACTGCTGTGTTAGTGTCCTGTTGTTGGTTTTGTGACAGATATGTGAAGGCCGGGTGGGTGGGTGTTTGGGGGTTTAACGTCCTTTTCCACCACATACGGGTAATATCAAGGGTGGGGCAGCAATGACAAGGCTAAGAAATATTTGGCCCCAGCCGGGATACGAACTCACGACCCGAGTATTAGAAGTCCAACGCTCTACCATTCAGCCACCCCCGCTCCCCAGAGGTATGGGAAGGAAATAGCTACACAATCAAGAAGAGGAGAAAACATGAGGGGTATACTTCATAGTCAGTTACTTCTTTCATGGTAAAGGTTATATGGCAGTAGTATCATGCTGTCTCCTGCAAACATGGACAATTTTAAAAAAACAAAACAACTACATACATGTACTTGGAAGTAGAAGTGCGTGTTAGAAGATGTGCTTTCGCTCAGAACACTCACCACAACAATGCATGTTTGCAGGAGTATCCTGACCAGTTTTTCCACCTTGCCAGCGGCTACCCCGACCCCCAGTGCTACCAGCCCGCCCGTGCCGGTCGACACCATACCTCGCATGGTGCTCCCCTTTAGCGGAGTGTTTCTGTCTGATGCTGGCTACGGAGCGAGCAGGATCAAGGACTGTCTGCCAGAGTACAGAGCAGGCCTTTTGGCCCTGTTGTCTGACCTTGAGTCTCATGTTCAGAACTACCATGAGAAGTGCGGCAACATCTATGTTGACATCACTGGCAACCTGACCCTCACTCGCCATGGCTTACGGGTGGGTGCACAGCTGTGGCAGCAGCCATGATGAACTTGTGGATTTTCATTTTGTTTGCTTTTTTTTGGGTTTTTTTGTTTTTGTTTTGTTTGTTTTAAAGTATTTTTATGGTGTTTGTTTGAAGCAGTCCCATTTTGAAATGATTTTGAGAATAAGTTCCAGTTATAAGTGCCATGCTCACCGCAGGTTTATAGGAATTCTGTTAGAACGGTGAGGTTGATATAGGCTGCAGCACTTTACTCATCTGAAGTGAAATTCACAGTAAACTTACCCCATAGATCAGGGTTTCATATCCGCCTCTGACATCGGTCACAGATCGATTCAATTTCAAAATGTCCGATTATTTCTTACCAAGGTGGACATGTGGCCTATCATTTCTGCTTCACAGTGGGCAATATTCAGGACAAATGTCCTATACTTTTCTGGTCAGCCAGGTGTCCTATACTGTAGTACAGTTTCCATGGATACGAAGCCCTTTAGGGTGCATCATACTGAAGTTGACCTTTTTTTCTTTTAAATGGCTGTTCCAGATTCTTGCCCAGTCTACGGTGCTGCTTGTGCCACTTGCCAACACGATTGACCTTCCTGCCATGTACCTGTGTGGCGGTTTTATCATGTCAGAGTTTCAACACCCACTAAACCACCTGCCCAACGTCACTTTGCCGGGCTCCTACCTGGTCAACTGTTCTGCCATAACTCTCGAACCTTCACAACTCAACAGCAACAACAGTCTTGTTTCTTTCATCTGCCCCGAGGGATATCTGTATGATGTTTCAAACTTCCTGTGCATCAGTGGTAAGGTTAACCCCAAAATTCTACCTTTAATTTAAAAAAAGTATGAGAAGGGGAAAAAAGTAGGGAAAAATTGATTGTGACGACTGTCGAGGCTTGCGGAATTCTGAACCTTATCTATCTTGTTCACTATGTCTGACACCTTATCTCTTCAAGCTGTGCAAAAAAAGGAGAAAAAAAGACAAAATAAAAAACTTAGGTATAAAGAATCTGCCAACAGTCTGTGTGTGTGCATGCACGTTTTTCATGCCGTTTTATTTCATTTTTATCTGTCTTTTTATTGTTCTTACTGGCATTATTTTAATGCCCTTTTTTTCAATCTTTTTCTTTCTTAACTTTGTAAGTGCATAGAGCTTCCTAAGGATAAGCGCTATATAAATATCCATTGTAACATTCTCCTGTGGTGTGTTGCATAATCTCACACTGTCTTTATTTATTTTGCTCCTTCCTTTAGCTGATTCCGAGTGACAGTAACATTCTCCTGTGCTGCTTTGTACATGCTGACAATGTCTTTCTTCACTCTGCTTCTGCTACCGTATTTCAGAGGCTCTTCCGTCATACGCCCTTCAAGTGGAGCTGTCCATCACAAAGACGCAGCGCTCGTGTCGTCAGGTGTTGCAGGTGTCGGCTGGAACCCTGGCTCAGCACGTGGTGGAAGATGTGCACCTTCGTCTCCACTCTGGTCAGCTTTGCAACTCGTCGGCAGTGCGAGCCAGAGTGGTCCTGCGGCCTCGCAACAGCACACTGTCCCTGACTAACACCCAGGTATGTACTGCATGCGATCTACAGGTGTTGTCCTTGTGTTGTGAGAAGTGAGAGATGTGCCTTTGTCGTTGATGGACCAAGGATTGATTGCTTGCTTGCTTGATTGGTATAACTCCTAAGCGCCCACGCACGAATCACATCCTGAAAAAAAATCGCCACAGCACTAGACAGCACTATTATGCAACCTCGCGGCCAGCAGTCTGCCCCGAGAGACGGCGCAACGTGCCGTCATATTGCATCACACTGCGGCGAGCGGTCGAGGCTAGCCAGCGCAACATGACGGCACGTTGCATCACACTCAGACGAGCGGCCGACTCTAGCCAGACAGCTCGTCAAGTTCGCACCCTCTTGTGAATACGGCGGTCACTGGCTTGTTCGGGTATTGGCCACGTAATAGGTAACGGCACACTGATGGGTCCCGTTACAACTTGCCCCAACCACTTCCCACTGGCGTGAGGGTGGTAGGAGACAAGCGGCAAGTCCCGTTACCAACGAGCATGTGAAACCACATGTGACTGACCATGAGGGGTGACAGTGTGTGTGTGTGTGTGTGTGTGTGTGTGTGTGTGTGTGTGTGTGTGTGTGTGTGTGTGTCCTTTTTGACTGTTTCTTGCTCACTCCATTGTTATGGACAATATGTCTGAACAATTAAAAAGTCTCTCTCTCTCTCTCTCTCTCACTCTCTCACTCTCTCTCTCTCTCTCACACACACACACACACACACACACACACACACACACACACACACACACACACACACACACATGTAATGCGATCTACTTCTTTATATACCAGATATTTATAGTACCCATGCACGAAAGAAAGTTCTTTTGCCTGTGGTTAAACTGAACTGTGGTGTCAAATTAGTGATACTGTCAATGAGGATCTGTGTGCATGCGGTGGAGGTGTAGGCATATCTAATTATCTTACGCCTAATAATATTATTTCACAACTACCAGAACTGACTTTGACACTATCAAGTCAAACTTGTCTCGACTCGGGCTATCATGCAACTCGTCACTCGTATCGCCGCTATCATCAAAGAAGCCGAAATCCAGACAAAGCATGGGCTGGCTACTGACAACTGAGGCGCCGCCGCCAACTGGCCGCAAAGGACGTGCCATTTTTCACATACCTGTTTCACAGACCCGGAGCTTACAGCAGCAATACACAAGAAGAACATCTGGATTCGGGCGGCAATGTCTTTGTTCAGCCCCTTGTCCAGTCAGTTCATCGGCTAGTGTGTTGGATATTGGAAACGGGTATGTGAAAAACGACATGTACCCCTGGCCAATCAGACAGCGTTTTTCAATCTACCCAGCCTAAGTAGTAATCAAAGGAAGCTACCCAGCCGGTAGCGCTCCACGGCCGAGTTGAGTGGCAATACGGCATGGAGAGAGACTGATTATGTAATCTGCGGAACCCGTTAGACGGTGAGCTACAGGACTTTGCACAGCGACGAAGCGCCGTTGCCACTCAGTCAGGTCAATACACAAGACTGCCCTGAGCAGGCCAAGGGATTATGAGAGATTATGCAACCTACTGCGTTCGGTCGGTCGGCGAGCGTGAAACACAGGCCTCGTTGAAACTGCCAACGCCTTGCGTAATAGTGCTGTTGAGTGCTGTCTAGTGCCGTTTAGTGCTGTTGTGAGTTTCGGTAAGTCTTGTCATATAGTGTGGGCAGGGGGTGGGGGTCCGCGGACAGGAGTTAAATGATCTGATTGATCTTATTGATTTATTGATTTTATTGATTTATTGATTTGTTTATGTTCTTTTTGCTACAAAAATGTTTTTCCATCCGTCTGATGTACATAAAAATGTGCATGACAGCCTTGTAGTACTTAATAAGCAGAATAATAAAGCTTTGCCATTGAGATCGACTTTGTCATCAGTCGGTTTCTGTCATACATGTTATTGACAGAAATACACACGTGCATTGAGAGTGTTTATAGGTGGTGGTGTTACAAAGACTAGCATTTGTGTAAACAACTCTGCTCAATCTGTATGGTATTGATATAAAAATTTGAGACCGGCCTGCTTTTCATGCAGACTTGCCTCGCACTTCTGCACTATATAGTTGAAGCTACATTTAACATGCTTATGCACCAGCATTAGATGCCTGTGCGTTCTTGGTGATTGAAACCATAAAGGGGTGGGCAGCATTAACTTAAAGTGTCATTTATGCTGTTTCGTTGTCCCACACAGGCCACCATCTCTATTCCCTTTGTCTTGCTGAGCATGGATGGACAGGTGTTGCCGGTAGAAAGGTGCAAAAATGAGCTGTACGGCTACCTCGCATCATCGCTAGCGGCCCCAGTC
This sequence comes from Batillaria attramentaria, assembly GCA_018292915.2. Classification (NCBI taxonomy): domain Eukaryota; kingdom Metazoa; phylum Mollusca; class Gastropoda; family Batillariidae; genus Batillaria; species Batillaria attramentaria. The sequence goes on along the minus strand of JACVVK020000006.1, from coordinate 4,713,664 downwards.
AGCGCTGTGATGGCCAACATCAGTGCCGCTTGCCCAAGCGCGGTGGGGCCGCAGAACTACACAGTCACTTCCGAGGAATGGGTGTGCGCCGAGACGCGCGTCTACAATGCCCAGCTTCACACCTGTGACAAGTTTGGGGCTCTGGAGGAAAGCATCACCAAGACAAAAGGTAAAATGCAATGAAGTTGTCATATCAATGTGGACGTTTTTGGTACTTTGTGTTTTAGACAAACACACACAGCACACACATGTACATTTACAGCCACACATACAATATCCACAAATACGCATACAAGACATACATCGGTATACATTTATGGGTCCCTGCCAGAATGTTCTATCTCTCTTCTTTCTATCTACATTGATAGTACCATCTAGCAGGAATCCTTGATATGTACAAAAGCATGGGAATAACATACTGACTTTACAAAGCAGATTTATTGCAAACGTTATTGTGCAAGACAGGTTGTAAGCAGCTCATTGTCGATATTTCATCCAGTTTTCTTGTTTATTTTTAATATGGTCTGATGCAGCTTTTCTTTAAATTGCATAATGATTTCAGGACTGATGTCTGAGAGAAGACGAAGGGACACATATCACCAGAATCTCGTTGCTCGACCGTACTGGAATGCCACATTGCCCACCTGTAGAGGTATGCATCGTTGGTCCATCATCTTCATCTGTCTGTATGACTTTTCTTTCAATTCTTTTGAGTCAGTGGTCACAAGCGAGTTTTTCTCTTTAGAGTGGTACACCCTTACTAAGGTGAATTTGTAAGTTCACTTTCAACTGACTACCAGCACTAGCAATGCTCCGCCTCTGCTAAGCTGGTGGAGCATTCAACCTTCAGTGGTTTCGTCTTTGGCTCAGCCACTTGACATAAATCATGGTCAAAGGTACATGTAGTGTGCTGAGTTTGTCTGCACTGCTGAAGGATTTTTCAATACCTTGCAATACAAACTGTGCAGATCATGAGGCGCCAGTCTTCACCGCCTGTCCAAGAACCAGCGTTGAGGTGAAGTTGGGCCCCGGTGGGCCGGAGCCGGTCAACATTTCCCTCCCGTCCGTCACAGACAATTCTGGCTCCTTGGTCACGGTTACGTACCAGCCAGAGGACTTCCGTCTGCCTTACACTTTTAGACATGTGAGTGAAATGACAGCAGCTTCATCAGCAACAACTACATATGATATTATTATGGTGATATACAACTCTGTGTGTTTGAAATGTATTTCATTTGTTCTGTTATATGTGCTGTTAGCAGATTAGGAAAGTTGATCCTTGCTGCATTGACTTTATTTCTCTTGTGGATTTTGTGTGTGTGTGTTGGGGGGGGGGGAGGTGGAGGTAGTGGAACGTGTGGTGATTTAGAGCTGTTTGTATTTATTTGTCATTGTTGTCTGGAGTAGACCGTATTGGCGCTGGAATGGCTTGAATATGAATGGTTTGGTTTTCCCCTTGTTTCTGTTGGTTTGCCTTCCCGCTTGCACAGTTCACCTTTGTGCTTACGTTTTCCCGATACTTCTTTTCTTGACGCAGAACATGTCGGTGAACATTACAGCCACAGACCCAGCTGGCAATGAGAGAGTCTGCACCATCGCTGTCATCCTTGTCGGTGAGCCCTCCTTTTCTGCTGCCAGCTTTTTTAGGATTACATTTGTTAGTGTGAAGGAAAATGGGACATTGGTCATCTCCGCTCACTCGTCTGAAGTTTTGATCTCTAAATTATGTGTCGATCGCCAAACCATCTGCATACATTTTTGGAGCATGGAATTGGCAGATTCTTTTTGCTGTAGCTGGTTGCTTCTTACTAGAATGAGGACTTTGGTAAGGGTGAAGCATTTTGTGAGGTGGGTGGGTCTGTGTTTAGGGGGTTTAACGTCTTTTTCCACTACATTGGGGTGATATATCAAAGAGGGGACATCGAGGAAAAAGCCAGCACAAATTTTTGGCTTGCAGCCAGGATTTGAACTCACGCCCCGAGCATTGAAAGTCTAGTGCTCTACCGCTTGTCTGTCCTGGCTTCCCATGCTTTGTGGGAGAACCAAATGGTGGACAGGAAATCGGCGTATAGCTCATAACAGAGATAAAGCACTTGGATCAGTAGTGATGTCAGGGCAGAGAGAGTCATATGATTTTTCTGAGTTCTCATCACAGACAATTAAAATCTAATAAAATCTTGCATGTCAAATTATTATTTTTTTTATCTCTTCCAGGTGTTTTCATGTTTTCTTCCTAATTTGAATGTGTTTCATTTCATAGTGTCTCTTTGTTAGGGACTTTAAAGAGATTCACATTGAATTTTCCATCCACATTTCAGACGTCACACCACCTGAGATTCAGTGCCCCACACGCATACACAGACAGCATTACAACAGCACAGGTAACACGGTGGCCCTGGTGTACCCACCTGACCTTGTGACAGCCAAGGATTCCAGCGGAATATCCCACTACATTCTTGACCCACCGCCAGGCTCGAAGGTTTACGTCATGCAAGAGTTCCTCATTACAGCCACTGCTTTTGACCCATCAGGGAACAGCGCTTCGTGCTCATTTGTGTACATTGCTGAGAGTAAGCTGGAACTTTTTTGCTTTTTTTCCCTAGATATATCAGTTTGCTGCTTTTTTTCTTTGTTTCTGTAAACTTTTTTTTTTTTTTTTTTTTGGTTTTGTTTTTGAAAGGCTTTAACTTTAATTATCTATGTAAGGGGGTGAATGGTTTTGTGAATGACATTTTCAGTGTACGAGCTTTGCATTTATCTCGCTTATCACACGGGAGGTTTTTGACAGAACACCTAGTTGAAAAATCACAAATTTGACGTAATTTTACAGTGTTATTCTCCAATTGAATCAAATTTGTTGCCATGCTTGTACCAGCCAGTCACTTAGGTTTTATGGTGTAGTGTTCTGGGGTGTTGATTTCTTTTGCCACAGATCATTTATTGTGTTAGTATGTACATGTTGTTGTATTTTGGGGCAAAGGTAATTTGTCTTTCATTTTTGATTCAATTCAATTTCAATATGAATATGAGTGTGTGTGTGTGTGTGTGTGTGTGTGTGTGTGTGTTCGCAGCTGACAGATGTCCCCTGTGGACCCTCCCAACACCTGACGGAGGTGATGGACCAGCATGCACAGGGACTGTGGAGGGGTCCGTTGGTTTTGGGATGGCTTGCCAAGTATCTTGCAAGCCGGATTATGAGTTCATCATACCCCCGCCTAAGCTGTACATCTGTGTGAATGGCAGCCAATGGTCTCCTGACAATAAAGTTCCAGACTGTTCAGGTAAGCTTCAGTTATCTCTCTTCTGTATTTTAGATTTAAAATTAAAAAAAAGAAAATTTAAATTCTTGAAACTATCTAATTCATTCCAGTAGTATTTTGATTTTTTTTATTTATTTATTTTTGCTGCCACAACTCTTTGCCAGCTCCAGTGGTGTTCCTCCCTGGTAATGGGTGGAATCCAGGGAGGGCTCGGAAGCTGGGGCAATTTTTATTATGCATGATGATGGAGATGAAGATGATGGTAAGATGATGCTATGGAGGTCCGTGTGGTTTGGGACTGCGGGACAGGGCCGCATTCCACGTTTCCTGTCATAAATATCCCGGCATCAACCAGGCCCGGGAACTACGGCACCTGTGGTGCCGGCCGTGTAATCGTCCACATCATAAGACATGTCATACAAAGGGAAGCACCCCCAAAGTCACACCCGTGAAGTGGGTGAAGCTCAGCTGTGTGGCAACAGCCTCCCCTTTGGGCCCATAGCACACCTGCTCTGGGTAGGAGCTGACCTAGGTAGGAAAAATCCCGCTTGCCTCGGCTGGGACGTACTCGAACCTGGGTCTCCCGGTCCATAGTCCGAAGTGCTAACCACTACACTACGGGGGCCGGTAATAGTAATTTTTTTTTAACCAGCAAATATCACAGAGTCCACGCCCATTAAAGACAATCGTAAAAGACATGCTCACTTATCCCACTTCACTTTCAAAGAAACACGCAGGCATCCACGTATGTGTGCATGCTAGCACACAGGTGTGTACACATGCATGCACAAACATGCACTTCCAGCTTCCATTACAGAAATAAAAAATTTAAAAGAAGCAGGCTGACCAAAAGACAGCTAAATCATATTATTTAAACTTACATATAATAATTAAAAAAAAAAAGAAAAAAAAAAGTATTGTATAGGCGCTTTACCCAATTTCTTGAATCGGCTCAAAGCGCCACGAATTGAACCCAACACGCACGCTCACGTGAATCACACGCATTCTCTCACACACTGGACATAAACACATTACAGTCACGTGGTACGAAGAGTCAGCTCAGCCATTTAAATTTCGGAAATTAGAATTGCATTTGTTTTATAATTTTTGTGGGCTGAACATTTTTAAAGCAGAGGGGGAGGAAGCCGGAGTACCCGGAGAGAACCCCGGACGATCGGCCCGAATGAACGGTGCCACATACGAGAAGTAAAAATTCGTTGCCCCTAGTGGGATTCAAACCCCTGACCTCTCGCATTGGTGACAAGTCTCTTAACCAGTAGACCACCAACCGCCCCATATAAACTTACATATCATAAGTGAGGTTTGTCCGTTAACCTTTCAAACATTTACCACAGTGATCATATACTGTATTTGCGTTGTTGGGCTTTACGTGGGTTCTTCTTTGATATTACAGCTAAAACATTCCCCAACTATGACCTGCATATCACTCAGAACTTCACCTACGATGGATTGAAGACTCAGAGCTGTTCTCAGGATGTTGGATCAAAACTGCTTTCACAGCTCAGGGAATCCCTTGACTCAACCTGCGCCAGCGCACTGAACTACCTTTCCTTTAAGGTTCTGCACATGGGCTCCTTTGATATGCAGGTATCAGAAAAGTCATTGACTTAGCCCAGTCATGTACGTAGTATACATACTAATAAATGGAAAAAGCCAAACGCACTTTGTGTTCATGTTGGAAATGATCATATGCCACACAGTTTCATTGAGTGTCTCTTCTGTGTAAAGTAAACGCACATTTTGTATTTGAGCATGTGAACTTTGATGACAGCGTAAGGTGGTATTCTGTTGGTGTCATTCTGCCAACCTGTGTGTAGCGGTACAAAATTAAATTTTTGTGCTGTGGAATATTTTATTTCACAACTCGCTGTCTGCATGACACATATTAGCACACTGTAAAATCACTTTTTTTGTGGAATGAGGTCTGTGCAAGACTTGCTGAAGTTTAATTGTCTGAAAAAACAAACACAAACCCAGACAAGCTCATGATACACCTACAGGCACTACACCCCCACCCCCCTCTCAACACACACACACACACAGATGAAGTGAATATCTGAATAATATGTGAACACATTATTGTGATCCCATCTTCCAGGTCTTAAGCACCACATTTTCTTGAAAGTAATCTGTACTTCCATGTCTTGGTCACCATAACTCCTGCTTCTGTCTTCTCCCAAGGACTCGAAGTATACACTGAAGATGAAGGTTGAGATCCGACAAGACGCAACAGTCCGTGTGGAAGCCGCTCACAATTGTGGAGAGATGATCAAGAGTGAGATTGACAACTTCAAGCTCAGCATTGCCGCCGACGGCTGCGGCAATGCCTCCATCCAGCTGCCCAGTGAGATTCACGGTCAAGATACGTGTCCTGCTGGCTCAACATTTGTGGGCACACTCTGCTGTAAGTCAGCATGTACAGTATGTATTCAAAAGCGAATAAAAAATATCAGTTAACAGTCAAACAGTATATATCTTTAAATTTATTATCCCCTCCCCCAAAAAAAGGGAAGAAAGAAGGAAATTTGGGTGTGGTGGCCAGAAGAAAGAAGCTGATATATACCAAGCAAGGAAAATAATTATGAGAGAGACAAAACCACCACTGAGCGCTCTTGAGTATCGCCCCTCACAGTGGACTTAGGTCAGTTCCTTCACTCATTGCATAATGCTTACACCCTTTGCATTGCCAGAAAGCCTTCCTGCAGTGTCTTTCTTAAAACACGGTACTAAGTATGCTGTGATATCTGGAGTCTAACAAGTGCGTATTGCTCAAAATTTCTGACATGCTCATGGTCCCATTTAAGTTGAGGAGTTTTGAAAATATTCATCAGTTTGCCTGCATGCGATGACCTGGCCATTCAAGCTGGGAAAGGTGAGAGTTAATTGTAACAGTGCGCGGTACATGTGTATATGTCTCTTGATTCACTCACGAAGGTCTGGCATGGCTGTTAGCCCATGGAGACTACCACGAGTGAACAGATGCATGTACCAATACCGTGGTGAATGTTTTGTGAGTTTGATGTGCATATACATGTATGTCTGTTTCAGCCTCAGACCTCCAGATTATGCTGTAGTCACAACAACCACCTCTGTCAAATTTATTTTTTTCAGTTGAATGCACAGCAGGCACGTTCATGAACCAGACAACAGGCAGCTGTCAGCCGTGTCCGCTGGGCTATTACCAGGACCAGAGAGGACAAGAGAACTGCACACAGTGCCCTGCTGGCACCACCACTCTGTCTACCGCAACCAAAACGTCAGCCCTGTGCAAAGGTAGGCACTGCTCTTGTGTCTTTCTCTTCCATCAGTTGTGCTGCTTAGGCAGATCATCATCTGTCTGTGTGTGTGTGTGTGTGTGTGTGTGTGTGTGTGTGTGTGTGTGTGTGTGTGTGTGTGTGTGTGTGTGTGTGCGCGCGCGTGTGTGTGTGTGCGCGTGTGTGTGTGTGTTTATATATCCTTAGAGCTCGGAGTTGTGTAAGTGTTTTTCTCTTTTGTTTTAAAAAATTGCTTTTTTTTTTGTTTGCTACCCCAACTTTTTGCCAGCTCCAGTGGTATTTCTCCCAGCTCATAGATGCATAAAATCCACGGAGGGCTCAGAATTTGGGGCAATTTTCATTATGCATGAGGATGAGGCTGAGGATGATACTATAATGACGCTATGGAGATCCATGTGGTTTGAGACTGCATGACAGGGTTGCACTCCACAGCTTCCTGTCTTAAAGTATCAAGTATAAGTTTTTTGCATTAACCAGGCCCAGGAATTATGGCACCTGTGGTGCCAGCCTTGTAATCATCCGCATCATGAGATGTGGCGTAACAAGGGAAGCACCCTCAAAAGTTGCACTCGTGAAGTGGGTGAGTCTCGGCTGTATGGCAACACCCTCGCCACTGGATTCAACGAGTTTGGACTTTAAAGCAAGTTCTTGTTTGTGTGTTTGTTAGTTTTTACTTGGCAGTTGTGCAGTAACTGTTGCGAAAGGCACCTGGTCTTCCTGGAGTCTGCCACATGAATTGAAGAATGGATGTTTGCATGGGTTCTGCTTGCTTGATTTATTAAAAATGAAAATGTTGCATGGTGAATGCAAATTGAATGTAAATGTTTGCTCTTTCATTGTGATTCTCTCCCAAGTCTTTAGTGTATGCTCCTTGTTAACATAGCCAAGTGTGGACGCGGGTTCTACTCCTCCACGGGTCTGGAGCCATGCGTGCAGTGTCCGCGGGGACATTACCAGCCTGACTTTGGCACCACATTCTGCCTGCCTTGTGATGATGGGCGAAGCACTGAGGGTCCTGGATGCACCAACAAGACAGACTGTAAAGGTATTATTGCTTTGGTTATTCCTGTGAGCCTCTGTAAGGCTTAAAGTAAATTGTACCCTCCTTACAGAGTAGCCAAGGCAGTTTTGGCTTTCAACAGTTTTTGGGTGGGCTGACTGTATCCATGGCAGTTCTACGTGTGACGTGACATTCAGTGGCCGCTTGGCGTGTAGCATTCCCATGTGTACTGAGCTGTGATCTTCCATGCACAAGGTATTCCGGCTGGGGCCAAATATTTGTGCTGGCTTTTTCATCATTGCCCCATCTTTAAATCACCCAGACTTAGTGGAAAAGGATGCTAAACTCCCAAACACCCACCCACCCACTCCTTGCACAAGAGTACGTGCCACTCATTCATGCTTTTTGCAGATCTGTGAAATAATAATACTAATGAATCGTACTTATATAGCACAGATTGTCAGAAAGTGACACAGTGTGCATATTCCCGCTCTCATACCAACAAATATGCAATTCAATGCCAACGCATACACGCACATATGCATGCACATGGAGCAACTGAATCAAGAGGAAGAAAATGAACCTTGCCAAAAGCCAGTAGGAACAGATACATTTTCAAGTCAGACTTGAAACAATCTATGTCTGTCAAGTCTCTCAGACCGGCAGGTAGTGTGTTCCAGAGTGACTGGGCAAACAAGCTAAACAAGCGATTGCCTACTGCTTTTGCTATGCAAGTTGTCTTGACTACAGTGTGGTTTTTAGGGTGCACAAATTAACACTAAATGTATTTGAACTGCTTTTGAGTTGTGTGTAAACGAGTTCCTGAAGGAAAGTTTTTACTGTGAGAGCAATTTACACACCTGGCCACACTGCAGCTACTTTCCTGAACTATGTTTCGTTGACGAGACAATGCACTGCACTTGTATCCGGGTTCTTGCCTGTTCAGCTTGGTGATTCCATTATAAATAGGTGAGTTTGATGTGTTTGCAGTGAAGTGCAGCCCAGGGATGTTCAGTGCCACTGGTGTCCATCCATGCGCACCATGTCCCATGAACTACTATTCCAGTGAAGCCGGTGCTACTTACTGCACAGAGTGCCATCCTTCCCTGGTTACCGTTACAGTGGGGAGCACAAGCCAAAGTGACTGCTTAGGTGAGGCCATGTGTAGATCACTTTTGCCATGTCATGTGATGAGATTTATCTGTGCTTGGAATGAATGGCCAAGAACAGTCGTAAAGGGGTGGTCAGGAATATGTGTGTGTGTGTGTGTGTGTGTGTGTGTGTGTGTGTGTGTGTGTGTGTGTGTGTGTGTGTGTAATGAATGGCCAAGAACAGTTGTAAATTGAGGTTGTGTGTGTGTGTGTGTGTGTGTGTGTGTGTGTGTGTGTGTGTGTGTGTGTGTGTGTGTGACATACAGCCAAACACTGCACACACACACTAAAAATCATTTCATTTCAGTCTTGGTCATCCTTGTTGTGATTTTCATCAAATATGCATGTACTTACAAAATAATGTCACAATTTTCTTTTTTCAGCTGTGGACCAGTGTCAGAATCAGCCGTGTGCAGCTGGAGCCTCTTGTGTCAATCACCATCGCTTCTACCAGTGCCTCTGTCCTCCAGGACATACTGGTATGCTGACGATTCCATTCTGATGTTGCCTTACAATGATAAAATATAACATAGCATAACTTGTTTTTGATGTTTATAAGGATGCCTGCATCTCAACAGTGGTGCGAAAATGTTCTCAGCGTACTTGAGACCCTGTTCAATGGAAGTACTCTTACAATGAATATTGAATAGAACTGTGCGCGTTTTCTGGTTAGGAATAACACGTGTCGTGGTAGTTCGCTGAACAGGTCCATTTAGTTATGCTAGAATATAATGATTGGTGTGTTTGGCTGTACTGGAAAACCTTTGCAGAACATTGTTTTGAGTGTGGTGTTCAGATTATAAATTCTGCACACAGCAACCCTGAAAGTGGCGAGTATTTTTATACACACCATGGCGGGTGGAAAAAAAATGTTGGCAAGTAAAATTAAAACTTACTCGCCAGATGTGAGTGCGGTAAAATGAAGTCAATTTTTCACTGTCATAGTTTTCAGTAAAAACATGTTTCACAAGTTTTCCAATCCATACTCTTCGTCACCAAAAGAATGAGTCTTGGCTACTTGCACGCCTGAATTCAGCAAATCATTGTTCGAAGCTGCCTATATTCATGAAGCACAACACCAGATTGAAAGGAAACAAAACATCAACTTCGGAGGCAGAGACTTTTCCTGGTCAAAAAAAAAAAAAAAAGAGCAGTCAACAGCAGGCGCTTCTTTCTTGTTGACTTGCAACTTTTTAAAACTGAAGTTTGGCTATTAACTCATTTATAGTTTGGCTAGTAATTGAGATTTTTGAATGACTAGCCAAAGACTATTATGGAAAAAATCAGACTGTCAGGGCTGCCCAGAAGATAAGAGTTCGTAGATGCATGCCTGTTTTTGCTGCTTGCTCCATACTAGGCAGTGAATAAGCTCATGCAGGCATGAGCATCAGAGCAGATACATAGATATCCATTGGTGTTGAAGAGGTGTTTCTCAGTTTCTTGTATGTCATGTGTTCAGGTGTGCTGTGTGATAAAACAGTCAACGAGTGTGACAGCCAGCCTTGTGTCAATGGTGGAGTGTGCTCTGATGGCGTCGACGTCAACTCTTACACTTGTGACTGTCCTGCAGGTCGGTAGCAAGCACACAAACAGTAACAGCATTTGGTAGTTTAACAAAGTACCACTTAGGGTTACGAGCCATGTATTTCTTTTATGAATCCTATGCAAAGTAGGATGCAGTTGTTTGAGAGTTCGCATTGTGAATTTTGTACTCCTCATCCCTCATCACTAACAAATATTCAGATAAGCCTTTCCTTGTGTGTGTGTTCAGGCTACGAAGGTAGAAACTGCGAGTTCAGAACTGATGAATGTAATCCTGACCCCTGTGTGCACGGCCTGTGTGTGGACCAGCACTTGACCTTCACCTGTCGCTGCCACGCTGGATACAAAGGAGAGAGGTTCGTTCATTTTACAGTGTTCTTGTCGGTGTTGCCATAAAGTGACTTGCACATGTAATTTGGTTTGTCTATGCTGTGGTAAGCAGTGGAGAGTATGCTTGAGCATGCAATTTCTGTGTTGTCAGTAACGAATATAGTTTGAACTTGTTTTCAGGTGTGATGTGGACATTGACGATTGTGCGGAGGCACCGTGCCAGAATGGTGGAATCTGTCTGGACCTTGTTGCTGGCTTCCAGTGCGATTGCTCGGTATGTTCTACTGACTCTTCTGTAATGGTACAGGGCGTACACCACCAGTATAATGAGGTCTTTGCTTGATGCAGAATAATTTATGTCCATGATAAATACTTTCTCTGTTACGATCATGTTGAGTATATACATGAGGTTATTTGGGAAATCGTTATCTTTGGAGATATGTGACTCTCTGCACTTTGAACATGTACACTGTGTACTGAAGTGGATTGTAGTTATTCTGCAAGGGAAGTGGTAAACTGCCACACACAACATGCATAGTCAAGCTGGGCTTAAACTGTGGAACTGCATGGGTTCGCCTGTTGTTTGTGATTTGCTAGCAAATGTAGTCTGCCATGCTAAACATTGCTGCTTGGTTGTTTAGCAATATAAGTTTTTCTGCTGACGATTTGCAGCTGTAAGTTTATGTAGCGTCATGCGCTGTAAGTATAGGAATTTTTGCTGACAGGGCACCGGGTTTGCGGGGAGACTGTGTGAGGCGGAGGTCGATGAGTGCCGCGAGTCCAGCTGTCTGAATGGTGCCACCTGCACAGACCTCATTAACGGCTTCCTCTGCACATGCCAGCCAGGTAAGACGTGTCTTGATCTTCACTACGTCCGTTTCTTTCTCTTTCTTGCTTACTGTCCCTGCATCCTAAGCCTGTTATTAAGTCACAGTATGAACCACCCCTCTTTCTCCACCACTCTTTCTGTCAACGTGTGTACATGTGTATGTCATGTCAGCTCAATGTAAATTTCAGGGTTTAATGGTGAGAGCTGTGAACACAACATTGATGATTGCAACCCCAACCCTTGCCACAATGGTGCGGTCTGTTTAGATGGTGCCAACAGCTCCTCATGTATTTGCCAGGTAAGCGAGAGTTCTCTAGTTTATGTATTTTGTTTAGTGTTAAAAAGTGGCAACTGGCCAGGTTTGAAATGTATTGTTTAGTACTGTATAGCGCGCTGTTACATGTGGGGCAGAGATGTAATGTTCATTTCAAAAGGGATCTCTTCTGTCTATGTAATTATTCATGTGCAGTGTAAAGGCTTTACAATCTGTCAATTTTTGCTAGTGTTGTTGAATATTCTTTCTGGTTTTTTTTTTGTTTTTTTTTTTCATTTTTTAAATATTATTTTTCAAGACTTGCAGTGGTAAAAAACAGGACCAGCTGGTAGTGTTAATATCTTCTTTTTCTGCTTTTGACTTCTGCAGCCTGGATACACAGGTCCACATTGTGATCAGGAAGTGGACGAATGCATGTCTTCACCCTGTAAGAATGGGGCAGCATGTACTGACGTTGTTAATGGCTTCACCTGTGACTGTCCTGAAGGTGAGTCATGACATGTTTAAAAAAATATTGTTATTTCAGCAATAACTGTTGCTTTTTTTTTTTCTTTTTTTTTTTTAAAGTACAGTGTGTCTTTGTGTGACTAAATTATAGAGCCATCTGGAAATTGTACCTTTTGACCTTTATGACCATGACTAAAAGTTAGTCTTCATTCTGCCAGTACTTATAGGAAAATTTGACGCATCAAAGTAAAACATTGAAACATTGCTCTCATTATATGTTGTTTGTGCCAGGCTTCGAAGGCAAGCGCTGTGAAGTTGATGTCAATGACTGTGCTGCTGAACCTTGTAATGCTCTCGGCACTGCTTGGTGTGAGGATGGGGTCAATTCCTTCACCTGCCATTGTCAGGAATATTGGCAAGGTGAGCTCCTAACTGTTTTTTATTTTTATTTTTAACAGCTCACTCTCACTCCAAAAGCCTTGAACTGGGGTGTCTGTTGATTCAGCTAGTTAAGATTCAGACTTCAGATCAGACGCTTGAGTGTTTGAATCCTGACTGAGTCCAGATTTTTACATGTTTTATCGGGCCATTTACCAATCCCTCCATTTTTTTGTCTGGGCAGGAACTTTATGTGAGACTCAGATGGATCCTTGTGTCACCACCCCATGTGCCAGTGGCGCCACCTGTAGTGCTGTTGGTCGGGACTTCATCTGCACCTGTCCTGTGGATGTTACAGGCACGCTGTGTGATGTAAGTATTGAAAGTAACGCCCACTGAAAAGAAATTGCCCAAACTCGGATAATAAAAACATTGAACTGATTTGAATTGAAAACTGTACACAATGATAGTTTACTTGGAGAAAAATTATCTGGTGCAAAATAACCTGGTTTATGACGGACAACTTTCATCTGCAGGTCCAGATAGATGAGTGCGCATCAGGTCCTTGTATGAACAACGGTACCTGTATCGATGGGGTTCAGGTGTTTACCTGTGACTGTGACACTGGGTTCACTGGGGATTTGTGTGATGTCAGCGTTGACGAGTGTGTGTCTCAGCCTTGTCAGAACGGGGGCACGTGCATAGACCTGGTCAATGGATACACCTGCAGGTATGGAGACTGTTGATGTGGGGGGTGTGTGTGTGTACTTGCGTGCATGTGTGCGTGCGTGCATGTGCGCATGTGTACTTGCGTGCATGTGTGCGTGCGTTTGTGGGTGCATGCGTTCGTGTGTGCGTGTGCACGAGAGCAGACTCTTTGACAGAAGGATAAACAAGTTTACAACGAACGACTGTCCTGCCCTGCCCTGCCTCCCCCTCCTCCCCTCCCTCACCATACACCCACCTACCATCCCCTCCCCCCCCCCCCAACCCCACCCCTCCCAAAAGCTCCCACCTAAAAAAAAAAGAAGAAAAGAAAAAAGTGTAAATGGTATTTCAAGGAGCACATAGTAATCTTAATGCAGTTTTTTTTTTTTTTTTGCATTTTTTTAACTTCATCAACAACTTTGATTCAATATGAAAATTAACCAGATGCTTGTTTGCTGTACAGCTGTGCTCCTGGCTACAAAGGCCTCACCTGTGGCGATGACATTGATGACTGTACTAGCCAGCCGTGCAGAAACGGTGGGATTTGCTCCGACTTGGTGGACAACTTCAAGTGTCACTGCCCTTCAGGTGAGAAAAGAGTGAACGTAATTTAGCAATATGGAGTTGCAATGCACAGCATATGACCGTCATGACAGGAAGTGTATAAGATTAGATAGACCTTATTGTCCCAGAAACGATTTTGCCTGTGTAGGGCATTTTTGTTGGTACAGTCTAATGCCAGCAAGGAAAATCGAACATTGGGTCCCAGCCAAATGGAAGGGGCTGCAGAATGAAAAACAACCACATACCATGCATGCAGGAAAAAGAAAATAAAAAAAATGGTTGGTGCTGTACTTTGGCAGTGCCCTCCCCCCTCCCCCCCCCCCCCCAATCCCATGCCATGCAGGAACAGCCCGAATAACTCCTTGCCGTGGTAACGGGACTACAAGGGTGGGGTGGGTGGGTGTTTGGGAATTTAATGTCCTTTTGCCACCATGTAAGGATGATATCAAAGACGGGGAATGATAAAAAAATATTTGGCCCCAGCCGGGACTCAAACTCACATCCTGAGCATTGAGAGTCCACCCCTCTACCACTCGGCTATCCCAGCTTCCTCGGGGCTACAAGATACACAAATACAAACAATCACAGGCTCACTGTGGATCCCCTCTGTTTCAGGTTATAGTGGCAAGACATGCAGTGTGGATATCAACGAGTGTGACGGGGATCCATGTCAAAATGGTGGCACCTGCATCGACTTGACTGGGAGCTCTGAGTGCATTTGTCCGCCGGGCTATTCGGGCGAGTTTTGCCAGGATGACCCTTGTGTTACCGCCAATACCTGTCTCAATGGCGCCACCTGTATTGTTGATCAAGGGGACATAACTTGTCTTTGTCCTGTCGGCTTCACTGGCAGCGATTGTGGAAAGGGTAAGATATAGCGTCTACACTGTATGGAATGCAGATTTAGCGCGGAACTGTAAAAGTGAATGATGCACATAAAAGGATTAGAATAACAGTTTTCGAAGGTGGTGCACAGCTCACAATCTGGCATAAAGTCCAACGCGGCCGCTGGGCAGGGACAATTTGCCAGTTAGACTGTGGTGTGTGATAAGTGGTTGGTGAGAATAGCTGGCCAGCACTGCCCCTTATCAAATTGTGGTTTGACTAGCGAACCTTGTTGCTGTGGAGGTTCACAGAAAAACGCAGATGATGATGATGATGATGATGATGACTGGCCATTGGCCAAAAACTTCCATATGGTAAGCTTGCTCACAGCGCCTTGGGGACGAGGGAAAGGAAGAAAGAGAGAAAGAAAAACAGAACTGAGGCAAGAGGTGCTTCTTGAAGTACTGCTCGTGGGGGGGTCTTAGTTGTCCATAACTCACTCGATGTGGTGCGCTGGCAGATTGTAGAGGGAAGCAGCTGCACTCTTCAAAGTCCTTGCTCCAGATTCACATGTATACATGGGGCGGTTGGTGGTCTAGTGGTTGAGAGACTTGTCACCAGTGCGAGAGGTCGGGGGTTCGATTCCCACTCGAGGCAAAGAATTTTTCCTACTCATACGCGGCACCGTTCATTCGGGCCGATCGTCGGGGGTTCTTTCCGGGTACTCTGGCTTCCTCCCCCTCTGCTTTGGAAATGTTCAGCCCGCGAAATTTGAAATATAAATGCAACTCTAAATTCCAAAATTTTAATAGCTGAGCTGACCCTTCGCACCACGTGTTTGTAATGTGTTTATGTCCAGTGTGTGAGAGAATGCGTGTGATTCACTTGAGCGTGCGTGTTGGGTTCAGTTCACAGTGCTTTGAGCCGATATATGAAACTGGGTAAACGCCTATACAATACTCATTATTATTATTATTATTAGTTCCAGCTACAGTGGTATGTGGGCTGCATGGGTGCTTGAATGATCATTCACATTTTTTTCTCTCTTCCAAACAGCAAAATCAGGCGACTATGACCTTCAGTTCCTGGGTAAGAATGGTTCTGCTTGCCGACCACCCGGTCTGACCTTGCTGCAGGGATCTCAGCTTACTGTGTGTTTGTGGCTCCGGTTCGCTTCGTCCGTCACCAAGGGCACTTACCTCACCTTGTCCAGGTATTTTGTACAAAGTATTCTTCAAATGTACATGTCTGTATTGCGTTGGGGTGGAGATGGAGGAGGGGGGCACAGCTTCACGTCTACATCGGACATTGGTCATGGACCGATTTAATTTTGAATGTCTGGTTACTTTCTCACCATGGCGGACGTAATTGTATCCTCTCGTTTCTGTGCATTGGTCGTCTAATTCAGGTAGTGTGTGTGAGTCAGACAGACAGACATAGGCCTGGAAAACAAGAGAAACTGCAGATAATGCACCAAGTGTCATTGAAAAACAACATTTTACCATAAATGCTAGTACTGAAAGAAGAAATCCTCTTTTTCCCATATTTCAGTGACAGCGATGACGAGTACGTAATGCTCAAAATGTCCGGCAACATGGTGTCTGTTTCGCTGGCTGGAGAGAAGAACCCACGGCTCCTTGAGCTGAACTTGAGAACCGACGGCTGGCACCATGTCTGCTACCAGTGGGCCAGTGGACGACACTCAGTGTTTGAGGATGGAGGTCTCTCCGAAGATGAAGACTACGGACAGGATGTGGTGCTACCTGACAGGTGACTTGACTTTAACTGATGTCTAGCATCGCTGTGTCCCCTCTGTGAAGCACAGACTCTACACAACATGAGGAAGGGAGTCAGATATATAATGAAATGTAACATTGTGCATGTTACATGTGTAAATTATGCATTTGTGGACAATTTGTTTTGTTGTAGATTTAATGAGTCTAATATCTCTTAAAGAGCCCGAGCCTGACAAACCCCTGTGTGCTATATGATAAGACTGGTTAAAAAGGACAGACCACTGCACACCAGTAGGAGCCACTTCAAACCACTGTTACGCAGACCATGGGCCTTCCCGCTAGGCCTTAGACCGCTGCAGATTGCATAAAAGTGGCTTGAAGTGGCTTTCAGTGATCTGAAGATTGCGAATTTTGCATGGGCTTTAAGAGTTACATGTAGGCTAAAGAAAAAAGCATTCCTTGAAAATTAAGAATGTGATTTTCTCTTCATTTATTTACTTATTTATTTATTTATTTCTTTATTTATGTGTTTGCAAAGTGTTACGCTGATGCTCGGGCAGCCGCACACTCCCAGCTCTGGCCAGCCGTTTCAAGGTGAGATAAGCCAAGTCAACGTGTTCTCCAAGCCACTAGCAGTCGCGGAGATTGAAGCCATGGGCCGTAACTGCAGCGCTGGTCACATGCAGGGAGATGTGTACGCCTGGGTTGTCTCTGACGCGTACCTGGAGGGGGACGTCGCCGTGGTAACACCAGCCATGTGTGGAGGTTCCCAGTGTCCACCAGGTTTTCATGGGACCTTCTGTGACAGTGAGACAGGTGAGTGTGAAAATCTAAAGGCCTGGTGGTATGGGACAGGTCGTGTGTAGAGGAAAATCAAGCTGTCGGTGCCAATTTGATTAAATTCATTTTATTGTTAAGGCCATTTTTTCCTCAAAATATATGGATTTGACAAGAAACTGTCAGTCATTCTAGTTTAACCAAAGAAGAGAAGAAAAAGAGAGAAAAAAAGAAAAAGTAAAGTTAAAAAAGAAGAAGAAGAAAAGCAGAAGAAAAAAAGAAAGCAAATCAAGCCTTCTGGTGCAAGAACGTCTGAATCCTGTACTGTCAGCAGTTACTTTAGGAGTCTGATGATGTCCGCTACACAGTGTTAGCAGCACATTACAACATCAGTCAAAAACCAAGTGATGTACTGACCCAAGTGTGTTGCCTGTTGTAGGCAAGGACTAACTTTTATTTCAGCTAGAACTGAAACAAAGTCACTTTTCTCTTGTCGGTCACCAACAGACAAGGTTCCACCCACGGTGGTGTCGTACCCGGGTGACATGTCAGTGGTGAACACCAGTGTGCTGGTGCAGGTGGAATGGGTGGAGCCTGTCTTCACCGACAACGTGGGCATCATCCGCACCCAGCAGACCCACAGATCAGGTAGTTACTGTTTAAGCTGGAGTGTCTTTGTCACTTTCAAACTTCTGTACATCGTGTACAATATATCAGAACCAAGATCAGACACAGGAGGCTTGCATGTCATAAATGATGTTAGCTAGTCCAGAGTCCAGAATTATAGTCATGTCTAGATTATAACAAAAGACATAACAGATGATATTTCCGCTAGTATTGCCTTCATCAGAACCAGAGTGGAGACCGACATAAAAAAAGAAGACATGAGTGAGTGAGTTTTTAGGTCTTGAAGCTGTGCAAGCCACAAAGACTAATTCGCGGCTGTCAAAAAAAGATGTAATATATATAGTACAAAAGGTTTTGTCAGTTCCTAGGAGTCTATGTTCTTAGGAGTTCTTAGTCACGTCTCTCTGCTAATATGCCATTCGCCATAAAGGCAAATCTGAATTGACACAGAGACTCTAACCGCTATCACTTGGCTTCTCTAATTGAGATTGACCTGAGAAAAGTGAATACCACATTACTTATTATTATTGAGTGTAAACTTCGTATTACAACCACCTGTTGGCGCTTACACCGTGATGGCTGTACTACTTGATGTACTTTTTTGTGGTGAGAGAAAAACCTCTGCCTTTGGGTTTTTTTTTGTTTTTTGTAGAAATTAAGTATTTGTATTGTTTTTTGTTTTGTATTTTCTCTTTCTGTAGTGAGTTGAGTGCAAAATTCTGACCTATTGTACTGTAGAGTGCTGAATATCAGTTGGTGTTTTTTAAGCTAATAGGTGCATGTGTATTTTCCAGGGCAAGCCTTCAGACATGGAGAATATGTGGTGCGATACGTGGCCTATGATGCTGAAAACAATTCGGCTGAATGCAGCTTTGAAGTTGTGGTCAAACGTGAGTGTTTCACCAGCACTGCTGAACTCTGAATGCCTAAACTCCTGTTTCTTGTTGGTTTCCTTTCCACCGTGCGTGATGCTAATGAATATGTGCAGTCACTTACAGAAGAAGAGAAAAGAAAAAAAAAAGTAGAAAAATTTTAAAAGAAGGAAAAACGGAAAGAAAATATAATTTCTATTCCCCTTCGATTGCCGCTTACAGAAAATACATTAGTGTATCTGAATTTAATTGAGAGAGTGCATTTTGACATAGTTGTGTTTATATTTATCTGAAAAACAGCTTTTAATTTGGTAAAACAACATTTTGGGGGTGTTTTTTTATGTTTACAGCCTTTAGCTGTGTTGAGCCCCCAGCCCCGGTTAATGGTGGCAAAGTCTGTCAGACATGGCTCCATGGAAGCTTCTGTTCCATCAAGTGCCTGCCAGCCTTCGAGTTTGTGGAATTGCCACCTCCCTTTTACACCTGTGGCAAACTCGGGTTTTGGGACCCACCCCGTGGCAATCCCTTTCGTTTTCCACCTTGCACAGGTAAGTTGGCTGTTCCCATAAAACTGCTAAGGTGGTAACACTTATTGTGATTTATAAAAAACTAAAAACCAAAAGACTTTCTGGTCAAGCAGATTATTCTGGTGGGCTGGTTTGAGGGACTTTGAAGCTTGTGTGAAAGTATGGCTTTTAACACAATTCATACTGTGTAACTTACGGTCTGCAAGCACTGATGGTCATGTCATCAGTATAATTATGTCTTCTCTCCAGTGCTGATAGGTGAACATTTCAGATCTGTCCAATGGTGTATGTAGGCAGAGTGTACTTCCTAGCAAAACAGCTTGCAATGAACTGTTACTCTTGCCTGAGCCTTGCATATACGGGTCCAGACTGAAAGTATGGGACAGATGAAAGTGACCCAGAAGAATGGGGTTTCCCACATTTTGGGTGTGTTAAGCTGCTGCACTGTTTTGCTAAGCCTTTCAGTGCCACACACGTTTTGGGTAACTGGCTGACAGCATCCATTCAGACGTGACAGGAGGCAAAACTTGCTCTGCATCATGAGAACGCTTCAGTCACTCAAACCACTTGATTTTGAACGAAGTTTGACAAGGAGGCTTCAGGCGTGATTCAAGAATTTTTGCGATGCTGGCAGTGATAGGGTTACCGGGCGTATACTGATCTGCCTGTGTCAGACATGTACATGCTGTCAGTCATAGCTGTCTGCTTACCTCTCTGTTCCAGCCATGCAGCAGCCGCTGGTGTCCCTCATCGGAAGAATGGAAATGACAGGGCCAAGGTGCTCGCAGGAATTCAAAGCCGCCCTCAAGTCAGGTTTCACTGATCGCATGAAGCAGCTGGATCAGACCCTGGGGCTCTGCTTGACTGACCGCTGTGACTTTGAGAACGGTTTCATCGTGACCTGCGATGTGGAACGAAGACGCCGCCGCAGACGAGAGGCAGCTGATACCTATGTCATGAGAATGAATATGACCATGCCTGCCAACAGGTATCCAACAGGTTATCTCTGCTGAGCTTCTGTTTGCAATGTGTTATTTGTTGACCGTGCAATGATACATATCGCTAACAGTGTAGTTTTGAGAAAAGTTCTATGTGGACATTAACTTTCCATTGTGGAGCTGGAATTAATGAATATTCTTCCTGTTTTTGCAGCTCTGCCCTTCAGAAGGAGGACGGTAACTGGGCAGCGGAGGCGGTAACCACAGCGGTTAAGTGTGGTGAGTTTGACGACGACACGTTTACGGCTGAGCCTGGTTCTCTTCAGCTGGCAGTGGATTATCAGTGTCAGCTTGGACAGGTTCTCCGCACAGTGCAGGGGGAGACAACCACAAGAACTTGTCGTAAGTATTGACTGCCTGTTATGGCTGTGGTGTAAAATATAATAAGTGTTATGCACAAGGTCTTATTTTGTTTGGCAGTTCAAAGTTTATTCACGACTGCTAGTTCTTTGATGTGCAGTTAGTGCTTTTTCACAGGGTGGGTGGGTGTTTGGGGATTTAACGTCCTTTTCCACCACATACGGGTGATATCAAAGACGGGGCAACGATGAAAAAGCCAGCACGAATATTTGGCCCCAGTCGGGATACGAACTCATGACCCGAGCATTAGAAGTCCAACGCTCTACCATTCGGCCACCCCGGCTCCCCATGCTTTCACAGAATTTGACTGACCAAGTATTTAATCGATACACTCATGGACGTAGGGGACTTGCAACCATGGCCAGGTTACTATGGCTCTTTCAGGATTTTAAGCAAAAGCATGTCCAGTCATGAGCTGCAGAGATTGTATTCAGACCAGCATGCAGTGTGGTCACACAAACATCACAATCAACGCTCTGTGTGTGTGTGTGTGTGTGTGTGTGTGTGTGTGTGTGTGTGTGTGTGTGTGTGTGTGTGTGTGCAGTGGACTGCCCCCCAGGCTACTTCTACAACAGGGAAAGCAGTAACTGCGAGCTGTGTCCAGAGGCCAGCTACTCGGATGAACCTCGGCAGCTGCAGTGCAAGCCCTGTCCCAGTGGTACCACAACTAATGCACCAGGCTCCAGCTCTTCAGACAACTGCTTCGGTAAGCAGCACAGCTGCGTGAAGGAGGTGTAGCATGCCACATAAGCTCTCCCATAAGAATGAGTCAGGGGAATTTGTGATATGCATTGGAATTATCCTGGATGTTATAGGTTGTTGTGGATGTTTCTGAAAGAAATTTGATAATGGTTTGATTTCCTACCGTGGTAGGTGATGTACAAGAAACATGTGTAGGAAGCCTGAGTCACTCTCTGAACATGAAAACAGTCATGATTCATTCCTTGCTGTATCTCTGAAAGTGACTTGTCAAGACCTGGCTTCTTTGTATTCTTATTACCGGATCATACAGTGGAAAGACCACTGACCAGGTGCCTCCAACCTTCTTAGCAGGGTAATGGTATTAGTAGGTCTGTAAATAAAAGGAAAAAAGATGGCATTGTGCCACAACCAGCCATCTCTTAGCATTCTGTCATGGAAAACTGGCATAGTGGAATGGTAGAGCTTTGGACCGTCAATGCTCAAGTAATGGGTTCGAATCCTGACTGGGAGGCAAACATTAATTTTGTGCTGGCTATTTCCTCGTCCCGTCTTTCATACCACCCTTATGTGGCAGAAAAGGATGTTTGACCCGAAATCAGCTGACAGTCAGCTGCATTCTGTCACAACTGGCCACCTCATACATTGAGGCCTTCATCGACTGGACTACCAGAATATCTGTTGATGGGTTTTTTTTTGTACTTGTCCCTTTTCAGCATTGTGTCCTGTGGGACAGTATTACAGCATGTCCGATGGTCAGTGTCTCCCTTGTCCATCCGGCCAGTATCAGGACACGCCTGGACAGACAGCCTGCTGGGACTGCCCTCTTGGGCAGAGCACAAAGAATCCGGGAGCAACCAATGTTGAACAGTGCGATAGTGAGTTTACCTTGTTCTTGTTTTAGATGAGTAAAAGTTTCGTCAGCTTTCTAAGGAGTTTTTCAAGCTGACAGTACGGGCTGATGTTTGTTTTGGTGCAGATTTTTCCTGTTGAAAGAGTGAACTTATTTTACTTTGTTCGCCTGTATGCTAGCCGCACGCGCAGCGTTGCGGATCCATGATGGCTCATGTGCCAATTAGTTGTGGTTGTGTCCATTTAGTGCTAAATATCTCCACAGCCACTTAACCTAGCGCTATCCTGTAAACTGTAGTAGTTCCAGGAGAGTTTTTACTTTCTAATCATGTTCTGTTCTTAGCGCTGTTTTGTAGTTTAGTGGGTGTATTTTGTCATTTTCACCACTGTGAAATATAGGGAATATAGCTAGGGTGTCTGCATGTACTTGCCATGTGTCCTTGGAGTTTTTAGGTTGGAATCTCTGGCTTGCTTGTCATAAAAACCAGTACCCAAGTCTCTGGAATTTTCCCCACATTGTCATAATTCATATTCAGCACCTATCGTTTCTGATGCTAGGTAACAGTTGCATACAGAGGCATCTCAGTTTGGTTAACCTGCAATGATTAAGGATGTTTGTCCTATCAAGTTACCAACACTTAGTGCTTTGTGTAAGCCTTGCATGCCCACCATCACCTATTCAGGTGCAGTGATGTATTTATTTAATTTGTGTATTGCGTGACAGATGTGTGTGACCTGGGACATGAATTGGCCAGTGACGGAGTGTGTAGACCTTGTCCTGTTGGGTCATACCAGGATACAAGGGAAACACCTATCTGCCAGCCTTGCCCGTACGGATGGACCACGCCCGATGCTGGTGCCACGTCTGTTGCCTCCTGCACTATAGGTATGGGTGTATGTCACAGGATTTCCAGTTGAAAAAAAAAGGATTATCTGATAGATTTGGTGAAATTTGCTTTTTATGCAAGCTTGATATTTCATATGATGTAGAAAGTAGAGAAATTCTTTCTGACAAAGATTTGGGCTGGGCTGTTAGATACTACACAACCATTTTCCCTGTGGTGTGTGTACAACTTCGTGCTACAGTGAAATGAAAATTTAAAATTTGATGTATTGCAGTGGTGTGTCAACAAGGCTCCCACTACAGTGAGGACAATCATTGCACACCGTGTCCTGTGGGCACGTACCAGCCGGCCCGAGGTGCCGAGAACTGCATTCCCTGTGGCGTGGGCCTCACCACGCAGGACCAGGGAGCCAGGGGTGCTGCCCTTTGTATCCCAGGCAGTGTGGACGAGTGCAGGACAGGAAGCCACGAGTGCCATGTGGAAGCTGAATGTGTGGACTTGCCGGATGAGTACTACTGCATCTGTAACCCTGGATACACTGGAGACGGGTTCAACTGTACAGGTATATATATTTAAAAAAAATAAAATAAAATTGTGCATGGCTAGAGCCAGGATAGCCAAATACTAGAGCGCTGGACTTTCAGTGCTGGGGTCGTGAGGTTGAAACCTGGCTGAGAGCCAAATATTGTGCTGGCCTTTTCCTTGTTTCCCCCTCCTTGATGTCACCCGTATGTGGTGGAAAAGGATGTCAGACCCCCAAAACACATCCCAGCCCCTTCACTCCATGTGTACCATGGGATGCATAGTCTTAGTGAGGTTCTGTTGTGAAATGACATGTTTGAAAAAGGGGATGGGGTTGGGAGGAGTGGAGGGGAGGGTAAAAGGGGATGGCCGTTTAGGTATGTAAATCTTTACAGTTCTTTCACATGCCAGTACCGTCATAGCCAAAGAACAACAACCACAACTACAACTTATACAAAATTGCTATTGTTATTTGTAACCTGCTTCACGGTGAGTGTGATGTGTTGCAGATGTGTGCGAAGGTTACTGCGGTGAAAACGGTGAGTGTGGCTATGGCGTCAGCGGTGATGCAGTCTGCAGCTGCAAGTATGGCTATACTGGTCCACGGTGCTCAGACATAGACTTTGGTAAGTACTGGACTTAGGTGTTGTGGAACTCTTATGATCATTCACACGTATTATGTCTTGTGATGGTTTTCAGTGACGGATGCAGGACGTAGGAATGTGGTACATAGGGGAGTCAAGACATGGTGTCGCAAAAAAACGTTAATATTTTCAACCACTGCTGATGACAGACACTGTTCTTATGACGTATGTGTCGGTCATCATGTTTACACACGACATGTTTTCTTCATAGGGAGAGCAAGTAGCTGACGGGGAACCATAAAGCCACTTGACTACATCTGCATCCATGTGGAATACTATATGTTTATTGAACTGTTTATAGAGCCTGCTGTCAGTATCATTAGAAATCAGTGTGGATGGTCAGGTTTTTCAGTGAGGATCATAGTACATGTAGTGATTTTGCAGTACGCAAAGGTGCATTGTAGTGAAGACGGCTGGTTCTAACAAAATCTTTTTTGCTCATTTTTCAGTGTCAGAAAGTCTCAACAGTGCCATTGCTGGTGGTGTGGCAGGTTCTGTTGTTGCTGTTGTCGTCATATTCATCATTTCCGCTGTGTGCTACTGGAGGTAAGTACCACGAGGAGAGAAGGAGGGATAATTCTGCCGTTTAGTTCTGATAGGGGCTGACATGTTATCAAATCCTTGATACATTGATCCTTTTGCCAAACGGTAGAATAGCATTACCTCCCCTAGTGCTGTGCGTGTGGCGACTCGGACCAGAGGTCTCGTTATCATTTTTACATGTGCGTGTGATAATGATAGACGGAATGTAATGCAAACCTTGATTTATGACTGAGAGCCTGGACCAAATGAATTCCCCAGCCGTTATGTTTATTTTATGAGGATTTTACGATTGTGATAACAGGTGTCGGAGTTGGATATTCTGCAATAGAAGTCATGGTTAACATTGGTTTCATAGACTGGAAGTGTTCAGGGTTAATTATCCCAGGGAACTATAATAGGACAGATGTCATGGCTGACTGTAAAACTATAGGACATAATTATGTCCCAAATGTTGTCCACTGTGGCTCAGTTGATATAGTTCGCCCGTTAGGGGGGGGCAAATGTACTGGTATACCACTCAATTCCGTTGATATTTCGCATAAAGTAAATTTGTAGAATGAAGTCAGCGGCCATGTGACTTCACCTTGCCAGGCCCCAGAGTACGTTTGCACCCCCTCCCGCGTTGCAGGGATACAGTCGCCCCTTTAGTGGACGACTGTTTATGCTGAAATATTGACGGAATCGACTGGGATACATTTGCACCCCCTAACGGACGAACTATACCAACTGAGCTCCACTGTGTGCAGAAATGACAGGACATACGTTCATGTTGGTTTAAAAAAAAAGAAGTAAATCGGACATTTCAAAATTGAACTTGTGTATGACCAATGACGTATACTGATATGAAGCCCTGTTTGTGTTTCCTAGAAGTGTTGAAAACTGTGTTTCTTACATTTTATTTTTCAACTTTTTGCTCCAGACACAGAACCCAGGTGAAAGAATCTCATGACCGCATTTACCGATCCCACCACCGCCTGACCCCGGCAGCTTTCTACAACGAGGGCTACGAGTCGATCCGCGACAGCATCAGCATGCCGTCCCAGCTGATTGTGCGGGAACAGGACAGCTCCTCGTCTTCAGCTTCCTCGCTGTCCATCGCCCCGCGCTGGAACCGCTGCACCTTTGCCAACTCGGATGAGGTACCAGTAGAGTCAACTCACCTCTGATTGCTCGACCCATCTTACTGACCGCTTGATGCGTCTACGAGCACGCGACTCGAGCACTTGCTGTTTGTCACCTTGCACTTTGCATGCTAGAGAACCTTGACTGACTTGACTCTTTGCCTGAGCTAACTGCTACCACCTTGAATGAATCTCTTGTGTACTTGTGCACGCCGCGTGATGCTGCTGCTGTTGCTGCTGCTCAACTGCCTCTGCTTCCTTACAAGCGTTTTTGCAAGACTGTTTTGATGACGCTTCTAACAAACCTTTTTGTGTGTGTGTGTGTGTGTGTGTTCTGCCGTCAAATGCAGTTACTCCTTAGCATCTTCTCAGCACAGAAGAAGGAATTTGAAGACTTTGCATTCGTGTTTGCCTGATCTTGCGTATTATAGATTGTGTCCAGATTGTTATAGTGTTTGAACCGTGAAGTGTTCATTGGTTTAGGTTGTATGCGTGGAATGCATCAATATACCTGTTGTTAGTTGAAGTGATTGAAATACCACAACCTTAATCAACTGTGGAACAATAATTAATGGGTCATTGAGTCAATTAAAATGGCTTTTGGGGGGGGGGGGGAAGGAATATTTTACGCTCAATTTTAACATTAAGCAAGAAGTATCAATGAACAAACTAAATGATTATTTTCAAACAAATTGACTCTCAGAACTGAATATGTGTGTTATGTGGAATGCCCTGGCGCAGTTTGTCTACCATTTTGTGAGAATGGGTCACGTATTTTCTGGTGCCTACATGACTGCGTGATCAGTGCTAGACAATCATGTAGTGAAGTGAAAATAGTGGGTTACTCTTTCCTGCTAGTTGAGAAGTTCAAGCAGGATGGTACAGTTTTACTGGACACAGTCTGCTGGATCACTCGACGTAACATAGTGTACATACCTGCAGTCATCACAAATACTCGTCTTTGTATATACATATATGATGTATTTTATTTAAACCTGTCTACTTACCGGCCCCTGTAGTGTAGTGGTTAGCACTTCGGACCATGGACCGGGAGACCCGGGTTCGAGTCCCAGCCGAGACAAGCGGGATTTTTCCTACCTAGGTCGGCTCCTACCCAGAGCGGGTGTGCTATGGGCCCGATGGGGAGGCTGTTGCCACACAGCCGAGATTCACCCACTTCACGGGTGCGACTTTGGGGGTGCTTCCCTTAGTATGACACGTCGTATGATGTGGATGATTACACGGCCGGCACCGCAGGTGCCGTAGTTCCCGGGCCTGGTTAATGCCGGGATATTTATGACAGGAAGCGTGGAATGCGGCCCTGTCCCGCAGTCCCAAACCACATGGACCTCCATAGCATCATCTTACTATCATCCTCATCTCCATAATAAAAATTGTCCCGGCTTCCGAGTCCTCCGTGGGTTCCACCCATGACCTGGGAGGAACACCACTGGAGCTGGCAAAGAGTTGGGACAGCAAAAAAAAAATAAAATAAAATAAAATAAACCTGTCTACTTACAAGCAGATTCCTTGATTTAGAAATGCAGTCTTAATCTTTCTAATCATTCATAGAACGCTATCATGCTTTACCTCCATGGTGCGTGTGTGTGTGTGTGTGTGTGTGTGTGTGTGTGTGTGTGTGTGTGTGTGTTTGTGAGCATGTGTGAGAGAGAGAGAGGGGGGGGGGGGGGGGTCGAGCATGTAGTTTTGCATTAAGAGGAAGATACATGTAATAGTGTATGAAGTATGAAATATTTGTGATTTTGTATTCTGTTGTGGTATATTCAGAAAGCAATAACAATTGTCATTCAGTGGAAAGAAAAATCAGCTGCATATGCTTATGCAAATGCATTTCTTTTCTTTGTGTTGAAGTTTTTGACATGTGATGTCTGTTTGTGTGAATATCTTTGTTTTATCAGTATACATGTATATTAATTTGCAAGTGTAGACTACATTAAACCAGACCATTTTGACCACGTTATGATTTGGTCATATGAGAGGGATTGCATCATTTCCCTTGTTAACTACTCAAGAGCTTGATTGTTTGACTTGGCTTTCTAAAAATCATGTTTTGTAGCACTGTCTTGGATATTACTACTAAACAACAACAACACACACACACACACACACACACACACACACACACACACACACACACACACACACACACACACACACACTTACTTCTTTGTATGCATGGAACTGCTCAAAACAGTGCACTTTGATTTGCTTTAGAATTACATAGACATAATGTTTTACGCATGTTTATATGCTGCTTTGCATTTCCATCTTCCCAGTACAGTGTTAATGTTATTCTAGTCAACTGATTGGTTTCACGTGTTTGTGAACGTGCGTGTGTGTGCATGCGTGGGTGCGTGTGTTTGTGATATTTGCTGACTGTATTCTACATTATTTAAAGTGCTCTTTTGCACTGTATCAACATGGGTATGTATATTTAAAAATAAGAATTTTGCGGTGGATCATATGTTGAGAATCAAGGACAATGCATGTAAATAGGCAAGTGAAACTGTTGACTGTGTTGATGTAAGTGAACATTTTTAGGGTGGCATTTTCAGTTTGTGTTCAGTTGTTTGGTTAGGGTGTGGCAGCATGTATATCTATTATTTGTACATGTAATGGCAGAAACCCTCATCCCCTGTTCCCTTTACATTACACTTGGTTATGAGATTATACTGTATAGTGCGTTTTGGTAACCCAGTCGCCAACGATTTCATGGGGCCACTTTTGTAGACCTATAGCAGAGGAAAGGTAATTCAGGAAGTTGCGACCTGATACATTTTTATAACAGCCAGTGTTCTCTGTCGTTTCGTTTCTTCTCGGCGTAAGTGACGCCAGCCTAAATCGATATTTTTACTGCTTTTTTTTTTTTTTTTTGGGGGGGGGGGGGGGGAACCCTGACAAGCCCGTTTCAAGGAATAAAACTATTCCATGATAGCACTTTGACTTCATTCACTGACGTCACCCCCCCCCCCACCCCTCCGTCTCATGAAGGTTTCAGGGGGGATACGTCAGTTGCTGAACAAGATTGCATTTAACATCAGTGTCATTTGAGGTTCGCGGGAGGTATATTTTAGGCTCATTTCGATACTTTGATGTTTTCCACTTCATATTTTCACCTAAATTTCACTTATGCTGGGGTCATCAGCTATATCAGAATAATATCAGTGATTGATAAAAAGTTAAGTCACATGTGTTCAAACATCTGTTCAGTTGAAATAAATATGCACAAAATCCGAGTTTTACCCCCCCCCCCCCCCCAAAAAAAAAAACAAACAAAAACAAAACAAAAAAAAAACCAAAAAAAAAAAAAAAAAAAACACACACACAAAAAACTTTGGCGACTGGATTACCAAATGCACTGTAATGGTGCGGCCATACTAAATCATTTTGTGAACTTGTCTGATTGCCTGAGATAATAAATCATTGAAGAACGGGACTGTTAGACGTCTATAGCTGTTGTACCACACCTTTGACTACATGTGCATAAATACAACGAAAATTGACAGAGGGCTGTATCTGACAGAACTGAAGGAAAGAGAAATCGAGGAAACGCGATCTCACACACACACACACCACACCACACCACACCACACCACACCACACCACACCACACCACACCACACCACACAGCTGACTGGCGGACTGAATCGTTTATTCAAGGGTATAGATCTTACGACCATTACTGCCTGTCTTACAAGCTGTCCTACAAGATGTCCCCTCTATTCTGCTAAAAACTAACCACATAATACTACCAAAACTGAGCTGCCTCTTTGCCGAATAGAACTTGCCGTCCGGCTGAAAGGTAAGACAGTTGCCGGCGTCGTGTGCTGTAAAACGCCTAGCTCTCCCTGATCGTATCAGTTGCAAGAAGTTTGCACTGAATCCTCTTTTATGCAATGTGTTTTTAACTTCTTTCTTTACGAAATAAATAACAATTTTTGGTAAGCTCTTCCCCAATAGCCTTATTGACAAAGTCGTGAAGTCTCATGAATCCAGCGAGAAATTTGACTTAGCTACGGACGCTTGCATGAAAGTGTGAGTGCAACTGCACGACGCACGACGAAGAAGGTTATAAAGAAACAACGACAAGAAAAGAAAGAACAAACACACACGCACGCACGCACACAGAGCGTTGTTTGTGTGACCACACTGCACGCTGGTCTGAACACGATCTCTACAGCTCATAACTGGACACGTTTTTGCTTAAATCCTGAAACAGCAATAGTAACCTGGCCATGGTTGCAAGTCCCCTGCGTCCATGAGCGTATCAAATAAATACTCGGTCAGTCAAGTACTCCTACGTTACTGGCCTTGTGCCAGGGGCGGGGAGCCGGGGTGGTCCAATGGTAGGGCGTTGGACTTCTAATGCTCGGGTAGTGAGTTCGTATCCCGGCTGGGGCCAAATATTTGTGCTGGCTTTTTCATCGTTGCCCCGTCTTTGATATCATCCTATGTGGTGGCAAAGGACGTTAAACCCCCAAACACCCACCCCACCCCTTGTGCAAGGGGCACACCCTATTCATCACATGTCGTTGTGTCTTCCAGGACGAGATGGACGCCTACTGGTTCGACGCCATCCAGATGGACGACCTGTCTCTCGGATCAGACGCCTTCAGCCGAGCGACGTGCCGACTGGAGGCCGAGGACTACTTCTAGTTCTTGTACACGTACCGGGGGCGGCTCTTCATACTTCCTACAGTACGGCCCGAAGGACTTGCCTCTATGAAAAGGTCAGCTGGGACAGCGGAGATGGCATAGCATCTGACTGTCCATGGGTCGTGAGTTAGAGTCCCGACTTGGAGCCAAAATTTGTCCTGGCTTTTCCGTTGCTGCCCTCCTACGTGGTGGAAAGGACGAATCCGATCCAACCACCATGAAAAATGGTCAGTGGAACCGTGGGGGGGGGGGGGGGGGGGGGGGGAGAGGAGGTATCCCGGTTGGTAAAGCCATGAGTTCGCAATATCAGGCTTCGGGGCCAAGCATTTGTGTTGGGTTTTCTGCGTTACCCACGCCGTCTTTGCTATCACCTGTACACGGAAGAGGACAACCAACCACTCGCTGTGAAGACACAGGGTGACGGAGACGCGGGGACCAGAACCGAGAAGGAAGTTGTTGGGGGAGGCGGAAACCTGTCCTGCCAACTCGCGTGATGCGCAGATTCTAACTTGCGGCACACAGTCTTGGCTACTTTACTGCAGCGGGCGGGAAGAACAGAGTACATACGTGTGAGGAGACCGATCAGTTTTCAAAATGAGAAACGCTGACTGCCCGCGTGGTAAAACGGAAAGCGACTAATACCGATAGTGATACAGTTCGAGGATGTGAACAAGATACGTGGGCAAGCGAGACTACACTTCTCTTTGAAAGCGGCTACAGAAGCTGCTCATTTTGACAGGATCTTGGACCTGTTTGAGGACATCTGACCTATTGTAGGACGTTAGGCCCGTTTCAAGCCGTTGAACCTCGATCTTTGAGCACGTTTGACGTGTACAGGCCTTTCTTAGTTACAAAACATGTTACAAGTGCACATGCGCCGAGACCCCAAGTCTCGCCAAATCTCTGAACGTTTAGTAGAGACAAACAGGTCAGTAGTCCTGAAATCTCGGAAGGAAATTTGGGAATTCCGAAGGCCGCATTTTGGGATGTTAGATGACCTGTTTTGGGACGTTAGATGATGTTGGGCCTATTTAAAAGACGTTGGACCCATCTGGACCTACTTACCTATTGACACGTGGATCCTTATGTTGACCTTGTGCGGGCAGCTGTGCTGGCTGCTGAGGACAAACTTATACTGTACATAATTGTGAAAGTCTGAAATCATTCCCAAACGTCTTGCTTGCGTAAACCAAACTCCTTGATTTTGCATTGAGAACTGCCGTGGGACCGGCCTAGATGGTTCTTCAGTTGTGCGCGTTGTAACGCTGTCAGGTGCCCATTTTCAATGACAATCACGACATGTGAGGACGTCACAACGATATATACTTATCTTTGTCTTGTCTTTACTGAAGAAACTGTATCAGCGGTTCAGTGTCGACTGGAAGCTGTTCGTGCCATGACTGTGTTTTGAGAATCTCGTGTACGAAATGTGTTCAAAGGTTTGTGTAATGGAGAAAGTGTCGATTGTATTGTGCTGGTGTGTGTGTGTGTGTGTGTGTGTGTGTGTGTGTGTGTGTGTGTGTGTGTGTGTTTTCGCTGGGGGGGGGGGGGGCGTGTGTGTTGTGCGTGTGTGTGTGTGTGTGTGTGGGGGGGGGGGGGTCGTCGGGTTGGGATCGGGTGGGCAGAGAGGCGGGGTCTTGCAAGTATTTATCGGTACACCTTTATATGTATATCTGCGCCGAATCGTGTACATACAAATTGTGTCCATAAAATAATGAAGAGAGCACCCATCGTTGCAAATTTTGTTCATGTGTTTGTATATCGATATGTATATGCGGATGTATTTTTGTAGTCAGATTTCTCCTGTGTCCCGTTGGTGAGAACTCGCCATTAGTGGTAGATACGCTGCACACGAGGATAAAACGAAACAGTTGTATTCAGTAGGATTACGTGTGTGTGTGTGTGTGTGTGTGTGTGTGTGTGTTAGAGAGAGAGAGTGTGTGTGTGTTTGCCACTGACATTTCTTGTTCATTCCGCGGTGTCTCAGGTATTCAAGACTAAAGACTAGAGTGACAAACTCAGTTCAAGCAGTTCGAGAAATCATAGTTCCAAGGTTTACGTAGGCTGAAGATAATCCCCACATAACAACGATAGCAATAACATTTTTTCTCAGGCCTCACTGTTCTGGCCAGAGTCAGCAACGCCCAAAGACTTCGCGCGAGACGAACTACGAGCCGTGAAGAACTACCGATTTCCATAGCTACCAGTTTTTGTTTTGTTTGTTTTTATTTTTTTAACCTAAGTGTTCATGTGGATGTCTTTTAGTATAATAGCGTTGTCAGTATGCATTTCGTTTTATAATTTGCTATACTGATCACCATTCTTGCGTTGTGGAGACTTACCTGTACTGTGTGTTTCGTCATTCATGTTCCCGGTCATGAACTTCACGGTCCCGAACTATGCGCCATTATGATTGAGTACTAGTTTTGAGTTTCACGTCGCATTTCGGCAATACGCACACACGCATGATGCCCATTTTGATAAATCTGACATGTTTTAAGGCTCCTACTTTTCTCTGTCTGATGCATCGTCTGCCAAAACACAAGTACTGTGCATTATACGTGTGAAGTGTCTGACCATCATATTATGACGTCATTAGCTCAGTGGTTTACGTGTTTATGTTCTAGGACCGTCTGTTATGTGTAGGTTTATTTTGTTGAACTCTTGTTAGTAACAGTATCGTTTACATTCCAAGCTTGAATACAGAATACATGTATAGAGACTCAGAGGTCACCCTTCACAAACAAAATTAAAAAAAAAAAAAAAAAAAAGATATGAGGCTATGCGCTGACATAAAATTTCATTAGGTGTCTGTATGTTTGTAAATTATCTACCTTGGTTTGAAGAAGGGGGGGGGGGGGAGAGAAAAAAGTCTGTGTACAGTGCGTTTTTAAACGCACGCAGTCAAGTCTGCCACACGGCCAGTTTACAGCGCTTCTCAGACCGCACCACGCCCTGGCATGAGGGAGACTCACGTTAGTTTGCTTTTGGACGCACAGACAGAGGGCACGACATCTACAGTTTCACTGTAGCGAAGACTTGTGCATGTGTCTTTTGATGAACGATGGATATCATAGACAGGCCCTACTGGAAACTTAGACATTACTTTCAGACAAAAATTGTTTAGTCTGATCTGGTGCCTCAGGTAGTAGGGATGCTTGCTTCCAAATGGATTACGATTACTTGACTATTAAACACAGTTAAACTGCCAGTGTTGGCCACAATGTCGATGTATGTGTGCAGTGGTTATAATTATCGTG
>JACVVK020000006.1:4632500-4675000 GCA_018292915.2 Batillaria attramentaria | reverse complement strand
AGAACAACGTCCGGGTGATGCCCTGGCCCTCCCTAATCCCGAATATGAACCCAACTGAGCACTTTTTGGACATTCTGCAAAGGGAGGTAAACGCTTTCCAACCAAGGCCAACAACCGCACGCCAGTTGGAGCAGGTCATCAGGCAAGTGTGGGCCACCATCAACATGGCCACTGTGAACCGTCTGGTCCGTTCCATGCCCGCCAGATATTAGGCTCTTGTCAACGCCAATCGGGGTCACGCGTTACTGAGCTGGGCTGTGAGTAAGTTGTTCCCTGAATGACTTTCCGTTTTGGTGAACTAATGAACAACGAACAAAGACGCTTTGTACCGATTTTCGTGAAATTCGCTTGAATCTAACCCATCGAAATGAAATTGTGGAAAATGTTTGGAATTTTCAATTTGCGTTTCTTTTGGAATTCAGTATACATGCAGACAACTTCAGGACTATTTACCGTAGATATGGATGAGGCCGATCAGCTCAAACAGAGCGACGACCAGCAAAGGAATGCCCACGATGCTGGCGTCCACCAGGTCCAAGAGCGAATGGCCTCCCTGGTGAGGTTCACACACCAAAAGGTCATAACCATTATCAACATCGTCATAATCGTTATTATTATAACACATACCATCGAGGTAAAACATATCTCACACGGACGGACATACTGCCAAATGGCTGATCATTCCGTCTAGCCAAGGGGACATAATGTGACCATGATTAGCTCCTGCTGTAAGTCTGCAGCAAACAGGGCCCGCATGTAACAGTCGGGGTAAGGGAGTTTAGCCCCGGGTTAGAGTCTAACCCCCAACTAAACTAGCTCTAGGGTTAACATTTCTGTTGTTTTGTTATAAATCAGGAAGTGGGTCCATTCCAGCAAGGTGCCTATGCCGTTTTAGAAGGATTTTTGTCTTTCTTTCTTCGCTTCCTTTTTTATTTAATTTTGTTTTGGGGTTTCTTTTGTCCTAGTCTGGGTTAGGCCCGTAGCGGTTGGTTAAATTAAGCTCGAGTTTTACATACGGGCCCTGACAGCCACAGCTACTGGGAGGCAAACAGGTGTGTCTTCAGGCTCATCGGGGGCTTCTCTCCGGGTTATCCGGCTTTCCTCCTCCAGCAAAATTATCAAATAAGATAGCTGTACGGTGGCACTGCACCGCGGCGACGCGCTTCCTCCGGGGGTAGCAGCCCGAATTTACCGAAAGGGATAATTAAGTAGTAAAACAACAACAACAAAAACAAAATTCAATTTTTTTTTTCACGCCAATTTCTCCGCCACGCTTTTTGTGTAAACTGGTTCAGATAAGCACGTACATAAGTTTAACTATTTGTGCTCTATTACACTATTATTTACTGTTTGACGGCGATCCTTCAGTGACAAAAAAATAAATAAATTGTCTAAACCAACAACAACACAACTCACTACTCACTAAGACGGACATAACTCTTAGCACTGCTTGACTGAGACCGGAGACAAAGGCTGCTTCAGTGAGACGGTCTGCGTTTGTAGAGTGTGTCTTGACATAATACAGAACTGTAGTCGTCTCCTGTGGTTGCCTACAAGCCGATTATGTGTTGCTACTGTCAGGATGTGGTGTATGGCCGTTGAGGCGGTGCAAAGCAAACCATACATTCAGACGAACCATCCACACACACTCACGCACACCATGCAGGAAGCGAACACGACGAAAAACACGCAGGTTACCAGTCAGGAGAAGTGCAGGCGGAATGCGTGGGTTTAACCCCTTTGTAGAAGACACACTGTGACACACAAGCACACACACATGCACTCGCTCATCCGTTCGCCATTCTCTCGCACGCTCTCGCGTCATTCATTGTCATGGTCACCGTATCATGGTGACCATGAGCCAATGACGACAACATTACACACATGGACACACTACCTGAGTGAGAAAGGGCAGACCCAGGATGAAGCCAGAGAAGCAGATGGCGAGGCAGCACAACAGCCGACGTGTACTTGTCGCCATCAGCGCGGGAAACTCATCCAGGGCGACGGTGTTGAGCATTTGTACCAAGGAGAACTGCAAGACCAAATCAAATTAAATCCATCTTTGGTTTTGTGTGTGTGTGTGTGTGTGTGTGTGTGTGTGTGTGTGTGTGTGTGTGTGTGTGTGTGTGTGTGTGTGTGTGTGTGTGTGTGTGTGTGTGTGTTTTACTACTTTATTATCCCTTTCGGGAAAATCGGGCTGCTTCCCCCGAGGGAAGCGCGTCGCCGCAGTGCAGCACCACCCAATACCTATCCTATATATGTTTTTACAATTTTGCAATTTTACCCCCCCCCCCCAAAAAAAAAAAAAAACAACAACAAAAAACCCAAAAACAAAATGGTAACATAAGCCCCTTTAACTGTAAGAACTGTTAATACACGCAAGATCACAGTGAGTTTGCGAAACCAGTCTACCATGAAACGGTAACAGGCCTGAGTGCTGTTCAGATCCATAGTCCGTAGGCCTTTTTACAGCATGACAGTCATGACAGCTTTGGTTGAAATTATGATTTTGTAGGGGAGCTTACCTGTGAGCTGAGGCCGAGCAGAACGAAGAGTAGGAAAAAGAGCGCCGACCAGAACGCTGGCAATGACATCATGGACAGCGCCGAAGGGTAGGCGATGAACGCCAGTCCTGGGCCTTGGGTCAAGACGGTTGGTGAGTAATTTGTTTTTTACACACACACACACACACACACACACACACACACACACACACACACACACTGGGAAACAATGCAGTCAACGTCCGTGACACTGGTCCGAGGCAAAGGTTCTATTGTCAGTGACGTGACAGCCGACCGGTGCAACACGCGGTTCCCGAGCATCAGGTAGACAGGTACTCCGAGGCACCTCAGTCCAGCATACAGCTGGATGACACTGCATTGACTCGGGGCGTTTATGTCTACGCGCAGCTTGCTCCGGGGAGTTCATCTGGCATGTACTGACGTACGTTATACCGCGTGAAGTGCCCCGGGAAGTTCATCTCACATGTTACACCACGTAAAGTGCTCCGGGGGATTCATCTGGCATGTACTGACGTACGTTATACCGCGAAAAGTGTCCGTGGAAGTTCATACCACATGTTACACCGCGTAAAGTGCTCCGGGGAGTTCATATGGCATGAACTGACGTACGTTATACCGCGTGAAGTGCCCCGGGAAGTTCATCTCACATGTTACACCGCGTAAAGTGCTCCGGGGGATTCATCTGGCATGTACTGACGTACGTTATACCAGGTAAAGTGCCCAGGGAAGTTCATCTGACTTATTACACCGCGCAAAGTGCTCCGCGGGAGTTCATCTGGCACGTACGTACGTTATACCGCGTAAAGTGCTCCGGGGACATCATCTGACATGTTTCAGCATCATTACTCGCATTATGTACAACTGATCGTTTCCACGTGAGACGACCTGACCTACCACTGTCCACGATGTGTTCCACAGCCACGTGTTGAAGGGTGGCAAGGTGTCCAAGCGCAGCAAACACAACGAAGCCGGCAAAGATGCTTGTCAGACTGTTGATGATGGGCACCAAAATAGCGTCCCTACGACAAGGCGCACGCACGAATAAAAGAACTATAATACACCTTTGATTCGTCTCCATTTAGATTTTTCCCCCGACAGTTGCAAAATGGTTTCTTACAACCTAACGTCGTCAGTGTTTCTTTGATTTTTCCCCCAAGAAACTTGTTCAACCCGTAGTATGCCAAAATTACTTAAAGCTACGACAAAGGTACATAAATCACTGAAAGCGACATCGTCCATTTCAAAAGTGCTATAATTCTTTACGAAAGTGTCGTAACTATGTTTGATATGGTGTATAATGATGTCTAACGTAAGAAAGAAGTTTATGAAATAATAAAGAGCAGTTCTTGCAGTGTTTTAATAAGAAACCAAAAACAGGATTCCCGTCCCTTAATAATGACTCTTTTGCGACGGGAAAACCAGCTTCAGTCCTGAAGTTTTGCTTTCGTGGTTTTCCGTAGCTTCAATATAATTGTTTCTCCCACTTAGAAGTCACTGCGATGTCCTTTTCAAAATCACTTGGACAGTTATTACCTGATAATATTATTGTGGAACTTGTTGTAACTGGCCAGAGCTATCAGACCGCCTTCAGCAGTACTGAGCGAGAAGAAGATCTGCACGGCAGCGTCACTCCAGATCTGCACGTGCAGAACGAGAACAATTGAAAGGCTCGAAAGTGAAAGAAATTTGTTTGATTGCCGGGTGCATACTACATGCAGTCAGTGCAGGGACTTGTCTCCCTCTTGCTTTGGAAATGTTCAGCCCACCAGATTTGAAAAATAAATGCAATTCTAAATTCCGAAATTTAAACAGCTGAGCTGGCCCTTCGCACCACGTGATTGTAATGTGTATATGTCCAGTGTGTGAGAGAATGCGTGTGATTCACGTGAGCGTGCGTGTTGGGTTCAGTTCGCGGCGCTTTGAGCCGATTCATGAAACTGGGTAAAGCGCCTATACAATACTCATTATTATTATCATTATTATTATTAGGTTATGTGACGTCATAGAGTTAGTCTCAATACGCATGGCAGTCATACAAGAGCGTGTAGAAAACTTTTGATCGAATGTGCCTCGGAATCAGTCACTTGGTTCACAATATAGCATCTGAGACCATCGTGGTGGCACTGACCGGCGTGTAAATTGTTCTAGAAGTGTACCGAGTACTGAGCAGACGCCGTTATTTGGTTATAAACTGAGGACCAGCTAGACGGCGCTGACTGATGGCTATTTCTAGAAGCTTTGTCGAGTCCCAGTCTGTTCAGCAATGGACCGTAGGCTCCAAGAAAGTCGTATTTCTCTAGTATTAGAAGCCACGAAAACGGTCGCAATGGCCAAATGAAACATCCTTCTATTTGGAAAACAGTGTTTTGTTTGTTTTTTTTTGGTGCTGCCCCAACTCTTTTTTGCCAGCTCCAGTGGTGTTCCTCCCAGGTCATGGGTGGAATCCACGGAGGGCTCGAAGGCTGGGGCAATTTTTTTATTATGCATGATGATGGAGATATGGAGATGAGGATGATGATCAGATGATGCTATGG
Organism: Batillaria attramentaria; assembly: GCA_018292915.2. Classification (NCBI taxonomy): domain Eukaryota; kingdom Metazoa; phylum Mollusca; class Gastropoda; family Batillariidae; genus Batillaria; species Batillaria attramentaria. The sequence continues at coordinate 4,669,938 of JACVVK020000006.1, read as the reverse complement.
AGGTCCATGTGGTTTGGGACTGCGGGACAGGGCCGCATTCCACGCTTCCTGTCATAAATATCCCGGCATTCACCGGGCCCGGGAACTACGGCACCTGCGGTGCCGGCCGTGTAATCATCCACATCATAAGACGTGTCATACCAAGGGAAGCACCCCCAAAGTCGCACCCGTGAAGTGGGTGAAGCTCGGCTGTGTGGCAACAGCCTCCCCACTGGGCCCATATCACACCCGCTCTGGGTAGGAGCCGACCTAGGTAAGAAAAATCCCGGAAAGCGGCAGTTTTAATTAAAGCCTCCACGTTCGTAACGCCGCTGAGATAGAAAACTAGAAAACTGAAAGCGGCAGTTTTCTATCTCAGCGGCGTTACGAACGTGGAGGCTTTAACTAAAATAGATTATTGGCCTCGCTGCGACCAAACTACCGCGCGCATTAAATTTTCAAAACTCCTTTTGCTGCTTGTTGATTCCGGTTGACATCTCTCTGTATGTTGCGTTCCCTTCCTGTCCGCTTCAGGCGTAAGGACACGAATTGCGCGTGAGGTCAAGTTTGGTGTTGGATTGAAGTGCCCTGTTTTTCGAGTGTGCTAGTTTGCAGTGATTTTTGTTGTCACGAAAAAGAGTGATTTTCGTGATTTTTGTATATGGCAGGGCAAGGTGCATGCCAGGGGGTAGCAAGAGGAGGCAAGCTGCCGGTGAAGCCGGGACTTTTTTTTTGCGCACAAGAGAGGCAAAGTTGACGTGAGTGGATTTGGGTGAAGTGGGTTGCTGGCCTAAACAGAACGTAGACTCGCATTACTCCAATGAGGACAGTGGAAAGGAGACATTCCAATTTTTTCAAACTCATGTCAGGTACGTGCCCTTGACTGGTCTCTGTAAGGCAGTTAGATTGAAGCATTTTTAGGGATGAATATGGTGCTTGAGACTAATAGGGAATATAAGGCTTCGGGCATTTGTATTCTTTCAGATTTCACATTCAGATTAATCTTCAGATTACCACACCCTCCCCTCACCTTAAAGTCCAGCAGTCTGGAGAAGTCTGGGGTGATGAAGTAGAGCAAGCCGTCAGCGGCACCAGGCATGGTTAACTCATGCACGAGCAGCGTTGTCAGCAGGATGTAGGGCGTAATGGACGTGAAATACACCACCTGTGGTGCACAGGTAACACAGTTAGGTACCAAGTTTTGGTAAGACGGTAATTTTTTTTTTTTAAAACAGATTTTTAGGCTCAAACGTCCGCAGCTTAGCTGTTCCCCGATGAATCCATGAGCCTTCACGACTTTGTCAGTAAGGTTACTGGGGAAGTGCTGAAAAATCATTTGATTTTGATATTAAACAAACAGGCAAAACACATTTTGAAAGACGTGGTGCTGTGTAATGAAAACCAGTGACACTACTACCGCCACTACTACTACTACTACTAATGATGAAGAAAATACTGGCTGTGAAACCACCATAATAGACGACTCCACTCGCCAAAGCCCGAGGCCAAAACCCCGCCCCTTTACTCTATCGTGTATTGGCAAAACACAGTACGCCCATGACGTCATTTTATCGGGAAAAAGGGGGTGATTTCAAGATGAAAGAGACTGACGTACGTTGTCTATTCCCTCAAATGACGTCAATGGACTTACTGCTTTCTTTCCACGTTTCAGTCATATCATCGAACTACACGTGCGTTTCTCGTTGTAGTGTCTGGCAGGAGAGTTTGCCAGACCATTCAACATGTTGTGCTCATTATGCCGCGGCACGCGATTGGCTGAATTCTGAAGGGCTCGTCCCTTTGATTTGCATGAGTGGAGTCGGTCTATCATTACGACAAGAGCGCCAACACAACGTTTGTTTATCAAAACGAACCTTGCTGAGAGACTGTATGCCCTTGAAGAGAGTAAGGAAGACGAAGGTCCAGCCGAGCAGACTACACAGGGTGAGATGCCAGCGAACCTCCCCAAGGTTCTCAATACTGTCTGTGGAGGCCAGAACTTTCACTCTGACACACAGACACGTACATAATAATGAAAAAAAATAATGGGTATTATTCAGGCGCTTTGCACAATTTCTCACCAAATGAACCACGAACTGAGACTGCATGAGTCCAACACGCACGCTCACGTGAATCACACGCATTCCCTCGCACCTAGGACATCGGCACATTACAATCACTTGGTGCAAAGGGTCATCGTCATCGTCGTCATCATCATCAGAAACTGGTAATGTTACAACTTACTGGAAGTAGTATTCGGTCACAGGTCGCACAGGTCCTTCATACAGAGCTGGAAGTAACCACACACACAAAAAAAGAGATTAACTGATTAAGGTTGAAAAAGTTTTTTTTTTTTTTTTTTTTAGGGTTTTTTTTTTTTTTTTTTTTTTTAGGGTTAGCAGTTTACTGCCGGAGTACCCTCCCACCTGCCCCGCTCGGAGTTCGAGCAGCAAGTAAAACTGAGGGTGGTATGATGTGCACCCACTTATATACCCAAGAAGGGGGAGTTAATGCTCTAAGCTTGATGAAACCTCCCTTCAAGGGGTGATTTCAAGATTAAAAAAAAGATTGACGTCATGATCTTTTTCCTCATATGACGTCAACGGACTTACTGCTTTCTTTCCACGACTCAGTCCTATCAAACTACACGACGTGCTTCCTTCGTTGTAGTATCTGACAAACAGTTTGCCAGCTACACCATGCCATGTGTTTTGTGCTCATTATGCCGCGGGACGCGATTGGCTGAATTCTGGGGGCTCGGCCCTTTTGATTGACAGGAGTGGGGGTCGTTCATTGCCTCGCCACGTGCGCTGCCACACTCCGTTTTCAGGAGACTTTACATCTCTGACGCCAGAGAGTGGTGGTTGTCATGCTAGGAGTTCAGCACGGCTGAAGATAATCCCCACATTACAACTATGATGATAGAAATAATAACACCTTGCAGTATCCTCACTGTTCTGGGCAGAGTAAACAACAACAACAACGATGATGATGATGATGATGATAATAATAATCGCATAATATAGGCGCTTTATCCTAAATATTTGGCTCAAAGCGCCGCGACATAAACCAACACGCACGCTCACGTGAATCACACGCATTCTCTCAAACACTGGAATGAAAACATTACAATCACGTGGTGCGAAGGGCCAGCTCAGCGATTTTAGTTTCGACATTTCAGAATTGCATTTATTTTTGAATTTTGTGGACAGAACATGTCCAAAGCAGAGGGAACCCCTCCACGATCGGTCCGAATGGAGGGTGCCACGTACGAGAAAGAAAAAAATTCTTCGCCCCGAGTGTGACTCGAACCTGCCCTCTCGCATTGGCGACTAAGTCTCAGCCACTACCGGCTAGTGTGTGTGTGTGTGTGTGTGTGTGTGTGTGTTGGAAGGAAAAGAGCACTATTTCAGACGAAATAAGGATGCACCACTACGGTACTAGATTTATCTATTCTCTTTCACCATTGGTATAGTTTCACCGGCTTGACCGACCATAAATCCGCTACGAGGCGTAACCTGACCTTGCCGAAATGACAAATTTTGAAACCACAATTTCCCGTAACTCTTTCTTGCCAGGAAGAGTTTCATCCCTTGTTGGCCCACGCTACCGCTAGATAAGGCAAAAAAAAAAAAAAAAAAAACAAAAAAAAATGTTGTTTCTGGTAACCCGACCGACCCTATTCCCCCCTCCCCCGACCCTATATATTTTTTTTTCTGCTGCTGGAAAAAAAACAAAAAAGAAAAAAATACAAGCACGACCAGTTTCGGTTTTCATGCGTCTGTCGTCAGGAAAGTCGTGCGCCATCGCGGACCCAAGATTAGAACGAAATATGGTAAGATAGTGTTTTATAATATTAAATACAGTTTCACAGAGCAACATTTCTTATTAATACCCTGTTTCTTTGTTCTTGGATATGTGTGTGTGTGTGTGTGGGGGGGGGGAGGGGGGGGGTAAAACAACAACAACAACAACAAAAACGGGAAAAAACCTACCTACCTACCCTATTTGTTTTAGCCATGTTACCAGAAACAACAATTTTTTTTTTTTGCCTAACCACCGACCGCCCCGACACTGACAAAAACCTTCGCGCGAGACGAGAACATGTTCAGTGATGAGGGTTGCACAATAATGAACTTATACCTACAGCAGTTTATCCGCGTTCTGTTGAATATCTGGTCCATTGTGTAATTCTTGTAGTCGAAAAGCAAACAGGAGCAGTGTGAGCAGCGGGTCCACGGTAGCTTGAAGGATATAGACTCCACCAGATAGTAGACGCCCCAGCTGATCACCACACCGTAGTAAGGGGAGATCACCAACGTGATCACCAGCATGGCAAGGCCAACTCCTGGATGAATTAGGCATCCAATTTTCATATGAAGGAAATGGCGGTTCATGTTACACACATTGTAATTCACGGATGCTTTGTTTTTGTTTGTTTATTTTGTATGGTACGCATTTTGTACATAACTTTTCTGCTCTTGAAATGTTCAGCCCACAAAAATAAAAAAACAATAAATGCATTTATAAAATTCCGAAATCTGAGCTGGCCCTCCGCACCACGTGATTGTAATGCGTTCATGTCCAGTGTGTGAGAGAATGCGTTTGATTCACGTGAGCGTGCGTGTTGGGTTTAGCTCGCGGCGCTTTAACACAAATATTTAGGATAAAGCGCCTATATTTATGCGATTATAATAATTATTATTATTATATGTATTATTATAACTTATCTCATTGATCGGGTTGTGGGTTCGAGCTGCAGGTGGTAGCCAAACATTTGGGCTGGCTTTTTTCCCCCCTCGTTGGCCCGTCTTTAATATCACACTATAACACATTCCGTACCTCTCACGAGTATCCCTCGTTTTTGACTCTTTTATCGGTTTTGGCCCCGTTTTCGAAAATAGGCACGGTTAATGGTTCCTTGACGGCTCCTATTGCAGCAAACACGAGTATAATCACAGTGCGACACTCCCACTACGCCAGATTTCAATCCGTGCAGACATAAATTAATTCTGTGCACAACTCCATACGTACTTGGTAGGAGGGCGGGATGGGTGTTTGGGAGTTTAACGCCCTTTTCCACCACGTAAGGGTGATATCAATGACGGAAAAACGAGAAAAGGAAAAAAAAAAAAAAAAAAAAAAAGCGAGCACAAAATATTCGGCCGAAGCCGGGATTCGAAGTCATGTCCCAAGCATTGAAAGTCCAACGCTCTACCATTCGGCTAGCCCGGCTCCCCGTACTTGGTAGGAATTGAGTTAATGATGTGGTGGAAAAGGACGTTAAATCGTAAAACAATCAACGACCCTTCAGTTGTGCCTGTCAGTGCCTACATCTCACTTAACTCATTTTGATTCCGTGTCTGCGTGTGTGTGTGTGTGTGTGTGTGTGTGTGTGTGTGTGTGTGTGTGTGTGTGTGTGTGTGTGTGTGTGTGTGTGTGTGTGTGTGTGTGTGTGTGATTATTTAAAAAGCAGCACAATGATGTGCTAAACCTTTAAACGCAGGATTTATGCTCCAAATACGAGTAGGTCCGTAGCCGCCATATTGCCCAAACGCCGTCTCCAGCGCAAAGAGGGGGATCCCAAGCAGGAACAGGCAGAGAAGGTATGGCAGCAGAAACGCTCCTGTCAACACAGTATCATTCTATATATACACCTCTTAAACACCCATGCAAAAGTCGCATGTTTACTTGAAATCTTCAGATCATTAGAAGCCACTTCAAGCCACTATTACGCAATCTGCCTTCTGCAGCAGGGAAGGCCCGTACCTTGCGTGATAGTGGCTTGAAGTGTCTCCTACTGGTGTACAGTGGCATCGTCACTGGCTGCCGGTTCAGTACCGTATTCAGTACAAGATTGCCACATTAGCCTTCCGTCATTTTGACCAGTCACTTCCCCAGTACGTTTCTGATAAGCTCACCACGTACGAAACATCCTGCACTCTCCGCTCATTCTCAGAAAAGCTACTTAAGGTCCCCCGGGTCAGCCTCAAAACATTTTGCCAACGTTCTTTCAGTTATAGTGCCCCCCCCCTCCCCCACGTTTGGAACTCCTTGCCATATTCTCTGAGAAACATCCCTTCCCTCCTACAGTTTAAAGAACAACTCAAAACACATCTTTTCAAACTAGCTTTTAATCTTTAAGTTTAAACTCCACCGCCTGTATTGATGTGTATAAATGTGTGCGTGTGAATGTTGTGTGTGTGCGTGAGCAAAAGCGCATTGAGTGCTTTTCGAAGCAGAACTCCGCGCTCTTCAAGTGTAATATTATATTATTATTATCTTCTTTTTAACCGGCCTCGGTCTCTTAACAGATATACTCCTCTTAGTTTCTTCTCATCTGCTCCAATACCTATATTCCTGACAGTGTCTGCAAGCCTCTCTCTCTCTCTTTCTTGGTCTTTACTCCACGAACAGTCTATTGATATATAAAGCCCTCGCCTCAAGAAATAAGTTAACAAAATAATACATAGTTTTTATAGAGATATGTATTTTATTTCTCACTTATTCAGTCTATTGATATATAAAGCCCTCGCCTCAAGAAATAAGTTAACAAAATAATACATAGTTTTTATAGAGATATGTATTTTATTTCTCACTTATTTAGTCATATAAAGACTTTTTAAAAGACTTATTTTATGGTATTGGTCAGAACAAGACGGTCTTCCTGCACACCTACACAACTGTAATCATTATAGCGAGAGTTTAACTTCACGTTTTAGCTTTGATATCCAAGGTCCTGCCCGCCGTGGATTCGAACCAGAAAGCTCAGGATCCACACTCGGATGCCTTAACAACTAGACCAAAGCCCAAAAGTATTGTAATCATGATTATAATTATGTACCTCCTCCATTTTTGTAGCAGAGATACGGAAAACGCCAGAGGTTGCCAAGGCCAACAGCATATCCAACCAGCGTCAAGATGAATTCCATGTGACGAGACCACTGCTCTCTCTTGGGCTGGTTAACAATGGAACATGGAGAATGGAGAATGTTTTTTTCCAGCACATTTTTATAGTAAATTTCAGCCTGTTTCAGAGATTATTGCCTGCATGAGTTGTCTCCCTTACCGCAAGAAGCACGCATTTTTCGTGGCAGAGCACAAAGTTGCCACGAAAAATGCATGCATGCTGCGGTTCTGTGTATGCACGGGGGGCAACTCATGCAGGCAATAATCTGTGAAACAGGCTGAAAATGTGCTGTGCTGGTGAATGCGACAGAACTCACCGCTTCTGTGCACACCGTGAAATACCACGTTGACCACAAAGTTGTTCAGAACTGTCCACTTTCCTTGTCACCGAGTATTTTTGTTTTTTCCTTCTTAGGTATCACTTGTCTCGGCTAGCCGATTTCGGGTCAGTGCAGAGGGTAAACGTAGTAAACCTACTTTTGAAGGGAAGTAGCACCGGAAACACTAGCGTCCATTTTGACATTTCGCGTCCCCGTGACATACAAGGACCCGTCATAGTACTGGTGCTACTGGCACTGTGATTTCTACTTCTGCCGGTAATACCAAAGAGTCTAGATCCGCTACTCTATACTACTGCTGCTGCTGTTGCAATCTCGAATATTAATGCTGCTACCCAAGCTACTACTACTCAGGTCAAAGTCAAAGTCTACGGTGTGGAGGAAATACAGAAAATCAGAGCAAACGTGAGTGCTCTGAGTATAGAAAACTACAACTGTACAAAGTACAAGATAAACACTTAAAGAGTACAAGGACACTTTAAAAAAAAAAGTCAGGCGTTAACAACACACAACGCAGGCATTTACTATTCGCGAAATATACAAGTCTTTTACCACACTTAAAGAGTACAATGACACTTAAAAAATTCAGGCGTTAACAACACACAACACAGGCAATGACTTTGCGAAATATACAAGTCTCATACCACACCTAAAGAGTACAATGACACTTAAAACAAATTCAGGCGTTAACAGCACACAACACAGGCAATGACTATTTGCGAAATATACAAGTCTCATACCACACTTAAAGAGTACAATGACACTTTAAAAAAAAAATTCAGGCGTTAACAGCACACAACACAGGCAATGACTATTAATTTTGCGAAATATACACGTTTTATACCACTTTACTGTTTTTGATAAACTTGGCCAGGTTTAGCATTGCTTTCTGTGACATTTCCGTGGGCATCAATACTACTGCGGTGAAACTCGCATAATTCATATGGGACAAACTATTTCACTATCCGAGTACAAATACAGCGGGTTTCAAACTTACAGCTTCTGTTGCCCGGTTGTCCATGGCCGCAGTTTTCAGCACTCACGTCAAAATCATCCCTGAACAGAGCGTGAGCGTAAAAGTGTTAGCACAGCACTCACAGAATGATCATGCATCCTGAGAATATAACATGCCTGGTTGGTTTTTCTTTATCGGTCTGTAGATAAATGACTGCGTCATACCACGAAAACAAAATGCGATAAGATGATAATTTTGATTTTTGTTTTGTCGTTGTAGGTTTCACATGTCGCTGTATTTTTTTTTTTCCTTTAGAGAATCAAAGCTTTACGCAAGAGTGTTGCGTAGAGTGGATTTACCGCCAGTGACGGAGGATTGGGGTGAGGGTGGGAGGCGGAGGAGTGACGGGGAAGACACGTCACGAAGACTAGGTTGCCAACGACAAGGAAAATCAGAAAAGTAGTAGCGCCGATTCATTTTATGATAATTAGGGAAGGACCGTTTCATCAGGTTGGATTTTGTTGTTGTTCTTTTTTTTTGTGTTTTTTGGTTGTTGTTGTTGTTGTTGTTATCTGTGTTTGGTTTCCTCCTTCACCGTTTTCCTTTTTTGGTCTTGCCCATTTTAGATTCCTAAGTTTTCTTTTTGAAGTAGATAGTAGATATTGTCAGATTTTTTATATTTGATACAGATGTCGCGTAGAGGTTAATAGCGCATGTACAGAATATCTGTAACGTTACAATACAAGTCTTGGTGTTACAAGCAAGCCTGTAATCTGCGTACAATTACGCGCAAACACACGCGTGTGTGTGTGTGTGTGTGTGTGTGTGTGAGAGAGAGAGAGAGAGAGACACACACACACACACACACACACACACACACACACACACACACACAGGCCTATGCTGCGTTGCTATATTAATTTGCTAACTAGGCCCCTTTCCACCTCCGTGTAAATGTACCACTGCCATGTTTTTTTTTTAGTTTTTTTTTTTTAGCTTAGCTTAGCGACTGCACTCAAACCAAGGTCACCCTAACCTAGGTGGGCAAACTAGACTGAGCCTCAGCAGCTTGCTGTGTCAAAACGAGCCAGAATGCTACTGAAGACAACCGTCTCACATCAACCGCTTGCAGACCACATGCAGGCAAAGAGCAAACGATGGACAACAACAACAATAAACAAAAGTAAATAGAAAACTAAGAGAGCTCTTTATTACGTGATACGTTGAAAAAAACAATTCCGACGATGAAACTGTGAAAGATCTCGGACAGATTGTGTAATCATGGTGTTGAGTTCAGTTGAATTACCTACAGCTCAAGGTGACATCTGCTCAATCTCCAAAACGTATTCTCGGTATAGTTTTAGAGACTGTTGCAGTGACTGCAATGAGCCTGACGCGCACTTTCACCATACTGTCCACCATACCATATTATTTTAGCTGTTTCTCCTAAACGAATGGCTGTCGTCACAGTCGTCCGTGAAACCGAACACACACACACACACACACACACACACACACACACACACACACACACACACACACACGAACACGAACACACACACACACATCGGGGGTTTGGTCTAGTGGTTAAGGCGTCAGTCTAAGGATCCAAAGCCGCGTGGTTTGAATCCCGGGCCCTGGTGGGCAAGAATTTGGCTGGGGATTATTTTGTCTTCACCACATCGAGTCAAAATTTGTGCAGACGCATTAATTTTTTTTACGGTGCCTGTCTTGCCGTCTTGTACACAGACAGACAGACAGACAGACAGACAGCACATCGAGTCAAAATTTGTGCAGACTCGTTTACGGTGCCTGTCTTACCGTCTTGTACACAGACAGACAGACAGACAGACAGACACACACACACACACACACACACGTACATTTATATCAAGCGTGCAAGTTAAAATTCCCATTTCAATCGGCAGAGGGCCGTGGATTGGAACACAGATAACCAGCACCCACAACCTCACTGACATTCGTCCTCACAATGTTCATTAATTATCTCTTAAGAGCCCGAACCCGACCACCCCCCTCCCCATATGCGACAAGACTGGTTAAAAAGAACAAGCCACTGCACACCAATAGGATCCACTTCAACCCACTATTTCGCTAGGCGTGGGCCGGCCTTCCCCGCCGGCTGGGCCCGAGACCACCGCAGACTGCATAATAGTGGCTTGAAGTCACTTGTAGTGATCTGAGTGGGCGGGTGGGTGTTTGGGGGTTTAACGTCCTTTTTCACCACATACGGGTGATATCAAAGACGGGGGTAACGATGAGAAAGCCAGCACAAATATTAATTTTGGCCCCAGCCGGGATACGAAGTCACGACCCGAACATTAGAAGTCCAACGCTCTACCATTCGGCCACCTCGGCTGCCCCTAGTGATCTGAAGATTTCAAGTAAAATTTAGAGTTCTGCGTGGGCTTTTTAAGAGACGAAGCTGGCCAGTTCATAGGAAGAAACAACATTCAGATGCTGGTTTCTTCGAAAGAAACCCGGATTCTTGGCCCGACAGGTCCGAAATCAAAAACGTCAAAGAACCGGCGCCTCGCACAATGACCGCGGTAGTTGACCACGACGATCATGCCCATGAAGGTGAAGAAGCCGGCAACGAGTCCCACGAGCATGGTCTCCTGATACTTGTCGTGGGGCGGCGCTTTGTTGAAGCGAGACTGCTCCGACCTCCAGTCGTACAGCGTGCAGCCTTTGCCCACCCAGCCCTCGATGCAGCCCTTCAGGCACTCGAACGTTCCGTTCAGGCAGTTGTCCCGCCCGCCGGAGCAGTGCCGGCACTCCTCAGGCCGCTCCTCCACGTCCTTGTGGTAAATGACGTTGCAGCGTGACGTCATGTAGCCCGGGAAACACCCGCCGCGGCACCTCCCCGTGACGGGGTCGCACGTGGTCAGTCCGTACCTGCGAGAGAAGGAAAGAACCCCTGATTTCATTGTCTTTGCGCGCATAAATATTCATATGAAGTAATATTCACACGAATATTACTTAATATTCATATTAATTAATAGGAATATTCATGACGACACAGATTTAGTCAGATCTGAATTTAATGCAGCCAGCGACGGAAACGGCGCAATAAATGCTTAAATGGGTTTCGGTTTATGTTTTAGAGTTAGAGAGACAGTTAGGGTTAGGTTTACGGTGAGATTTAGGGTTAGGGTTCAGGGGTCGAGTTCGCGGTATCAGTGCATTCGCAATGCCGAGTAGACGACCGTAGTGGATTTCCATGAGGTTCAAATGGATTTAGAAAGTAAATATATATGAGCCAATTCTTCATCCCCAAACAAGTTTGCAAAAATCGCAGGAATCGCTCTTTGTGGACATTTGTGCTGGCTTTTTCATCGTTGCCCCCGTCTTTGATATCACCCGTATGTGGTGGAAAAGGACGTTAAATCCCAAAACACCCACCCACCCTCTTTGTGGACACAGTTTTATCAGTTGTTCCATCAATTGTTTTTACAGCCTCCGGAAATTTCCGAGTGTTTTTACGTCCGCCGATCTCCGAGCTGATACGGTTAGGGTGACCTATTACGGGCTACTCATATAATTCTATATATACGTGCAATCTTGGCGCGCGATGCCACATATCACCCTCTACCTGCACATGCCGCAGATGACGCTACAGTTCAGACCGTAGTGTCCGAGCGGGCAGGACTGGTTGCACTCTGTGCCCATCAAGCCAGGGAGACAGCCGTGCAGACACTTGCCAGTCACCGGGTGACACGCGGTGCCGTTCAGAGGAAGGCACGCCCGGCAGGTGCCGTTGCACAGGGGTCCGTAGGTGAAGAACGGACACGGTTTGCTGCAGTCGGGCCACCGCATTCCATTCGGGCAGGCGCGCTCTGTGCACACTCCGTTGACCATCAAACACCTGCCACAGAAGTCGGAGCGATTGGTGAGTGGCAGGCAGGTTCACAATCGAGTTACTTGTACCCCAATTCCTTGATAATTTTGACTGACTCAAGTTGTTGCTAGTCCAGGGTCAAGTGTCACAGTGGTGAATATCAGCGAAGGCAGACAAGAGAGAGAGAGATAGAGAGAGAGAGAGAGAGAGAGAGAGTGTGTGTGTGTGTGTGTGTGTGTGTGTGTGTGGAGAGAGAGTGTGTTTGAGAGAGAGAGAGAGAGAGAGAGAGAGAGAGAGAGAGAGAGACTTACTGACTGACTGAAACTTTATTTTCCAAGGATGAGATAATAGACGCACAGGTCTCTCTTACTATCTGTCCTTGCTACACTAATAAAACACACAAACTGTATCGGGACACACACACAAACGCACGCACACACAGGCACACACACATACACACATCCACACTCGTGCGCGCACGGACTGACCAGCACTTTCACGCTTTACAGCGCATTTCACGAACGTTACAGCGTAAATGCTTATGCAAATAATAAGAAGTTATCAATTCAAAATACGAGAGAAATACACATAAAAAAATTCTAAGAACTAAAAACTCAGTAAAGGGAAGACTTTTTTTTATGGTTAGTGAGGACCGTGAGAAATTATTTATTAGTCGGAAAATTCTGACGCACGTGATCTTTGAACCTTGAGAAATTGTTAATTAGTCGGACCTCAGGTGGTAGCATGTTCCAGGTGAATGCACCAGAATAGGAGAGACTAGACTTGAACAAGTCTAGACGTGGACGTGGGACAAAAAAGACTGTTCCTCGAGGTGCTGTATCGGGTGTCACTGGGCCTGAAGAGTTTTGACAAGTGGAAGGGGCTTTCCCTTTAAGAACATTATGCATCATCAGGCATTTGTTGAGGGCCAAATGTTTTTTTTTTTCTAATGGTAAAAATTCCAGCACCGTGAGCCTTTCATCCGTGGTGAGAGTGGGGTCTGGAAGGACAAGCTTAATGCCGCATCGGTACAGGGAATTTAACTTTTTAACAAAGAGTTCACCACAACCGTCCCAAATAGTTGACGCATAATCTATATTTGGTTGGATGTACGCATTAAACAATAGCTTGCACGTCTGTAAATCAACAACTGGTTTTAATTTAGACAATAAAAATAGCTTTTTAGATATGTTTTTTGTAACATTTTCAAGGTAGAGCTGCCATTTTAGAGAATCATTCACTATTACGCCGAGCAAGCGGTGCCTACGAACTTGCTCAATTTGCGCAAAGTCATAACTAAGGTTGAGTTGTAATGGTTGAAGTTGATGTTTCTGATGTGTTGTTATGAGCATGCTCTTTGTTTTGGACGGATTCACTAACATGTTATTGCTGTCGCACCACTGCGAAACATTATTCAGACACTGTTGCATACTACTCGTTACTTCAGATAAAGCAGTTCCCGATGAGTGGACTGTAGAGTCATCAGCAAACAGGTCGTAGGTGACTTTAGGACACTTTAGTGTATAGAGGTAGATCGTTAATAAAAAAAATTAAAAGAGCAATGGGCCTAATACAGATACCTGAGGAACACCACATGCCATAACTCCTTCAGAGGAATATGTACTATTTGCATATACAGTCTGGGTTCTGTCGCATAGATAAGAATCGAAGAAAGAAAGAGCAGCTGGGCTGTTATTGTTTAAATATATGTCAAGTTTTTCAAGTAAAATCTGATGGTTTATGAGGTCAAAAGCTTTCTTTAAGTCAAGGAATACAGCACCAGACGTCTTACTTTCGTTAATTTCACACAGCCAAGTGTTAAATATACGCGCTAGAGCCGTATGACAGGAATGTTTAGGTCGGAAACCCGACTGAAAAAACATGCAGAACCAGGTGGAACGCTATTCTGCTGCCATTATGAGTAGAAAATCAGAATTTTACAATTCCTGGCTATTGTATGGTGCCCTAGTTGAAGACTTTCGAGTATGCATGTATGTATACACCTGTATCTACTTCCCGTATGTTACTTACGTAACCTAGTATCCGGTACCCATTCTGAGCAGTTTAGTACAGCTACCCTCGTGTGTGTGTGTGTGTGTGTGTGTGTGTGTGTGTGTGTGTGTGTGTGTGTTTGCCTTCAAGTCTTTCCTTCTTTTTTGTGATTTGATGTTGTGGTGTGTTTGTTATATCTTTGTCTTTGTACTTTGTGTGTATACTTTGTCATATGTCAGATAAAAAGGATCAATAAAAAAAAGAAAAAACATGCAGAAGTGATCTGTCCTCTAGGTATTGTAAAAGATGTTTGTGAACATGTTTTTCAAGTGATTTTGATAGGACCGAAAGAAGAGAGATGGGACGGTAATTATTCAGGTCAGATGTATCTTTTGTTTTTGGAATTGGAATAAGTTTTGACTTTTTTTAAAGCTGACGGGAAGATACAAATTTTTGATACACAAATTATATATGTATGCCAACGATTCGACTATGTGGGGTTCAGAGAGGCGTAGGATGAAGCCATTAATGCCGTGAAGACCAGACGACGATTTATTGCTAAGGCTGGATATGTACCTGCCAACTTCGTGTACAGCTATGGGAGGGATAGTGAGAACGTCATTATTGGATAACCTTTGTCTGCAAAAATCTTTTAATAGGTTTGGCGGTGTGTATGTAGTCTGGCTGAGACCTTTTGATTGTAGTAAGAACTGGGGGGCAGAGAGAAAATGATTATTAAACATTTCAGGCGTAATGTCAATGGGGATGTCAGCTTTCTGTGAACGAGTGTTATTAGTCAGGGTATTAAGGGCTGACCATATGGAGGCAGGATGTTCGTCGTTTTCAACCGTTTGTTTCACAAAGGTCTTTTTTGCTTCTCTAACCAGATATTTAACTTTGTTCCGCAGCCTTTTGAATTCAACATAGTTTTTGTCTCGCTTAGCGTCGTCCCTAGCTGCCATCGTTTGTTTAATCTCCTCCGTTAACCATGATGCACGGCGTCTGACACGCTTCCTTCTTAACGGACAGAGAGAGAGAGAGAGAGTTTGTGTACGTGAATGAGTGTGTGCGTGTAACAGTTCCGAGGTTTGAAAGGTTGAAGAGAATATGGACGAAACAAAACGCTCATCTAAAGAAGCAGGCTTTAAATCACTGCGAGGATAACATCCACTTAGAACTCTAAAATGAGAAAAAAATTTCAAAATTTAGAAAATGGCACTGGTCAAATAGTAGCTACCACCACATCTTGAGAGAGAGAGAGAGAGAGAGAGAGAGAGAGAGAGAGAGAGAGAGAGAGAGAGAGGGTGGGGTGTATAGGAATTTAACGTCCTTTTCCACCACGTAAGGGTGATATCAAAGACGGGCAACGAGAAAAAGGCCAGCACAAATATTTGGCCCCAGCCGGAATTGAGAGAGAGAGAGAGAGAGAGAGAGAGAGAGAATTGAACTGAATTGAATTATTTTATTTGGTAGGCCATTGGGCCCATGCAAAGATTGGTGGGTATAAACATACATGCACACGGCAAGTTCGCATATAATCACAGTGGCATATGCACACGTCCCTCAGTATTAGCACAAACAACAGAGAGAGAGAGAGAGAGAGAGAGAGAGAGAGAGCTTACAATCTGCCCGGATAACATCCTCCACAGTCATCAGCACATCGACTGCCGTTCAAGCTTGGGTCCCAACAGGTCACGTTGCATTTAGTGCCCGTCCAGCCAGGCTGACAACCTCCTTCGCAAACACCATCCGTGGAGCGGCACGTCGAGTTCTCACAGAATCCACACGTCTTACTACAAGCAAGGCCGTAAGTGCCTGGTCGACATAGTCTCTGGCAGGCGATACCCATATACCCGGCGGAACATCCCGACCGGCAGTGTCCATCTTCAGGATCACACAGTTCCGTTTCGTTGAAACAATTTCTGCACTTCTGGCGACAATTGCGCCCGAAGCGACCAGGTTCGCAGCGGTTGACGCATTGTGAGCCAACCCAGCCTGTCTTACAGCCTTGGGGGCACGATCCATCGACGAAGTTGCACGTGCTGGAGTCATCGCAGTTCCCACAGGTTTTGGAGCACTTGAGCCCAAATGTCCCTGGAGTGCACTTGGTCAAGCAGTACTCACCCGTATAGCCATTCGCGCACCCGTGAGGACATTTGCCATTGGAGAAATCACACATGTCATTGTTCATGCATTTACCACAGGTTTGGCTGCAGTCTGGGCCGTACTTCATATCCGGACAGGAAATTGAGCAGTTGTGTCCAGCGTAACCCAAAGAACACCCTTTGAAGCAGGTTCCGTTGACATGGTCGCAGACTCCGTGTTCTCTGCAGAACCCACACACGTTCATGCACCCCGCCCCGTATGTGTAAGCCGGGCAACGTTCCTTGCAGGGAGGGCCTGCATAACCGGGTTGACACGAGTCACAGTCCCCTGTAACGACGTTACAGTCGTGGGCGCAATTTCCACACACATTGGTGCAGCTATCGCCCCACGTTCCGGCCGGGCATTTGGCCCAACACTTGCTGCCTGTGAAGCCAGGAAGACAACCCTCCATACATGTGCCGTCAAAAATAGAACAGTTCCTGTTGGTGCAAGCCCCGCACCTCTGCGAGCACTCATGTCCGAAGCTGACTCCCATTTCGCACGTATCATCACACGTACTGCCCATCCAACCGGGCTTGCACGCGTTGCAGTGGCCACTGATGTGGTCGCAAATGCCCTCACAGTTCTCTGGACAGAGGCGAGCGCACCTTGGCCCGTAGGTACCGGCGTCGCAAATCTCTATGCAGTCGGGCGTCTTATATCCTGGTTCGCACTTGAAGCAGAATCCGTCTGTATTTTTGCATCCCGTACCAACATAACACTTGCCACATTTTCGAGAACAGTTGAGGCCGAAATAACCCAGGTTACAATGATGTTCGCACTTCGTGCTCAGAGTGAAGTCATAGCCTGGTTCGCATCCACGGAGACATTTCCCAGTGACCCCGTCACAGAAGGTACCGAGGCATGTCGTACATCGTTTCTTGCAGCCCTCCCCGTAAAATCCTGGCAGGCACGGAAGAGAGCAGTTGATGCCAGTATATCCAGCTTCGCATCCCTGACTGCAGGAACCGTTCTCAACTTTGCAGTTTGAGGCTCCACCTTTACAGTGGCACACCCCAGTGCAGTGTTTCCCGAAGAAACCAACATCGCAGGGATTGATACATTCTTCTGGTTGAAACCCTAGCTCGCAACCACCTGGACACTTCCCGTGGACATGGTGGCACGTGGAGTTGTTGGCGCACTGTCCACAGCTTGTGTTACACCCCTGTCCGAAGTAAAAGTCTTCACACGATGTGTCACAACGCTGACCAAGAAAACCAGGCTTGCATTCGCCTTGGCATTCCCCTGTCACGTGATCGCAGTTTGCAAGGATGCAGGCGCCACACGTTTCAGAGCACCCATCTCCATAGCGACCAGCTGGGCACTTGTCTTTACAGAGGGAACCCTTGAAACCAGCCTGGCATCCTTTTGTGCACGAGCCAACAGTGGGAGAGCAGGAATCATTACGACATTGTCCACACGTCAGGCTACAGTTAGCGCCGTATTCTACGCCCTGCAAACACCGTGCTTGACATTGCGATCCTTTCCAACCGGGTTTGCACCCACCAATGCAGTAACCATTCACCCTCTCGCATCCTGACAAACACTGGCTCCCGCACTTGTAAGCACAGTTGTATCCGTACCAGCTACCGTTACATGGACTGCACTTTTCATCACCGAACCCTTTGTGGCATCCTCGAAGGCAGCGCCCATCAACATTACTGCAGCTGGAATTGCCTCCGAGGCAACCTCCGCAAACACGGGTACAGTTAACACCGTAATATCCAGGATCACATCGTTCCGAGCACAGTCGTGGTTTCCAGCCTGGTTTGCATCCATTGCCACATATCCCACTCGTGACATCGCAGATGTCGTCAAATGCGCAGTGTCCACATGATTTCCTGCACTGCTTGCCGAAATTGCAGTCTCTCCTGTCGCATTTTGAACCAGCCCAGTTTTTCGCGCACCCCATTGAACAAGTACCGGTTCTTCTGTTGCATCTCGTGTTACCTCCCCAGCAGTTTCCACATTCATATCTGCAATCTTTGCCGTAATAGCCTAGCATGCAGCCCGACCGGCAGAGGCCGTCTTCAGGATCACACGATTCTGTCTTGTTGTGACACTTTCCGCAACGTAGGGCACATTCAGGTCCAAAATAACTACGGTTACAAGGTTGCTGACACTGCGGGCCACCCCAGCCTGACTTACATCCCTGAGGACAAGACCCAGTGATAGGGTCACATACGGTGTCATTTTTGCAATGTCCGCACCTGCTCGCGCACCCCGCCCCATACCAAGACGGCTGACATGACGTTTGGCACGAGGAACCGTTGTAACCCGGTTGACACGCGTCACAGTTGCCTGTCATGATGTCACAATCTTTCGCGCAATGTCCACACGTATTGGAGCAGTTATCGCCCCAAGTCCCGTTCTGACAGGCGTCCAGACACGTACTTCCAATGAAGCCAGCCTTGCATCCTTGTGTGCACACGCCTTTTGTGGGAGAGCACGATTCATTTAGACATTGTCCGCACTTAAGGCGTGTTGTCAGGTTGTTCTCGGTCATCAAATTCACTTCAGTGGTCAGGAAGGGGTCCGTGCTGGTTGACAATGGCGTGGAAACTGTATTTGGAGCAGGAAGGTTTGTAGAAACTGGAGTAGTATTTGGAGCAGGAAAGCATCTCTCCGTGTCATTATCCGCGCAGGAACCTGAGCGAGAGTTGTCACAAGCATAAGCTTCAATTTCGCACACGCTTGTCTGTCGGAGGACAGCGATTAGGTCAGCGTCTGAGGTCTTCATCATCGTGATTTGAAACCACTGGTTACAGACATGAACTGAGCTGTCTGGTTGCACCCACATGTGATTCAAACGGAAGTTCACGTGATCCAGGGCCGTGGCACATCTGCTTCCTAAGCAAACGGTTGGGTCGAATAACACGAGAACCTTAAGCAGTGTGGCCGTAGTTGTCATGGTTACGTTGCCAATACCACACGTTGACATGTTTCTATCGAGAAGGACGTTGGATGGATCCTTCGACAGAAGGTTCTGATTATCATCCTGAGTAACACTCAGACTGAGCGAACTGACCAGGAGACAAACACGCAGACAGGTTAGTTCCATCCTTACGCGTGACATCGCTCTGCCTTTGGTAAAGGCATTTTAGTTTACATCTACGCTGATGTAGGAGAGACCACTGAGTTTTCCGGTTGAAACTACATTCAAATCTTTTGCTCCCTCTTTAGTTTGTTGTCCTTATCATTGTCGTCATGGTAGCTATCTCTTCCTCTTTATGGGAGCTCGTCAAAGTACGTCACAAACGACAAATTACGTATCATCTTATCACCAGCTGTTCTTGTGTCTCTGCAGTTGTCGCGGCTGTTGTAACTGTAGTTAAGAGGAAAAGGAAAAGCGTTTTTCTCTAGCAGTGATTCCTAAAAACACGGGCTACGAATGCGTTGTTTTACGTTAACCCCGCAATGACAGTAGGGTCCTAAAATTTCTTGTGTGCCTAAATACAAAACCAAGTTTCAGCAGTCAAAAGCAAACAAGCACACAAACAACAACACCAAAACAAACAAACAACAATAAGAAGGATGTAGGATGTCCTCACAATGTTGCTTTATTCAAGAAAATCGTGTATGAATAAAGAAAACTTTGTTAAGACATGTAACTGGGAATGAAAACACACACACACACACAGAGAATCTTTCAGGAAGTTTAACTATCAAACATTTTGATTCGTATACTCGGTTTCAAAGTAAGTACATCGAATCAACATTAATAGAAATCTATACTAATGTGACTCGAGTATTTGGATGACCTCCTTAGAGAACAGGTTTAAGTCACGTTATTTGATACTCATTTATTGCCATGGCTGTGTTCGTACTGCAGTCACATATTAAAAACTTCAGACTATGTTTCGATGACGGGTCTGCGCGCGCGCGCCCGCACACACACACACACACACACACACACACACACACACACACACACACACACACACACATTACTATAGAGTTATAGAGTATTACAGGTTGTTTTTTGGAGGTAAGGCCGTAAGTGTAGTTACAGGGAGGTGACAGCTATGTAGCCCAAGGCCGAAGGCTCGTATTTTAATCCAAGACGCAGTCAACACTTCGATAATAGTGAGACTTAGTAGGGCTTCGTACGGAGAACTTCGCTGTGCAGCGTAACCCACTTGCATGTAAATTAGGCACGTTACGGGTACCATTAGCTAATCGCAGCGCGTAAGCAGCTCGCGGCCTCTGCCGTGTCAGCCTAATTTACATGTAAATGGGTTACGCTGCTCAACGAAGTCCTCCGTACGAAATCCTACTAAATCTCACTAATAGCTCAGGGATGATTTGCGTCTTGGATCAAAATGCTCATCGGTAAACAACAGCTTGATGGAGAATAACAGCTAGATCATATACTAGTAAACGAATACCGGTGCCAATGCCCACCCTCAGACACTTGTCTCTTGCACAACTGGACGATCTTTCGCACTCGGAATGGTCGGACCAAAATCGTAGGTATCGAAGAAATAACGCCTCTTGCAGTGACGTCGGTAAGTGACAAAAATGACGATGCCCATGATGGTAACGGCGACAGTAACAAGCCCCGCAACCATGGTCTCCAGGTATTTGTCGTGAGGAGGCGCTTTGTAGTAGCGAGACCGTCCCGACCTCCAGTCATACAGGGTGCAATTTTCGCCGAGCCACCCGTCCTCGCAGCCACCTGTACACACGAACGTGTCATTGTCACAGTTGCTCGGGCCTCCGAAACAGTGCCGGCACTCCTCAGGCTCTTGCTCCTTGTCGACGTGGTAGATGACGTTGCATCGCGCGGTCATGTAACCTTTAAAGCAGCCAGAGATGCATTCGCCCGAAACTGGGTCACAGTAGGTCAACCCTCCTTTACACATGCCGCAGATCCGACTACAGTTGATGCCGAAGTGACCAAGAGGGCAGGTTCTGTCGCACATGGAACCGCCCCACCTTGGTATACAGCCATGGAGACACCGGCCCGTGAGCGGATCGCATTTAGTGCTGTCGTTACCAAGGCGACATCTAGGGCACGTGCCGTTGCAGAGGACGCCGTAGGTCCCGAACGGACACGGCTTCCTGCACTCGGGCCACTGCAACCCGGGTGGGCAGGATCGAACTGTGCACCTTCCGTTCAAAATCCAGCACCTACCACACAGAAGAGATTTCGTACAACATGCAGTGCACTAGTTTACATGTGTTGGGCGACCACACTGTCGTTATCGGAGGGGGAAGCCGGGATAACCGAATGGTTGAGTGTTGGACTTGCAATGCTCGGGTCGTGAGTCCGATTCCCCGGCTGGGGTTCAAATATTTGTGCTGGCCTTCGTCTCGTTGCCCCGCCTTTGGTATCAACCCATACATGGTGGAAAATGACGTTGAACTCCAAAATACCCACCAATCCTTGTGACTTGAAGGATGAGATTGCTCTAGGATTATTTTTTATTTATTCATTTTCCTTTTACTACTTTGCCACTTTCGGGAAATTTGGGCTACTTCGCCTGGGGAAGCGCGTCGACGCGGTGCAGCGCCACCCAATACCTATCCTATGTTGTAAGTTTGCTTGGGGAGGATAGCAACACATACGAAAGGTGGCCGTGGATGTTTCTCCACCAAATATGGGTGAAATATACGTTTATTGTCCTTAATAGATAAACGGATATTTCTCTTACAGCCCGCTGAGCATTCAATAACAGAAAGATATTATACAACCTACGTTGTTCACTAAATGACATAAAACGATTTTTTAAAATAGGCCTTATGAGCCTCAGGCCCTAAAAGGAGACGATCCAACCTAAAATATGCAACAATCGTCATCTTCACCCCACTCTCAATCAAAGACAGGGCAACGAGAAAAAGGCGACATATAGATATTTGGTCCCCAGCAGTGATTCGAAGTCACGTTCCCGGCATTGGAAGTCCAACACTTTACCGCTCCGCTGTGCCGGCTCAACGCAGAGAACGA
Organism: Batillaria attramentaria; assembly: GCA_018292915.2. Classification (NCBI taxonomy): domain Eukaryota; kingdom Metazoa; phylum Mollusca; class Gastropoda; family Batillariidae; genus Batillaria; species Batillaria attramentaria. The sequence goes on along the minus strand of JACVVK020000006.1, from coordinate 4,647,811 downwards.
ACGAACAAACTTTATTTTACAAAGGAAAAGATTTAGCCTTACAAAATGGTTAATTTTCCATCTACCGTTGCTACAAAAGAAAAGAACTACTGGCAGAAAGCAAAGGAAAACATACAACACTGAGCAAATAAAATACAAAAAGAAACAGTAATGCGAAACAAGAAACAAGGTGCAAAGCTCACACACACACACACACACACACACACACACACACACACACACACACACACTCTATAATAGTCGTTACATAGATTGCATACAGTTATGATGCATTGAAGCTGTGAAATGGATCGTATACCATCAATACACAATCCGACATTATGAGAGGGAGCATTAAAATGTATGTTTCATGGATGAGACGTGTATGGAGAGAGAGAGAGAGAGAGAGAGAGAGCAGTTTTACAGTTTTCCTGGAGGGCATCCTCCACAGGCGTTTGTACATCGACTGCCGTTCAGATATGGGTTGGCACACAACCTTTTGCACGTATCATCCATCCATCCATCCTGGCAACCACCTTCACAAATACCGTCCGTGAATCGGCACGGAAACTTTAGACACTGCCCACACATCTCCATGCAAGAGAGGCCGTAAGTTCCTGGCATACAAGGAAATGAGCACGTGGCACCAACATAGCCGGGCGCACATCCCGACTGGCAGTGCCCGTTTTCAGGGTTGCACGATTCAGTTTCGTTATAGCAACTGCACATCCTGGAACAGTCCCTCCCAAAATAACCGACAGAACAGGGTTCCAGACACCGCTGCCCTCCCCAGCCATCTTTGCAACCTCCAAAACACCGCCCATTTTCAGAGTCGCAAGTGCCATTGAGGCATTGCCCGCAGAGTTCGGCGCACTGGTCTCCGAATGTTCCCCCGAGGCACTGAGAATTACACGTTGGCCCGTTGTAGCCTTTTGCACATCCCTTGAGGCAAGTGCCCTTAGCAGGATCGCACTCCGAGTTATAACAGTTTCCACATAAGCCGTTGCAGTCCTGGCCGAATCTCGGAAACGGGCACAATTCGTCGCAGTAGAAGCCTTCATAGCCAAGGTCACAGCCAGCAGGACAAGATCCGTTAACAGGATCACAGACGTCAGTAACGTTCCGAGTTCTCTTGCAGCGTCCACATTCACGAGAGCAATCTTCCCCATGGCGGTAAGGTTGACATTTTTCATTACATTGGTCACCTCTGAAGCCCGCTTTGCAGCTGTCACATTTGCCTGTGATCGAGTCGCACGGACCCCTACAGAAGCCGCATTTCAACGTGCAGTTTTTGCCCCACGTACCATCTGGACATGTTTCATTGCACAGCTGACTAGTGTAGCCAGGCAGACAACCAGCTGCGCACGTACCGTTAAAAATAGAGCAACTGCTGTTGTCGCAAAACCCGCACTGTTCAGAACATCCTGGTCCGTAGCTGACTCCCTCTGTGCAAGCCACTCTGCAGACATCACCCGTCCAACCAGGCTTACACTGACTGCAGTCGCCTGTGACAGCGTCGCATGGCCCCTCACAGTTCTCTGGGCAAGCGTTCAAGCATCGGTCTCCCCATGTGCCGCCGTCACACTTTTCCAGGCACTGGTCCATTTTATAGCCCGATTCACAACCCAGGTAGCAGTCTCCACTTGATTTGTCACAGCTATTTGTACCGGAGCAATGGCCACATTTTTGCGCACACCCTGTGCCAAAGGTACCGAGGCTGCACTCTTCCCTGCACCATTTGTTCTTTTTAATGTCATAACCTGGATAACATTCACTGTTACACTCCCCTGTGGAGGTGTTGCACATGCCACCAATACAGTTCACACATTCGAGCTGACAATTCTCTCCATAGTAACCGCGCTCGCACGGACTTGAGCAGTTGAGTCCCTGGTAGCCAGCGTCGCAGCCTAGGAGGCACGTACCGTTTGTCACTACACAATTACCTGAGCCACCTTTGCATCGGCATACACCAGTGCAGTGTAGCCCGAAGGAACCAAGTCTGCACCTTTTTCTACAGTCGTCTGGTCGGTATCCCGGCTGGCAACCCCTAGGGCATATTCCCGTGACCGGATCGCACACGTCGCCGCCGGCGCATTTACCACACTTCTTTCTACAACTCTCCCCGAAGGTGGAGTTCACGCAAGACATTTCGCACGTTCGTCCCCAGAAACCAGGACTGCACTTATCCTCGGCACAGTCTCCTGTAATGTGGTTGCATATCCCCAGAGAGCATCTGTCACACGTTTTGTTGCACGCATCTCCGTAGCTTCCTCTCGGGCATTTGTAATTGCACAAGGTACCGTTAAACCCTGGAGAACAGCCCAGCGTGCACACGCCGTCGACGGAGGAGCAGGAATCAGACCGACAGTGTCCACACTGCAGCCTACAGTTGGCGCCGTATTCTCTACCGATGGAACACTCCGTGTTGCAGAGCAACCCTTTCCAGCCAGGTTTACATCCTCCAATGCAATGGCCGCGCACAGCCTCGCAGCCCGACACACAGTTCTCACCACACGTATGAACGCAGTCCTGTCCGTACTGGCCAGGGGCACAAGGAGAACACTGACGTCCTCGGTAGCCTTTTTCGCAACCGTAGACACAAGTACCGTCCACGTTGTAACAACCGGAATTACCTCCGATACAACCCCCGCATACTTTGAGGCAGCTATTACCGTAAAACCCTGGTTCACATTTGTCAACGCACCACGGTAGTGACCAGCCTGGTGAGCAATCACCGGGACAAATACCCGTGACGTCATCACAAACATCGTTGTTTGCGCAATGGCCGCACGGCTGTCTGCACCCTGCTCCAAATTTGCAATCTCGGATGTCGCAGAAACTGCCCTTCCACATGTGCACGCAGCCTTTCGTACAGATTCCGTTTCTACTGTCGCAGTTTATGCTTCCCCCTGCGCAGTATCCGCATTCAGACGTGCAGTTGATGCCGTACCATCCACCCCCGCACGGAGTTTTGCAGTCTTCTCCAATAAAAGCAGGTGGACAGCCACTCAGAGGGCAGCTTCCTAGACCCTTGTCGCATACCTCTGTTGGATCCTTACAGTTACACTTCAGCGAGCAGTCACGACTGTAAAATCCGTCTTTACACGTGAGAACATGGACTTCACAAAGCGAGAAGCTGGCACCAAGCAAATCAGAACACACCGTGAGCGTATCGAACTGTTTGTTGCCGGGAGGTATACGATGGCTGATCGCTTTTCCATTGCCTTCTACCACAGAAGCGGTTTCGAAACGTACTCGCGAGTTTGGTGACGACGAATCGGAGAGTGTCAACGTCATCTTTACACCAAACACATCTGCGAAACCCCCCTTCCTTAAGTTATAATAAATCGTTATTTCATTCATTGTGAGAGCCTTTGGCCATTTTGCCGAAAATGTGATGTCTTGTCTAGTTCTCTTGCAGGTTTCGTTAGAACCGTCGACAAACTTTGGGCTTATTAATGTTTTTCCATTAGAAGTCCAGTGTGCATTGGCGGCGACATGTGCATATTTTGTTGTGTTGACAACGGCAAGGGGAGGTGCCTGTGAGGTGGTGGGTGGACGGTTTGCTTGTCTCTTCATTCTAAACGGTGGGGATTCACTTGATCTGACCTTTGCTCCTGCTGGTGACCCAAAAATCTGGTTTTGAGGTTTATTCAGGCCGGTATTTTCTGAGCCCTGATCTGTTCCAGTGGCTGCTCTGATGTCCATCCGTGACGGAGTAGCAGCATACGTCCGGGCGACTTTTTCGGTGCTGCTATTGGTCTCCCCTGCTGCATCCGACATTACGTCTGGTTTTATATTCTGGTATGCCTCTTGTGCACTGACTCCAGCTGAAGTCCAGTTGTGCCTTGTAGATCTTGTAGTATAATCAGAGCCCGAGGTGCTTGATCTGGTTAAATTTTCTTCTGGTCTGGTGATCTCGTTTTCTGCCTCGCGTCTGCCGTCCCAGTATTCTGTTCTGGTGTTCTCATCCGGCCTAATGTTCTCATCTTCAGGTCTGGCGTTCTTATATTCTGGTTTGGTGTTCTCATCTTCTGGTCCTGTGTCCTCATCCGGTCTAATGTTTTCATCTTCTGGTCTGGTGTCATCATCTGGTCGAATGTTCTCATCTTTTGGGCTGATGTGCATATCTTCTGGTTTGGTGTCCTCTTCTGGTCTAATGGTCTCATGTTCTGGTCTGGTGTTCTTATCTTCTGGTCGGGTGTTCTCATCCGGTCTAATGTTCTCATCTTCTGTTCTGGTGTTCTTATCTTCTGGTCGGGTGTTCTCATCCGGTCTAATGTTCTCATCTTTTGGTCTGGTTTTCTTATCTTCTGGTCTGGTGTTCTCATCCGGTCTAATGTTCTCATCCTCTGGTCTGGTGTTTTTATCTTGTAGTCTGGTGTCGTCGTCTGGTTTAATGTTCTCATCTTCTGGTCGGGTGTTCTTATTTACTGGGCTGGTGTTTTCTTCCGGTCGTGTGTTCTCGTCTGCTGGTCTGGTGTTCTCATCTTCATCTGGCCTGCCATTTTCTTCTTCTTCTGAAGTGATGCTCTCGTCTTTCTCTAAGCTATTAATTTTGTCCTCTGCTGGTCTGCTGTTTTCATGTTCTTCTCGTCTGCTTTTCTCATTTACTTCCGGTCTGGTGATCTCATCTTCTTGCGGTCTGGTATTTTCGTCTCTGTCTGGCCTGGTATTCTTACCATCTTGTTTGATGTTAATTTCTTCTTCTGGTCTGTTCTTGTGTTCTCCTGGTCGTGAGTTCTCGTCTTCTGGTCTGTTCATTGCTTCTTCTGGTCTGTTCTTGTCTTCTTCTGGTCTGACGTTCATATCTTCTTCTGGTCTGACGTTCTCATCTCCTTCCTGTCTGATGTTAATGCCTTCTTCAGCTCTGGTATTTGGAAAGTTACGTGGTCTTGTATTTACGTCTTTCTGTGGTCGCGAGGTCTTCTGGCTGTTTTCCTCTCGTCTAATGGTCTTGTATTCGTTTGGTTTGGTGTTCTCGTTTCCGTCTGGTCTTGTGTTCTCGTCTGCATTTGGTACTGTATTCTGATCGCTTTCTGGTCTGGTATTCTTGTCATCTTCTGGCCTGGTGCTTTTGTCCTCTTCTGGCCTGGTATCATACACGTCTTCTGTTCTGGTATTCTGCATGTCTTCTGCTCTGGTATTCTGAAGATCATCAGGTCTTGCAGTTTCGTCATCATCTGCTCTGTTCTTTTGGACGCCTTCTACACTGGTATTCTGAACATCATCTGGGCTTGTAATTTTGTCTTCTGTTCTGGTATTCTGAACGTCTTCTGCTCTGGTATTCTGAATATTATCTGGTCTTGTATTTTTGTCTTCTGCTCTGGTATTTTTGTCTTCTTCTGCTATGGTATTCTGAACGTCTTTTGCTGTGGTACTTAGAACGTCTTCTGCTCTGGTTTTCTGAACATCATCTGGTCTGGTATTCTGAATGTCTTCTGCTCTAGTAATTTTGTTTTCTTCTGCCCTGTTATTCTGAACGTCTTCTGCTTCGGTATTTTTGTCTTCTTCTGCTCTGGTATTTTTGTCTTCTTGTGCTCGGGTATTCTGAACGTCGTCTGCTCTAAGTAGGTTAAAACGATCATCCAGCGACAGAATCTGAAGACCTGCATTTTCGTTCCTGGCAACTGTGAGGGCAACTGTTGCGCCGATCACAAAACCAAAAACAAACAGATGGTGCAGTGGCATTCCGGACCACCGAAACAGACATTGCGTAGCTTGTTCACTGTACGGTGATTGCGTTTTGTCTGATGCGCATGAAGCAAACATTAGATAGAGCCGCAAATGGTTACGATGTCGCTGTTCTACACCGCTCTAGCAGTTATCGGTTATCTCGCCTTAGCGATTATCTGTATAGTTTTGGGTGTCGTGAAATGCAAAGGAAGGGGCGTCAAAAATTATCAGCTTTTCATTCTCATCACTTTACTTTTTTGTAGCAAGGATATCAGAGTGCCGCTCCGTGGGGCCGGGCAGTTTGAGAGGGAAGACCCAGAGAGGGAGAGAGAGAGAGAGAGAGAGAGTTAGTTAGTTATTTAGGGCTTTACGCCGCGCAAGAGAGAGAGAGAGAGAGAGAGAGAGAGGTGTTTGGCTGGTTGGTTGAGAGTTTAACGTCTTTCTTCCACTACAGACGGGTAATATCAAAGACAGGGTAACGGGGGAAAATCCATGACAAATACTTAAATGGCACCAACCGGGATTCGAACTCACGACCCGAATATTGAAAGTCCAACTCTTTACCAGCTTGGCAATCTCGGCTCAGAAACAGACCAGCACAAATATTTGGCCCCAGCCGGGATTCGAACTCCACGACCCAAGCATTGAAAGTCCAACGCTCTTCCACTCGGCCACCCCGGCTCCCCGAGAGAGAGAGAGAGAGAGAGAGAGAGAGAGAGAGAGAGCAATAAAATCACACTTACACAGATTTACGACGCCGTGTCTGCCAAAAGGCGATAGTTTCATGTCGTTTCAACTTCTTGTCTCCATCTTGACGGGTTGTAAATTTGTCATTTACGGCGGAAGTTGAGTTCGTTTTGAGTACTTGAGCACTATAGAACTTACCCAATAAATACCGCCACTGTGACAGAAACACAACTGCAGTCGCAAATTCATGATCACATTTTTTGAACGGAGGGTATTTACTTTGTAAGTTAAGGATGGGGAGTACGTGTTCAGCGTGGAAGGACACACATTGGCCGTGAGGTCATGTTTGATGTTTATTTGAGGTACCCTGTTTTGAAAGTGTGCTAGTCTGTAGTGATTGTTGCTGTCATGAAAAAGCGTGATTTTCTTGATTTTTGTGTCGTGTAGGTCAAGGTGCACGCCAGGTGGTCACCAAAAAGTGGCAAGCTGCCAGTGAAGCTGGGACTTTTTGCACAGAGGTCGGACACAAATGAGGCAAGCGGATTTGTGTGAACTGCCTCTCTGGCCTAAACAGAAAGTGCATTACTCCAGTTAGGCCTGAGCAGAAAGGAGACATTCAGTTTTTTGAAAACCCCTGTCAGGTGCGTGCCTTTGGGGTGGGTGGGTGTTTGGGGGTTTAACGTCCTTTTCCACCACATAGGCGTGCCTTTGAATGGTCTGTTCATGGTAGTAATTGTTTCTAGACTGAAGCATTTCTAGGGGGTGACTATAATGCCTGAGGTTAACAGGGAATATACAGGCTTTTGGAGGCCCTGTGTGTTTGTGTCCTTCGCCCTGCAAAAGGCGACGCGCTGTAAAACAGGAACTAAGACACTCGTTCCACAGCTGAGTGCATGAGCCCGATTTCGACGATTAATTTAACTTTTTTCACGACCACGCACCCAGCGTTTGTGCAGAGCCCTTGCATACCGTTGCCAACCACACACCCAGACCCCGGGCGCTGACGCGTGAGGACGCTGTTACCAAGCACCCACAACCCATGTTATCTCCGCTCCCAGCCTCTCACTGCGGGCGCTATGAGCAATTTTTCCAATCAAAAATATTTTTTCCATAAAAGTTCTTATAAATATCTTTCAAAGCATACCAAACACGATTAGGAACCATCTGAGGAAGACCTCTTTCAAGTAAACCGAAAATTGCTAAAAATCGCCCGATTGGCAAGGGTTGAGAACGCGGTCACGGAGGAATTCCACGGCGCGCGGTCAAGGTCGGCAATGTGTTAATAAATGCTTTGGGTCATCCACATATTCTGCTGTTTTGACCAAGTGCATTGTATACAGTTTGTTTAAATGTAGATTCGATATATCATCATTACGATCATTGAATGTATCCCCCATCCTTATTTGAACCGCTCCTCACTGCGCCTCGATGCGGGTGAGTTTGCAAGCAGTAACCGTTTGACAAAGTTGATTGTGATCTCTTTTTATTTTTATTGTAGAGTTTATAAAAAAAATCGTTCAATGTGTTTATTGAGAGAGAGAGAGAGAGAGAGAGAGAGAGAGAGAGAGAGAGAGAGAGTGAGTGAGTTTTTAGGGCTTAAAGCCGCGCAAGCCACAAAGACCAATTCGCGGCTGGAGAGAGAGAGAGAGAGAGAGAGAGAGAGAGAGAGATGAGAGAGAGAGAGGAGAGAGAGGAGAGAGAGAGAGAGAGAGAGAGAGAGAGAGAGAGAGAGAGTGATAAAGCCGCGCAAGAGCAAGGGAGAGAGAGAGAGAGAGAGAGAGAGAGAGAGAGAGATTCATAAATATCATAAAACTAAGAAGCAACAATTGCAGTTGTGTGTGTGTGTGTGTGTGTGTGTGTGTGTGTGTGTGTGTGTGTGTGTGTGTGTGTGTGTGTGTGTGAAAACTCTTGTTCATTAGATCGCCAGAGGTTTCATAGGTGATTGCGCTTTCCTGTGTATAGATATGTATATGTATATATATCTTCTGTCGTGTCTTTCTGTCTATGTGATCATGGTTTGTTTGTTGCTGTTTTTTTTTTAATTGTATCCTTTATACCCCCAAAAGGCCAACCAGCAACTATAACCTTTACATGTGTAACCCTCAGCTAATGTCTCTGTAACCCGCTATGGGCATCAGCGGATTCCATCTTTGCTGAGCCAGCTCATGTTTTGGAAAAGTTTCGCTCGTGAGTGCGTCTGCACACTCAAAATGCTCTATCCTGATGATTAGTACAGCTCTTCATGCGATACAATGTTGTTTACTCTTAGCGTAAGACTGTTGTTACACTACTGGAACGCTCAGTGTGGTCCCCGCGTCACCGAGTACGCTTCTGTTGGCTCAGTGCCAGCATTACAGACACTGTCACTGTGGTCCAGGTGTTTAAGTGGTGTGATGATAGATACCACGAAAACAGCTCAGAAGGCCTAAAAATGGTAGCATTAGCGCCTTTACTGCCTTGGGCAGAATCTCAGCCACGACCGTTCATATCTGTGTAGGGACCCCTTAGGATTGCCACTCACTAACCAAATTGACCACTTGACTGTAGGCTGCCATTTCCTTCTCAAGAGAGACAAAAAGGGCTGACCACACAGAGAACACCTGCGTCTATCTGACGTGCAGAACTGATGGCAACTAGAGTGCGTTTGGTAATTCAGTCGCCAAAGATTTTCGGCGATAACTTTTTGTGGAGCCACTTTCATATACCTATCAAAGAGAAAAAGTTGATCCTGGCTTAGTGACCTAATTGATTTCATGAGAGTTGGGGCTGCCAGTTTCTTCTCGGCGCACGTGAAACAAACGCAGATCGACATTTGAACTGGTCTTTTGGTGATTCACTGTACGGCCCTCAGCGGCATCTGGAGGAGACGGCAGACTTCATGCTCAGAACTGAACTTCCAGTGTGACCAAGAGACGAACGACGACAACAACAACAACAACTGCTTTTTGTGAACCTTTCGGTAATTTTAAAAAAGCAAACACCTCAAACAACAACAACAGCATGTTCGCTGTTTGTTCGGACCAAAAAAACAATAACAAAAAAAAACCAATTGCGTGTGACATTAGTCTTGGTGCCCCTCTCCTGTAATGGAGGATGTGACTTCCCTGATCGCTCATGGGTTAGCCATAACTAGTGTCACATCAGCCTTGGTCACCACTGATGTGTGGCGGTGGCTGAACTGCATGTACAAGTGACAGACGACTAATTTCACCACCGACCTACTACTGCCACTGGCGTGTAAGGTCGTTTGACGTTCTGGTAATCAAAACAAAAACAAACAAACAAAATAAAAGCAATCACAACAACACCCCCCCCACCCCCCCCCCAAAAAAAAAAAAAAAAAGAAAAGAAAAAAAGAAGAAGGACAAGAAAAAAACAACAACACAAAAAACAGAAAAGAAAAAAGTGCGTTTGGTTTTTCGCTGTGCACAGAAAACAACAGGGTTTCCTGGCTGTTTCAGATGTTATACAGTATTACTTCAGCCGATTATGATTCATAGTTTTGACATCACTCTGAACTACATGCCCGTCTGAATGCAAATGTCTGCTAGTGGTCAGAACATGCAAGGACAAAGGTGACGTAAAACGTGCAAATAGTCATATCATACAAAATACTAGAACATAATCATGGATTACAACCAAGGCCAGAAAGCAATGGTGGGTCCCTTGGCGACACGACAAAAATAATATTCACCCTTTACGACTTTTTAATGTTGTGTGGAAGTCCACTCAAGGAAAATTTACGGGTTTACGATGGTGCTAGGCAAGAGTAATCAGTATTTTGGAGTGACGTTCTTAAGCTGTCAATGTGGCAGGGGCTGGATCCAGGACGGACGACAAACATACACACCGAGAGAAAGAGAGAGTCGTTACTCCGCTGGATTTTAGAAGGCCGGCGAACATTTTGCAGAATGCCCGTAAGTAAATCATTTTGTCCCTTTCTGCCAGACCTAGATATACCACGTACACACGTGTAAAATACTATCATTTGTAAGAGAGAGGGACTAGTATTATTAAGAAAAAAACCCTAATGTTACATGACTTGATACGAACTGATGCTAGTATTTTGATTTTTTAACACACTTGCAGTCTTTTTTGTTGTTGTTCTGAGAGCAAAAGTGGAGGTCTAATGTACCATTACATGCTTGCATTTTTTTACCCATTGCATGAACTCTCCTGAACATGATAATGCCCACCCAAAACCCCCAAAGGAAACATAACCTTGTTTAGGACTTTCCAGCCTACAGGAAACTGCTTTCAAGAAGACTCCGTAACATATGCCTACCCATTAAAAAAAACTGAAAAAGAACTTTGTTTAGGACTTTCCAGCCTTCAGGACATTGCTTTCAAGAACACTCCGTACCATATGCCTACCCATAATCCAAAAAAAAGGAAAGAGAACTTTGTTCAGGACTTTCCAGCCTACAGGAACTTGCTTTCAAGAACACTCCGTAACATATGCCTACCCATATTCCATAAAACGAAAATGAACTTTGTTTAGGACTTTCCAGCCTACAGAGCATTGCTTTCAAGAACACCCCGTACCATATGCCCACCAATAATCTAAAAAAAGGTAACAGAACTTTGTTTAGGACTTTCCAGCCTACAGGACATTGCTTTCAAGGACACTCCGTACCATATGTCTACCTATAATCCAAAAAAGGAAACCGAACTTTGTTTAGGACATTCCAGCCTACAGGCCATTGCTTATAAGAACACTCCGTACCATATGTCTACCTATAATCCAAAAAAGGAAACCGAACTTTGTTTAGGACATTCCAGCCTACAGGCCATTGCTTACAAGAACACTCCGTACCATATGTCTACCTATAATCCAAAATAGGAAACCGAATTTGTTTAGGACATTCCAGCCTACAGGCCATTGCTTACAAGAACACTCCGTACCATATGTCTACCTATAATCCAAAATAGGAAACCGAACTTTGTTTAGGACATTCCAGCCTACAGGCCATTGCTTACAAGAACACTCCGTACCATATGTCTACCTATAATCCAAAAAAGGAAACCGAACTTTGTTTAGGACATTCCAGCCTACAGGCCATTGCTTATAAGAACACTCCGTACGATATGTCTACCTATAATCCAAAAAAGGAAACCGAACTTTGTTTAGGACATTCCAGCCTACAGGCCATTGCTTATAAGAACACTCCGTACCATATGTCTACCTATAATCTAAAAAAGGAAACCGAACTTTGTTTAGGACATTCCAGCCTACAGGCCATTGCTTATAAGAACACTCCGTACCATATGTCTACCTATAATCCCAAAAAAGGAAACAGAACTTTGTTTAGGACTTTCCAGCCTACAGGCCATTGCTTACAAGAACACTCCGTACCATATGTCTACCTATAATCCAAAATAGGAAACCGAACTTTGTTTAGGACATTCCAGCCTACAGGCCATTGCTTATAAGAACACTCCGTACCATATGTCTACCTATAATCCAAAAAAGGAAACCGAACTTTGTTTAGGACATTCCAGCCTACAGGCCATTGCTTATAAGAACACTCCGTACCATATGTCTACCTATAATCCAAAAAAGGAAACCGAACTTTGTTTAGGACATTCCAGCCTACAGGCCATTGCTTATAAGAACACTCCGTACTATATGTCTACCTATAATCCCAAAAAAGGAAACCGAACTTTGTTTAGGACATTCTAGCCTGCAGGACATTGCTTTGAAGAACACTCCGTACCATATGCCCACCCGTAATCCAAAAAGAAGACTGATCTTTGTATGGGACTTTTTAGCGTACCGGACATAGACATTGCTTGAACACTCTATAACATATGTCCACCCAAACTCCAAAAAGAAAATAGAGCTTTGCACAGCACCGTCTGGCCGCTTCCGAGCAGTTTTTAGAGTGACGACATGCATCCACAGTGAAACTGAGCAATACGCCAATAGATAGTTTTCATCTGCTTTACAACACAGCTTGTCAGGCACAAGTAAACGGTGCGGCGAAATGGGAGTTTGGCCCGCAGTACACAGATGGTGGGCTCAGACAGTCAGCTAAATCGCACAGCTGAATTGTTTTATTTTGAAAAACAAACAAACAAACAAACAAACAAACAAACAAACAAACAAAAAAACCCCAACATTCTGCCTTCTGAAGTAAACTGCAGAAAAAAGAACAACATGTTTCAGTGAGAAACACCCAAAAAGACAGAAACATTTTTTTTTTTTGCTGCCCCAACTCTTTGCCAGCTCCAGTAGGAGAATCCACGGAGGGCTCGGAAGCTGGGACAATTTTTATTATGCATGATGATGGAGATGAGGAGGATGGTAAGATGATGCTATGTAGGTCCGTGTGGTTTGGGACTGCGGGACAGGGCCGCATTCCAAGCTTCCTGTCATAAATATCCCGGCATTAACGAGGCCCGGGAACTACGGCACCTGCGGTGCCGGCCGTGTAATCGTCCACATCATAAGACGTGTCATACCAAGGAAGCACCCCCAAAGTCGCACCCGTGAAGTGGGTGAAGCTCGGCTGTGTGGCAACAGCCTCCCCATTGGGTCAATAGCACACCCGCTCTGGGTAGGAAAATCCCGCTTGCCTCGGCTGGGGCTCGAACCCGGGTCTTCCGGTCCATGGTCCGAAGTGCTAACCACTACACTACGGGGGCCGGTAATAATTTGGTATTTGGTTTAGTCTCTTTGTATAAAACAAGATGGCCACCAGCCCAATATGTTGTTTCCATTCAATGACCTGCTGTAGTCACAGTCGTAGTCGTTGTGTCATGTATGCAGCCCGCGCGCACACGCCGGAACGCAAGCTCTCTGACATCAAGCATGCTGACATAAAGAAAGTACTGAAAACCCTTATCGTGCCTCTATGCACTTGCAAAAACCCAAACACATGAGGTCGTGTGAGCTCGCCTAGCTGGTTGACGTCACAACTTGTTGGCGTATGCGAGGTTCTACATGGGTGAATGAATTCTTGTAATAAAGTCGTTCCCCTTTGACAGAGTTACTTCCCGCAGACCTGACTGACAGACGATTGCTTACTGGTATCGGAGAAGAGACCCTCTCTCTCTCTCTCGCCTTAGACGCGCGCTTGCGCGCGCACGCACGCACCCCCCCTCCCCCTACACACACACACACACACACACACACACACACATTATGCAAAGACCTTGGAATCAGAAAGACGCGTCACTCCTGCCCTCGTAAGAGAGACATATAGCGGGACAACGCGAAGAGTTGTCTGCCCGCATTAGCGCGCATCCTAGATCTGGCCCCTATAGTGACAGCATGGCGGAAAGTGGAAAGCGATCACAAAAGCATGCAATTGTGTTCTGCGCCGAATTGTTCAAATAACAGACAAATATAAACGGGGAAATACTTCTTTTGGTATTCCTGTTGAAAAACAAACATTTTTTTTTCCGCTTTCTTGTCAAAAAAAAAAAAAGACCTCAAGTGGTACGTGTGCATGCAGTGTAAACTAACAGTAAACACACGCGGCTGACGCAGATACAGCGTAATTTTTTCCCTGACAACTTTACAAATCACGGTGACTTAAATTGTGCTAGCGTCTATCTGCATCTAAATTCAGAACACACACACACACACACACACACACACACACACACACACACACACACACACACAGAGAACAAAATCATCCGGCTGAACTTCATTCTAACCATTGTAAAACCATATCACAACATCTGCTGGATCGTCGGTCGCAGATATGATTAATGCTGAGTTAGCAGGAAGTATTCAGCGGATGCGTCCATCTTTGGATCTCTCGCACATTCGATCTTTCTGTGTTCCGTACTAGTTTTACTTGAACACATCGAACGAAATGCACTGCGTAGCCTACGTACAGCAGTGAAAGCCAAACTAGATCTTTCGTTCGTCCTCCGGAACTTTGAGAGTACTTATGTTTTCCATAGGCCTAAAACACATGCGAAATATATGGGGGGAGACCACCTGTCAGTCGCTGACATCTTCGTTTTTGTTTATTTTGTTAAAATGTTTTACGGCGGCTAGTGTAGGTTTGGGTCAAACAAACAGACTTTTTACAAGCATGCGGATTCTATACTAAATTTACGCCAGTCACACCTCGTGGATGCGGCGATTTTGGTTTTCACGTGTGATGCTATGTGTTATGTTTGGGAGAAAACATAATCTTGGCTCCAACTTCGATACCGATCTTGGCTCCAACTTCGATATCGTAGGCATACCTACCTCTATTTTTCAAGGGGGAAATCTACAGAAAGGTTTTCCCGTTCCTGGTGTTCGCTTCTGACAGCAATTCGGCGCTCCACACCATTGCACGCCCGAATTTTTGCGTGGTTTCTGGCTTTCTGCCATTACTGCGTAGATCTGCGGGATGCGCGCTAATGCGCGCAGACAACTCTTACGCGTTGTCCCTCAAAGGGAGGTAAGTGAACTATCTTTATGTTTCCAAGATCTTTGCATTATGCTTCTGAGTGTGAGTCAGTGGCAAAAACGAAACCCACTGAAATTCCCGCTTTCCACATGTCAAGTTGTAGAGATCGCGAAAAGATACTGCATTTCGATGCAAAATAATTTCTAGACCATCCCAGAACATGCTGGTGCAGTAACGTCAGTAGATTACGTCACCTTGGAAAGATATCGAACCTTCCAGTAAGTTGAGAAATGTTCTAGATCTGACCTGTTCAGTACGTAAGCAGCCCTGCACAGCGTTCTGGGTTCTTCTTCTTTCATGAATTTGTTCTCCGTGCATATTCTGTTCATAAAGTATTGGAGTTGTATTCTGTTGTATCCCGTGTCTTCTCTGCGATTGCACGAAGATGGCGACATAGTAGAAGTAAAATACACCACGTCTCCAAACAGAGGAATTCGGAAAGAAAGTGGCGAGACACCCCCAAGAAAAAACAGCATCACGTCAATCAAACATGACGCACTTACTTTACGTCAGTGCGCGTGCGTCTCTTCTTCGATGTTTGTGAGGCGT
>JACVVK020000006.1:4615000-4627500 GCA_018292915.2 Batillaria attramentaria | reverse complement strand
TTCTACCCTCCCAAATGTCGTTATACCTTCCTATAGTCTTTAGGCAATCTCTTCCTACCTTCCTACAGTCTTTAGGCAATCTCATCTTACTTTCCTATAATCTTTCGGCAGTCTCTTCCTACCGTCCTGTAGGAAGCCAATATACTCCCGTCTTCCTATAATCATAAGGCAATCTCTTCCTACCTCCCTGTAACACTCAGGGAATCTCTTCCTACCTTCCTAAAATATCCAGACAATCCCTTCCTACCTTCCAGTAATCTCCAGGCGGGTGAATGGGTGGGTGTTTGGGGGTATAACATCCTTTTCCACCACATACAGGTGACATTAAAGACGGGGCACAATATCTTCAGGCAATATCTTCCTATATTCCTATAATTGTTCTTTAGGCAATATTTTCCAAACTTCCTATGGTCTTCAGGCCATTTCTTCCTGCCCTCCTATAATCTTCAGCCAATTTCTTCCTACCAATAAACTTCAGGCAATCTCATCCTACCTTCCAATAATCTTCAGGTAATCTCCTCCTACCTTCCTATAATTTTTAGGCAATTTCTTTCCCACCCCCTGTAATCTTCAGACAATCTTTTCTTGCCAGTAAAATTGAGGTAACATTTCCCTGTCTTCCTATATAATCTTCAAGCAATATCTTCCTACCTTCCTATAGTCTTCAGGCAATTTCTATTCATCTTCCTACAATTTTCAGGTGCTTAACAACGAAACCGTTTGAAACTTTTGCAGGAGGAACGAGCCCAATGGGGTCGCCAGATCGAGTTTATCCTCACCCTAGTAGGCTATGCTGTGGGGCTAGGCAACGTCTGGCGCTTCCCCTACCTGTGCTACCGGAACGGAGGGGGTGAGTGAAGCACTCTTTTCGACATGCCATCGTTTCCAGATGAAATTACCACCGTCAGATTTCTCAATGTTCTCCAGAAGAGAATCCACAGAGAATGAGCGATGTGTGATGTAACTTTACAGGTTCAGCCACAGAGTCATCTCCCCTATACAGTGGGTATATAATGGACGACCCCACTCCTGTCGATCAAAAACGCCGAGCCCACAGAATTCAGCCAGTCGCGTGCCTCGGTATGATGAGCATGGACCATGAACAAATGACATGGTCTGGGAAGCCATTTATCAGACACTAAAACGAGGGAAGCACGCGTAGTTTGATATGACTGAAACGTGGAAAGAAAACAGTGAAGTCGATTGACGTCATTTGAGAAAAAAGACCATTAGCGATCACGTCAATCTCTATTCTCTTTAAATCAACCCTTTTGCCCATACAGTGACGTCATGGACGTACTGGTTTGTTTGTTTTTTTGGCCAATACACGGCAGAGTTAAAGGCACAGACGTATAGAGATAGACGCACCGCGGTGCCGGAAAAGTGACGCCGCCGCGCGCCATGTTGCTAGTACCTGGAAGTGCCAGCTGTTTACATAGCGCGCATAGCATTTGCCAGACGCTATCAGCTGTTTACATAGCGCACATAGCATTACGTCACATTTCTGATGACGTCTTTCTGATGTAGCCGAGTGGTTCTACCCCTCGCCCACTACCCTTTGTCCTCTGGCCAGCCCTATACACTAGCCGCGAGCAGACGCCTCGCTAACAAGGGAGGCGATCGAGCCCGCCGCCGCGATGGCACATGCCGCAATTAGTTGTGTTTGTTTACCCGTGTTTACTGCCTAATAACTCCGCAGCCCGTTCACCTAGAGTCTTGCCGTAAACTGCAGTAGTTTCAGGAGAGTTTTTACTTTCTGATCATGTTTGGTTGTTAGCGTTATTTTATAGTTTAAAAGGTGTATTTCGCCATTTTCATCCCTTTTCAAACGCGTGGTCCCTGTCTTTACGGTCTTAAATCGGCGATCGGAAATTCTCTGTACTTTGGTGATGTTCCAAACCTATACCATCTTAAAGGAATTTTCACGCTCTTTCACCTGCCGTTTGTTTGAAGTTCCTAGCTGCTATAGAACGCCCGCTACGGGTGGATATCTGAGTAGCAAGAAACACAAATTCCCCCTCTAGCCGCGAATCTACCCCCCTTCAGCCATGCAGCCTAGGGTTGCTCCCTTTGCGGGCCGCGCTGTGCAGTGATAAGGGGCTTTATATTCTTTGTCTATTTCATCTCTTGCATTTCCTTATATCAAATTCTTGCGGTGTACTTATGTCTGCTCTACTTGTGTTTTTCAGATGTTCGTACACTGCTCCTTGTTCTTGTGGTAAAAATAAAAAGATGTGTTTTATGTAGCACTCTTTGTTTGACTCCCTCACTACCACACTTGTGCGCCTGCATAATTCCACTCGACACCATCACACTAAAGAACTTTGTATTTCGAACGAGGCGTCTTATACACAGAGCCTCTGAGTTCTGGTATCTCTGAGTTCTGGTATTAGTAAGATGGCCGCGATAGCGACACTCGCAAGCAGCGGTGGCAGCGTGCGGCGGTGCGTCTATCTCTTCTGTGGTTAAGGGGCAGGGGCTTTGGCCTCGTGGCTTGCCGGGTAGAGTTCTCTATCATGGTTGGGAGAGAACTCTCTGCCTGTGGTGTCAACTACCATTCATAATAATATAATAAAATTACACTTATAGAGCGCGGAGTTCTGTTTAGAAAAGCACTCGACTCGATGCGGTTTTTTCTCACGCATACACACGCCATTCACATGCACACATTTACACACATCAATACAGGCGGTGGAGTTTAAACTTAAACTTAAAGATTAAAAGCTAGTTTGAAAAGATGTGTTTTGAGTTGTGCTTTAAACTGTAGGAGGGAAGGGATGTTTCTCGGAGACGATGGCAAGGAGTTCATCATCAAGGCTCGTTAATATTCACAGATTTTTTTTTTCGGTCCGAAATCAGGCAGCTCGTGTCGACTAAAGACTGATCGGTCAGTAGCACATTGTGAAAACACTATGCACTGCTTTCAGGCGCCTTCCTTATCCCTTACGTCATCTTCCTGGTCCTGCTTGGCATCCCGGTGTTTGCCCTGGAGATATCCCTCGGTCAGTATGGCGGCAAGGGACCCATCAGTATCTGGGGCATTAACCCTGTGGCAAGAGGTGAGTTGCATACTGGCTGACTGTTCTACAGAGCTAAGTAATTTACTTACCTCATTACTTACCAACTTACCTACGTGCTAGGGGGAGCCGGGATGGCCGAATGGTAGAGCGCTGGACTTCTAATGCTCGGGTCGTGAGTTCGTATCCTGGTTGGGGCCAAATATTTGTGCTGGCTCTTTCATCGTTGCCCCGTCTTTGGTATCACCCGTATATGGTGAAAAAGGACGTTAAACCCCCAAACCCCCACCCACCTACGTGCTTACTCACTTGCCGGGGGATTCCGGGGTAGCGGAATGGTAGAGCGTTGTGCTTTCAATGCTCGGGGCATGAGTTCGAATCCCGGCTGGGGCCATATAATTATTTGCGCTGGCCTTTTTCTCATTGCCCCGTCTTTGATATCACCTATATTCCCCTGGTGGGAAAGGACGTTAAACTCCTAAACACCCACCCACACGTACTCACTCGCTGACTTACCTACGTTAATGACTGACCAGCTTACTGTACCTTTAACCTACTAATCAACCAGTTACTTACCGACTTACGTAAATACCAACTTACTTGCCAGATTGGTTCCAACTTCCTTACTTTCCAACTTACATGTACTTGCCACCTTCCTTACGTGCAAGTTTAAAGGGTATTACTGACTAAGCTGTCACCGTATACCATATCTCTACACTGTCTGTGTCCACGTTGTTCAGCGTGTACCGTAATAAGTGAATGCGCGTTATTTCAAGTGAGCGTGCGCGTTGAGTTCACCAGAGGGCGCACTGAACCTACCATTGTTATCTATAAGCAACTGCTTTAGTAATCATGCGCCTTCTCATTATATTGATGATGCTGATGACGACGACGATGATGATGGTGATGCCGATGACGACGACAACGACGATGACGACGATAACGGCAATGACGACGACGACGACGACGACGACAATGATGATGATGATGGTGACGACGACGATGACGACGACGATGACGACGACGACGATGATGATGATGACGACGACGACGACGACGATGATGATGACGACGACGGCAATGATGACGATGATGATGACCTACAGGGTTAGGGCTCGCCTCGCTGGCCGTGTCGTGCGTCCTGATGGTCTACTACAGCGTGGTGATCGCCTGGGCGCTGCGCTTCCTGATCGCCTCCCTCACAGATCACCTGCCGTGGGTGGACTGCGAGTCGTGTGACTGCCTGCTCTATGCCCAGAACGTGAGCGCCATGAGTCCGAACTACCTGGAAAACAACTCCTACGGACTGAACTGCAGTGAGTATACACGTCCATGCGCCAACACGCGCGTCAGTCGTAAAAGTCTACACAGTTCTGTCCCCTGCAGCGTCCATTTTTTTTTTTTTTTTTTTGGGGGGGGGGGGGGGGGGGGTGTTTTGAGTTTACTGTTATTCTGCGCTGCGACAGAGAATATGGTATAGCGGACATAACGCTTTCGCTACTAATCCTATGCATATAGCGCAAGTTCGATTTGTTTTAATTTTTCCTTGCGAAATCGAGTCAGATTCACGTGCAGGCTCGTTTACGGTGCCTGTTTCGCCTTTGTGTGCATACGCACTCACAATATCAAATGTGCACGTTAAAGATCCCATTCCACACACTATGCATGCCAACCCCCCCCCCAAAAAAAAAAAAAACAAAAAAAAACAAACAACAACAACAACAAAAAACAAACAAAAAAAAAAACAACAACCCAAAAAACTGTAGGGCCGATCAGTGGCACAGGGCGACGCGCTATCTATCAGACCACCACTCGCCCCTCTGTTTACCTACGAGACTACGCCAGGACCAGAAACTTAATCACAATGTCACACACCATTGCCGATTTTCGCTGCAAGATGTTATATCTTTTGGTGAAAACCTTTTACATTCATTTTTTTTTTCAGCCAACGTGACTGAAGAGCCAAGGTCTCCAAGCGAAATCTTCTACACGTGAGCATTTTTTCGAACTGCTGCATCCAAAGTGGCGTGTGTGTGTGTGTGTGTGTGTGTGTGTGTGTGTGTGTGTGTGTGTGTGTGTGTGTGTGTGTGTGTGTGTTTCAAATTCAAATTCAAACTACTTTATTGTCCATTAAATAACAGGTATAAAATAGAAAATCGTCTGTGAACTCACAGCTCGAAACAAAATAATACCGGCAGCCGGGGTGGCCGAATGGTAGCGCGTTGGACTTCTAATGCTCGGGGCGTGAGTTCGTATCCCGGCTGGGGCCAAATATTTGTGCTGGCGTTTTCATCGTTGCCCCGTCTTTGATATCACCTGTATGTCGTGAAAAAGGACGTTAAATCCCCAAGCACCCACCCACCCATCCCGAAACAAAATAAGAATGAAAAATTAAGATTCTAAGCCAATAAAAACAACATAAACTTGGTTTGGGATGTGAAATAATTTAACAAAAATACCAAAACAACTTGTTTTTACTGTAACTGTTACAAAAAAGAGTCAAACATCTAAGTAATTCATCCGGTTCAAACTTAGGCTCCGATCCGGTGTCCTTCTGGTGTCACAATGGTTATTTGCTGAAGAGTAAGCAGCGATTAAAGCAAGCACATGACTGAGCTAGTAAAAGTCTCCTGTGTTTGTGGTAGACGAGAATGTTTTGGTTTGGGTCGTCCGATTTCAAAATCGGTTAACGTCTGCCATAAGCAAAAGAGTGATGATCAAGGGACGGAACTCCGGTTTTCAGTCTCTGATTTCACCAGCTGTTTACTAATTCATAAACGTTTTCCTACTAAGGTGTATCAGATATGCGATGATATACGATTAACTAACATAATAATGACACTTTGGCCCCCCTCCTTTTTATCCAATGTTGCTTGTTGTCAATGATAGACTTACTTGTCCAGTGGCGCAATACCTACATCTAGGTTTTCCCAGACTAAAATAGGTAGATTTCCTTTCTTCCCATAGATAGTTAGATAGTTAGATAGATAGATAGACAGACAGACAGACAGACAGACAGGCAGACAGACAGATAGATAGATAGATAGATAGATAAACTGACCGTGTAGTAGATTTTGCTTTGAATTTGTTGTTTCGAGTATCGAAGGACTGATCTGACTTAGGGTCTATACTCGCAAATGAGTTTGTAATCAGTGTGAAATGTTTGTTTGCGCGTGTAGGGATAAAGTGCTGCAGCAGTCGAGTGGTATTGATGAGGCAGGCAGCATACAATGGGAGCTGATGTTGTGTAACCTCGCCTGTTTCGCCATTGTGTTCGGGGTCCTTGTCAAGGGTATCCAGTCACTGGGAAAGGTAACGTCTGTAGATCACAAAGCACGATTTAAATCCTGTATTTTAGGGAATAAGAGGTCCTGCATTATTATTGAATTATTATTATTATTATTATTATTATTGAATTTCCCCCTTTTTCCTGTTAAAAAAAAAAAGAGTTGCTAAAAGTGCATTTCCCCCATATTTTTGTTTTTGGTGAAAAGAGGGATGTTTGATATGTTGAAAAATGGCAGTGCTGGCTTGAGGGGTGACCTGTTTTTGACCATATCCTTGGGCGTGTGCCATGGGAGACGGATCGACTTGCTTGCGCGTGGTGATTTTCAACGGTGATGAGATGAGATTAGAGGCGAAATCGACTCACGCAGTTTGGCCAAATATTTGTGCTGACTTTTAACTCGTTGCCCCGTTTTTGATATCATCCGTATGGGATGAAAGCACTGTTAAACACTCAAACAAACATCAAAATTACCAACCTTTTGTCTTTGACGTTGCTGAACCTCACCGTACTGCACGTGCTTCTCTCAGGTCGTGTACTTCACCGCCATCTTCCCCTACATCCTGCTGACCATCCTGCTGATCCGAGGAGCGCTGCTAGAGGGAGCCATTGACGGTATCCGTTTCTACCTCACGCCACGCTGGGACAGACTGGCTGATGCTGCGGTACATAGTCATCATCTTCTTCTTCCTCTTCTGACAGTTTTGTCTGTCTCGCTTGTCTTGGCTAAAATGCACTCACTGTCGTAATAGCAAGTGCACACGTGAACTCTTTCTATACTAACGTAGCGTCTGGCACCAGCTGTCTGGTTCCCGCAGGGACATGGCACCATGTGGGCCACATGATCTTAGATTTAGGGGAGTACACAAGTACACCCACGAATCAGTGCAAACAAAGAAAGTTTAAAAGGTAGTTATGTACATGATGTAGCAAGAGGGTGTCAGCAAGTACAGAACGGCAATGGAACTACAATGGCATGGAAATGCCATTTACAATACCAGTACCAGTGTAGCTGTGCGAACTCCAACCAGGTAAGCCCAGAATGTACGAGACTGTTTCTACATACCTGTATGGACTGTGCACTGGCCTGGACTGTTCCTGCACTTAGTACACCCGGCATCTGGTCCAGCCTGTTACGTCATATGCGTTTATAACGACAGTCCATGGTGTTTTCAGGCTGGCGTCCGTACTCCATGCCAAGACAAACATTGCAAGATTTTCAGTCAGTTTCGTCAGTCTCTTGCCTCTGCTATGGAAACCAGTATTTGTGGTGTGTGGTCATAAAATACAAACACACGAGGCCCCAAAATGCCTATACCTATTATCCTCAGGCGTCATAGTCACCTTTAAAAATGCTTCAATCAAGAAATAAAAATTACCATACACATACCGTTTAGGGGCACATGCCTCACAGGAATTTACAAAACTGAATGTCTCCTTTCCGCTCAGGCCTGACTGGAGTAATGCTAGTCTACTGTCTGTTTCGGCCAGAAAGCCACCTCACCCAAATCCGCTTACGTGAACTCTGCCTGTCTTCTGCGCAAAAAGTCCCAGCTTCACTGGCAGCTTGCCGCCTCTTGCTACCCCCTGGCATGCACCTTGCCCTACCAGATTAAAAAATCAGGCTTTTTCGTGACAGCAAAAATCACTACAAACTAGCACACTCGCAAAACAGGGTCCGTCAAACAACAACAACAACAACAACAACAACAACAACAACAACCCACTGTAGCTGTGTCATTACGCCTGTTTCCCTTCGGCAACCACCTGACCGCTGTGTGCTGGAATCGCCAGCTCTGCCTTTGTCAGTTCACGTTTGTTTCCCGTGTGCGTCGTGCAGGTTTGGAGCGATGCCGCTGTCCAGATTTTCTTCTCGCTCAGCGCTTGTAGCGGCGGCCTCATCGCCATGGCCAGTTACAACAACTTCAACAACAACGTCATCAGGTGCGCAACCATTCCTACGCAGTTTCCTAGTAACCGTCGGCGGAAACGCTGTTTAAAGGCCCCGATCCACGATCCCTCACGGCCGTACGGCACTGCCCGTTCCCGTGGCAACGGGCAAAATGTGATGTCACCGTCCGGCGCTGCCGTATGCCTGATGGCGATCCAGCATGTTCTATTTCATCCGGCGTGAGGCATCCCTCAAGCGTCCGGCAGCCAATGAAAATGCTTTAAAATCGCAACCAAAACACGCGCCGTGGAGCGAAAACTGTATTACGTACTTCCGTCCGGCAGGGCCGTATTGCACTGCCAGACCGTGTAGCGCTCCCCGCCGTACGGCATGCCTCATCAGGCAAAGTCATACGGCGGTGCCGTACGGCCGTGAGGGATCGTGGATCGGGGCCGTAAACGGGCTAATTCCATCTTTGCAAAGTCAGCTTATGTTTTGGAACGGTGTCGCTCCCCCCCCCCCCCCACTTCTTCTATCACTCCACAATTTATGCCCTCATCCCCTAGAAGATGCTAGCCGCGAAAGAGTCGTTGCTTGCGCGGCGTGAAGCTAGAACTAAGTAAGTAAGTAAGTAAGTAAGTAAGTAAGTAAGTAAGTAAGGAAGGAAGGAAGTAAGTAAGTAAGTAAGTAAGTAAGGAAGGAAGGAAGGAAGGAAGTAAGTAAGTAAGTAAGTAAGTAAGTAAGTAAGTAAGTAAGGAAGGAAGTAAGGAAGGAAGTAAGTAAGGAAGTAAGTAAGGAAGTAAGTAAGTAAGGAAGTAAGTAAGGAAGTAAGGAAGTAAGGAAGTAAGTAAGTAAGTAAGTAAGGAAGTAAGTAAGTAAGGAAGTAAGGAAGTAAGGAAGTAAGGAAGTAAGTAAGTAAGTAAGTAAGTAAGGAAGTAAGTAAGTAAGGAAGTAAGGAAGGAAGGAAGGAAGGAAGGAAGTAAGGAAGTAAGTAAGGAAGGAAGGAAGGAAGTAAGTAAGTAAGTAAGTAAGTAAGTAAGTAAGTAAGTAAGGAAGGAAGGAAGGAAGGAAGGAAGGAAGGAAGGAAGTAAGGAAGTAAGTAAGGAAGGAAGTAAGGAAGGAAGGAAGTAAGTAAGTAAGTAAGTAAGGAAGGAAGTAAGGAAGTAAGGAAGTAAGTAAGTAAGGAAGTAAGTAAGTAAGTAAGTAAGTAAGCAAGGAAGTAAGGAAGTAAGTAAGTAAGGAAGTAAGGAAGTAAGTAAGTAAGTAAGGAAGGAAGGAAGGAAGTAAGTAAGTAAGTAAGTAAGGAAGTAAGGAAGTAAGGAAGGAAGGAAGGAAGTAAGTAAGTAAGTAAGGAAGGAAGTAAGGAAGGAAGTAAGTAAGTAAGTAAGTAAGTAAGTAAGTAAGTAAGTAAGTAAGTAAGTAAGTAAGGAAGGAAGTAAGTAAGGAAGTAAGGAAGTAAGTAAGTAAGTAAGTAAGTAAGTAAGTAAGTAAGTAAGTAAGGAAGTAAGTAAGTAAGGAAGTAAGGAAGGAAGGAAGTAAGTAAGTAAGTAAGTAAGTAAGTAAGTAAGTAAGTAACCCACCCTAGAAGATGCACCAGCATAATGGTTGTGTGTTTGGTGGAAGGGATTCCTTCCTGGTACCGGTCATCAACTGCCTGACGAGCTTTTACGCGGGTTTCGTGGTGTTCAGTACACTGGGCTACATGGCGCACACCAAGCAGACGGACATCGACAGCGTCACAGAGGGAGGTAAGGGCTGAAAATGAAATAGTGAGGTGAACATGTGGTTGGTAAGGACATCATCATCATCATCGTCGTCGTCGTCATCGTCATCGTTATTACCGGCAATGTTTTCATTATTATCCAACCACAGCAAACAGGCACAGTATCAGTCTTAGACGTCAAGCGATTCATTATCACAATCAGTACGTCACACATCGACTGCCCAGTGGCCCTCTCAGCATGTAGACAACCTTAATTTGGCGTCCTGTAATGACAAAGTTAGAAAGTTTTCTTTGTAGAAAGAATATAAGGAAAACTTTCCGCCCGTGAGCTTATCTAACTCTAGATAGCAAGCTCTGTTCTGCCATTGGCAGCCCTAGTTCGGGTAACCCATGAGTGTTCGGGGAAGACACATCCAGGATGACCCTCGATTACAGGAGAGGGGGGCTCCCATGACTAGGGCAGCCCTAGAAAAAAAATCCTCTTGTGGAAAACGAGGGTCGTGGGCTGTACTATACTGTAAAAAAAATTATGATGGGGATGCATGGGATATGAAAATGTACTTATGTAGTCATGATGTCCCTCTCCTGTAATCGAGGATATCGCCGATCACTCATGGATTAAGGCCGTTCTTAACCGGGCGAACCACCAGTCTGGCGAACTTGTTCGGCGAACTGTGTATTGTATACGAACAGGGCAAGCGCACGCACGTACATAGTTCCAGAGGTTCGGCCGGACGAGTTCTCTTTCTTAACCGACCGTTAATGATATGCATACGTCATCGCCCAAACAAGGCGGACTCGGAAGTTGAGACAATCGTAAACAACCAAAATGGGCGCCTTCGTAGATCGAGACGACCAGGCATATGCGGTAGTTATCGTTTTGAGTGAACTCTTGGAAGCCGAGGAAGAGGAGATAAGAGGAAAAGAGCGCAAGAGAGGGAAATGTGAAGTGAGTCGATAGCCGCGATGCCGTCCGCCATTTTCCTCAAGTTTGTACATGCGCACAACAGCTCTCCCCGAGCAACCAATCAGAGCGCAGGATCGGCAAAAGGATCGCGAGGGTTCCCACGACACGCTATGCAGTCCTCGAACCTAGTTCGCCGAACCTTTCGAACCAGGGTTTCCGCACAAGTATTTGGTCGGTTAAGAAACAACGTGCGCGAACTTAGTTCGCCGTACTCTCCGAACCTAGTTCGCGAACCAAAAGTCTGCCCGGTTAAGAACGGCCTTTACCCGAACTAATGAAAATGCTGCTCTCTACATAGGTCCCGGCCTGGCTTTTGTCGTCTACCCAGAGGCCATCGCGCAGATGCCTGTGTCGCCGCTGTGGGCCATTCTCTTCTTCATCATGCTCTGTATGCTGGGCTTCAGCTCGCAGGTACATGGAACACTGAACACGGTGATGCTGTTTACACTACAACCCGGGTTCAACCCGACTTTACCTCGACTCGGGTTGGACTCGGGTCAATAGCGTTTACACTACACTCTCTGCAAGTCTAACCCTGACAATGACGTAGGAAAACTTACGTCATACCCGTCGTCATGCCGTGACGAAAGCATCATAGCATGACGTCAGCTGCATGTTCGATCGTCTAAAACCATCTTGGTGACTCCAGCCGGTGTATATGTTGTTTTAGAAGCGTAACGCACACTGAACAGACGACGTAATTTAGGTGCGGGCTGGGGACCAGCTAGACTGCTGATAGGTGGCTATGTTTAGATGATTTGTCGAGTCCCAGTCTGTTCAGGAATGAACCGTAGGCTCAAGGAAAATTGTATTTCTCTACTATTAAATGCCACAGTCATGGAAACGCTTTCGGTGGTCAAATGAAACATCTTTGCATCTGGCAAACAGCCTTAGAGCCTCGAAAGTGGCAGGTTTCCATCTCAGCGACGATACGAACATAGAGACTGTAAGGTCATGTAATTGTCATGGTAAACAACCCAGAAGGAAATGCTAATGTTTTCACGTTTTCAGTTTTCCACAGTGGAGACAGTGATTACAGCGGTTGTGGACGAGATCCCGCATGTGTTGTGTACCCCAAAGCGACTCATCATCTTCCGGATCAGCGTCTGTTTGGCAGCTTTCCTTCTCGGTCTGCCCATGGTCACCCAGGTCCGTTTCAATGGCATAGGATGTCTCTGCTTGCTTGCTTGCTTGCTTACACACACACACACACACACACACACACACACACACACACACACACACACACACACACACACACACACACACACACACACACACACACATTCGCCATACCCAGTTGAGGGGAGCCGGGAAGCCGGGACAGTCGAACGGTTTAGCGCTGAACTTCCAGTGTTCGGGTCTTGAGTTCGAATCTCGGTCGGGGTCAAATATTTGTTCTGGCCTTTTTCTCGTTGCCCCGTCTTTTGTATCACCCATGACACGTGATATTAAGAAGGAAACAAAAACCAAAACAAAAATACTCGGTGACAAGGAAAGTGGACAGTTCTGAACAACTTTGTGGTAAACGTGGTATCAAAGGACGTTAAACCCTAAAACACCCACCCACCTACCCTCATTTCGCTTGAATTAGGATCAGTCTCCCATAAGCAAAA